>JAUNZO010004594.1:0-33161 GCA_031894775.1 Chloris gayana | reverse complement strand
ACTCATAATCCTTGATTAATTCCAACCATCGACGTTGCCTCATATTGTAACAACCCTAACAACCGAAGTACATTGCATGGCATTCATCATCATGTCATCATGTTGCATTTTTAAAACTATTTTCTTTGGTGTAAAAATGCACATAAAATATAACGTTAACCTAAGTTAAAATAAAGTTCTTAAAAGAAGAAATTAAATAAAAAGAAATTTTGGAGTTTAACCTTTTCTCGTTGATTAAACATAAAGACTCCCGCACTAGAGCCCGAGATCAAAGCCATTCTTACCAAATCGGCAATCCTCGACGTTCATGCGGCAAACGCCTCCGGAATTCCCTCACTCCGGTGCACTCGCTTCCTCCAATTCTTTTCCCCAAAGGTGCACAAGACACTACTCTACCATCTAGCTAACTCGCGCAGTCATCTATCCGCGGACTCGACGGCAATCGGTGAATTTTCCGGAGCTTTGTCCGCCGCCGCCTCGGCCTCGCCGGTGAAGTCCACTTTCCGGCCGTCTTCAAGGCCAACCATCCCCGTGCCGGTGTTCTCCTTCAACTAAGGAAGCTCTTGGGGTGACGGTTTCCTGTTTGGTCCACTACCACGCCGCCGGTGCCCCACCGAACGTCTCCTCCGCCCGCCGCTCGCCGTAGGCGTGTTTCCGGCCGGGTTCCGGTGCAGCCTGACCCCACCACGGCGATCTCCACGTCGCCCGAGCCTCCAGAGCTCCCTCCCCGTGTTGCATCCCCTCTTCCCGCACTCCTCCGGCGACGCCGCCGTCCTCCGGCCGCCACTCGCCATGGCAAAGCGAGCTCTGGCCGAGCCGGGCCGCGCGCTTCATGGGCCGCCCACACCCGGGCCAACTCGCTTCGGCCCTAGTAAGCTCATCCTGTTCATTTTGAATTTATTCAATTTCCAGATTTATTCAAACTTCAAATATTCGTAGAATATTCATCCAAATTCAGAAAAATGCAAAACCAAGTTCAATAGATTCATAAAATTATTTCCTAATTGGTTCTGTATTCAAATACCTATTTTGAGAAATTATAATTTCATAGTTTAATTAATTACCTTTCCTTTAATTAAGAAAATCTATTATTTTATGCTATTTATTGTTGGATTTTGAAAAATAAATTTCTTTAAAAATTAGAGATACTGCAGACTTAAAGTGTTTGTGGAAACCGTTTTCCAAAATTAAACATAAACACCGTCGCTTTATGTGACCCAAATATATGGCTTTATGTACTTTTGCATATCCGTAATTAATCACTAATTATTACCTATTAAACATGATTAGTTATTAATTGTTGATTAATAAGCATGATTACTTATTAATAAATGAACCTGGTTAATTATTAATTAATGAATAAGATTAATGATTAATTATTAATTAATGACCTCGATTAAGTATTAATTAACGAGCATGATTAATTGTTAATTGTTAGTTGTTAATTACCGAACTTAATGAATCAGTAATTGTTGGTTAACGAACATAATTAACAAAACCTTTGCATGATCATATCATCTTCATTCATGCATGCATGGTTGTGATTCGCGACGTATTGTTGGTCGACCTAGGTTCCGACGTGATCGAGGTTCCGTCCGAGGTCGAGAAAGGAGACTGAAGCTTCAAGTCGACCAACACATGAGAAAGCCGACTCCGACTCGAATCCGTGCAAGCCCGTGCATCCCACCTATGATTTTAAAGTCTTTTCTTTTATCACAAGTAATGAGTAGTGATTGTGCATTAGGTTATAGGTGTTGCTTGATACCCTAGATGCATGAGATAGGTTTCCATTTGTTTATGGTATACCGGTACGTGTAGCTCAATCGAGTTCGATAACTCGCTAAGCTTATGTCTTAGGGCATCGGTAGAAGTCGAGTGGTGGTGACACTACTCGCGAGAGATAGGATAATGACCGGTTCATTTCTCGTTGCTAAGAAGATTGATAAGAGAAAGATGAGAATGGAAGTGAAGATGTTAATAAGCCGAGACCGGACGGGCACCGTAGGAGAAAGGGCAAAGACGGAGTTAAGGTCTTGCAAGGTGGTAGCCCCGTCTCGAGTCGATCAAGGACCGTACCGTTGTCGGCTTAGTTGAACAAGTTTGAACGTACCGCACTACATGCCGGAATCATGGGCCCGAAGAAGCCGATGTACCCTATCGCCCCGCAGATGTAGCGTAGCCGCCTCTCTTTGCCTGCTGTCCGCTGAGAGGATAGTCTCACGGGAGGGAGATGGGTCGACCACGAGGGAAGTCGTGGCGTCGCCATACTTCCGGGGAGTTGGAAATGGCTAGTCCGTCTGTCAGTGCTAGCGGGAAAGGTTGTCGTATACGACCGCTGCGGTGCGTATACGTCGTGTAGTCGGGTTTTGCCACTCGGTATAAATCGATTCGAATCGCTGTCCCTCGCAGTAATGAGTACCGCTTGTCACTACTAGAAAACACCCCCTGTAGACACACTTTATTTAAGGTCTAGATACGTTTATTCTGTCTCAATCAAAAAATAGAGACATCTTCATAAATCGTGTCCGAGGCGTCTCCGAACGTGCCGTGTCAAAGCTTGGTAAATATGATTTTTGAAAACATGTCTATTGAAGTATAAGATGTTTAATAGAGATGCTATAAAGCATAGATATGTTTATAGATACGTTTTCACGAATGCGTTGTATGTATTATAGTAGACACGTTTTGTGACATGTTAATAATCTTAGACACGATTTTATTGATACGTTTAGACTATGTTTCTATCAATATAGACACATTGTATACAATGCATCAAAAAAATATTCTTGTAAAACTTGTTCTAAACGATTGACTTATTCATGCAATTAGTAGGAATTGAACCTGCGACTTCGTCATTTTCTACAAGCTCATCTAACCAACTCACCTAGGAAACAAAGTTGACATTCTTTGACCATATATTGTTTTATATGCATGTTCTCTTAGTGCATTAACGTCTCTAGGATTTTCAATAGCATGTCAAAAATGTCTCTAAACGAGAGTAGATACGATTAAAACGTGTCTAATATCATCTCACTTTTTATACGATTTCAATAACGTGTTAGCAAACGTGTCTCGATGTCGTGGGATACGATTAAAGCATCTCTCAATCCCATATCATTTTGAGATTCCCTCTAAAACATGTCAATAAACGTCTTTACGTTGGATACTCGATGGTTCAAAGCGTGTCTAAAATCGTAACACTTTGTGATGTTTTACAAAGCATGTCAAAAAACGTGTTTATCATTTTATTTACGTTAAAGCATCTCTAAGAGCATGTCATGTTGACACATTCTCAAAATCGTGTCAAAAAGTGTGTCTAGCTACTTATGTAGGCACGCTTACAAAAACGTAGCAATATAAACGTGCTCTGGAGGCCATTTTTCTTGTAGTGTGTTTAGCTCGTCACATCGTAGTAATCAACCGAAAGATGAGGATGAGAGATGAAAGAATTGTTGGTCATGAATGATCTTTTCTTGCAAACTTGATTGCAGTAGTTGTAGACCGCAAACCCTTGTTCTCTACCGAACTTAACTTGAGCTAAAACTTGAAAGTAAGGATCCACCATTAGAGCTGTCTTCGCAAGTGAGTCAACTCCACACCCATAAAGCCTTTGCATACCAGGCGTCGGCCTTAGCGTGTCTCGTTGACGAAGTCACTCTTGCCGAGTATTAGAATACTCAGTGGTTTGCTCGTTATGTTTTTCAGACCGAGTCATTCTTCCACGATGGTTACCGTAGCTGTCCGGAAGAGGAACCGTGTTCCGAGGGTGGTTCCCTCAAGTGGGAACAGATTCCGACATTCTCGAGCGAGGAGGATCGTGGTGTACGACGGCTCAAGACATCACGCTAGTGGTCTTTTGTTGTAAAGTACAAGTTTCCGCCGCAAGACTCGTAGGTTGTTAAACTTCATTAATGTATTATGCTTCCACTGCACAATGTTTGTATTTCGAAACCTGGTTGTATTATGCCATGATGTATATATATTCTCGTTTGTATGAGATGATGAACCGTTGTAACTCGCTGCGTCGAGTGTCCCCCCGTACCGAGTCCCGGGTATCCCGAAGGGGATGTCACACTGGTATCGTAGCAATACAGAGGCAACAAGACATTGTTACAAGCTCGTTTTCAAAAACTTACCCCGTTTAGCACGTTTTTAGTACGAGAGAGTACGGAGCCCTATAAGGATGCAGGATAGTTAGACTTTTTACTAACTATTCGACGTTCGGGTTTTGAAAGTGCTAACTATTCGTTATAGTTTATATGCTATAGTACGTATAGTTAGTCCGCCGAGCATGCATCATGTCATATTGAGTGCTATGATAAAAAGCCGGAGTTCTACTTAGTGAGTATCGTAGTATAAAGTTAGTTTCCTATGGATGGTTCCAGAAGTAGTTGATGCAAGTGAAATAGAAGGTAAACAGTAACTATTCCACGTAGACAATAGAATGGGGAAATTTAAGATCTTCATCTCGCAGATGATTAAAGGCAATCCGAGAAAAGGATAATCATCTCAGTAGTTATCAAGGAGCCCCATATGAGAGCTACGGATTTCAAGGGATAGATTAAAAGATGCCAGCATGAATGAGTGCTATAGCTGAATCTTGTGATGAACAACTTACACTGCCAAGGAAATAGTTCAACAACTAGGTGCAGATCTCGATAGACACATGATGAGATACTCGGATCTTGAACAAGTCAATAACTTCCCAAGGAAGAGCAGTAAGGATGGAATGTATGAGCAGAAGAATCCAGGAGCTAGCCACCGATGCCACTTCGATCGCTCTAGGCCTTATCCAACCGGATGACCGGTTAACTACCACTTTGAGCTACCAAAAGTTCTCGTTCCCTCTCCGTAAATAGCCCTTTAGATTTCTGCTCGTACTCTTCCTCTCGACGTAACTTTCTCGGATGATAAGATACCAAGAATATGAGATGACTATTCCTAGTTTGAAAGTCATTCTCCTTCTTTCACTCAATTGCATCCGGAACTTATCTTTCCTTGAAGATACCCGAGTGACTTCCATTTGAAGAAATAATAATTCCTTTTTGACTAGACTAAGTTACCAAGAGCTAGTTTGGAAATGGGTGTTTTGCACTTCTAAATTGCCATTTTGCCTTTGAATTGTGCCGGTTCGCCTGTGCGCTTCTCAAAGTCAAACATGAGCGGTATGGAAATGCATACTCTATTTTGAAACTAGAAGAGAATCCAAATACAATGTTCTTCCGAACGGATGGTGTATAACCTAGGGTACGCAACCGGAAAGAAGAATACCGTATTGGAAACTCATCGGTGCAATTATCCTTGTAAAGATTTTAAGCCCATATTTCCTTCAACAACCAGTACGCAGAAAAGCACTCGTCGCATCTTTTTGAAAATCCAAGTTGTTTCATAAGATCAACCATTCCAGCTTAAATCTTTTCCTTCATCATTGACTTTCACCAACCCCTAATAAATCTCATGACTCCTAATCCCGGCATAAAAGTGATAGATATTGACAACAAACACCTTGATGTTCTAAAGTTGGACCGAGGAGTTAGTTCCATGGAGGATGCTCTTTCGTGCTCATAAAAAAGAGAAGACTAAGAAGAGAGCAGCCAAGGAACAAGGAAGTGAGGTATCTTCCAAGTATCATCTAGTCTACACTTCGCAGCAGATCGTAGGTTCGAGTCTCACCCACCAAATTCCATTTCTTACCGGCCACCTCAAGATCAGCAATAGATGTTCTCCCGTTCAACGGTTCAACAATCGGACTCATCGAGTATACGCCCTTATTCTCGACACCCTAACCCGCCGATCATCCATGCTATAACGGTGATTGTCTTAAACACTTGGCTCAAGATTGTGTCACATCAACACAAGCATAATTTTCAACGCGTCCTCAAAGGGAAGCAGCTTGGTTGACTGAATCATGCGAGTAAGAATGATAAGATGAAGACCGGTCGTGTCAACGTCACCACATTTGAGGAGATTTCGAAAGGATCACAAGTCATGGCCGATCAAAGTATTACAGTAGATACCATTGAAGTTGGGTCGTAAGGATTATCCCACCTCCTTTATAGCCTTAGACGGACAAGGATTCGATGCGATTCTTGGCATGGGATGGATGAAGTCTTATAAGGCCGCATCGGAGATAGATGCTTTTGCAGTCAGCCGAACTCTCCTCTTCATGGACGAGATTGTCTTCGCTGACTTCTTTCCGCACTATCCCTCCGACTTACCAGGTTTATCGCCTGATCGGGCAAGAGAGTTCAAGAGAGAATTTCAACCAAGGACCGCACCAATATCAAGAAGACCGTATCGAATGCCACCCAATGAGCCGGCAGAATTGAAGGTACAACTCGAAGGATTTACTGGACAAGGATACATTCGCTCAAGTTTATCCCCTTGAGGATGCCCAGCATTGTTCGTCAAGGAGAAGGATCAAACCTTGAGGTTATGTTTAGGTTATCGAACTTTGAATGCAATGACCGTTAAGCACGAGTATCCACTTCCTCGGATTGACATCCCGTTTGATCGCTTGATGGGAGCAAAAGTACTACCTGTGATAGATCTTCGCTCCGAATAGCATCGATTGAGATTAGAGCGGAAGATATACTAAAGGCAGATTTCTCTACCATATATGGACTTTATAAGTACCGGTGATGTCCTTTGGTCTTACTAATGCACCAAGACCTTTCATGTATCTCATGAATTCCGTATTAATGCATGAGTTGGACAAGTTGGTCCTAGCATTCATCGACGACATCTTGATCTATTCCAATTCCGAAGAGGAACATGCCAATCACCTAAGAGTTGTGTTGCAACGACTAAGGGATCATCACCTATACGCTAAGTTCGAAGCAAGTGTGAATTTTGGCCTGAAAGAAGTACCGTTCCTAGGTCATGTGATATCAGCCGAAGGAGTGGCCGTTGATCCAAGCAAAGTTCAAGAGGTGTTGGATTGGAAATCACCGAAGTCCTGCCTCTACGTATCCGAAGTTTCTTGGGATTGGCCGGTTATTATAGAAGGTTTATCCCAAACTTCTCAAAGATCGCCAAGCCAATGACTAAGCTATTGGAGAAGGATAAGAAGTACGTAGGGAGCAAAGAATGTGAAGAAGCTTTCCAAACTTTGAAGGAATTGTTGACCACAAACTCCCGTACTTGCTCGGCCTAGATCCGACGAAGCCTTTTGATGTGTATTGTGATGCATCGTGCACGGGACTCGGATGTGTCCTAATGCAAGAGGGTCGAGTGATTACCTATGCGTCTCGGCAGCTTGAGGTGACAGGAGGAACAATAACCAACACAGAACCGGAAATTTGCAACCGAGATTCTAGCATTGAAGAGCCGGAGACACCATCTCTTGGAAAGCTTGGTACCTCTATACACAGTACCACAAGAGTCTCAAACAAATCTTCACTCAAGCGGATTTAAACATACGTCAACGAAGATGGCTAGAGCTGATAAAGGATTATGAGATCGAGGTTCACTACCATTTCGAGAAAGCTAATGTCATAGCCGACGCCTTGAGTCGAAAAGCTTGTTGCAACAGCCTCACCGCTCGCCTATTGATCGAAGCATCTAAAGAAGAAATGCGTGAGCCTAATCTTCGAGCTCTTCCATATGAAGTAATGAGTAATTGGCCCTTATTCCTACTCTTCGCGAAGAAGTGGTAGCAACACAAAAGAAAGATGTTGGTATGAGTCACATTAAAAGACGAATTAAGAAGGGTGAAATGAAGTGTCTTCGAGGAGGTAGCGAAGATGTGATCTCGGCTCAAGAATAGGCTAGTAGTGCCTAAGAACTTGGAACTTCGCAAGGAGATAATGGATGAAGTACATACATCTACTTCTATTCATCTCGGAAACCAATAAAATGCACCCGCATCCGGAGAAAGATTCGGTGGATAAGAAGGAAACGAGAAATAGCAAGGTATGTCCGTGAGTGAAACACCGCTCGACGAGTGAAAGCAGGTCATCGGAAGCAAACAGGTCCACTTCCATCTTTGAGTATTCCGGAATGGAAACAGGAAGATACTAGTATGGATTTCATTACCGGCTTACCATTAACTCCACAGTAAGCACGACTTTATGTGGGTCATAATGGACAGCTTTGACCAAGGGTAGCTCGCTTCATACCGGTATATACTCGGTACACCGCCGAGAAATATGCAGAACTATACATCACCGTATTTTCTCGTCCGCATGAAGTACCAAAGACCATCATCTCGGCTCAAGGAGCTCAGCTTGTATCCGTATTCTGGGAGCAAGACATGAGTCATTGCGAACGAGGTTGATTCGAAGCTTAGCCGATTCTCCTCAAACAGATGGACAGACAGAGAGAACCAACCAACATCCGTAAGATGTGCGTCGCGTCGTTGTCTTGTCATACAATCAAGATTGGGAAAGATGCCTACCGTTAATAGGATTCTTAAACAACAACAGCTACCAAAAAAAAAGTGTTAGAGTATCAACGTTTCCAGCTCTACACGGTCATGGTTGTCGCACACCGTTAAATTGGTCGGAACGTGGAGATGAGAATAATATTTGGACCGGATCTAGTAAAGAATGCCGAAGAACAAGTACGCCTCATGCAACAAAACCTCAAGAGAGCTAAATCTCGACGGATCGCTTATACGGATAAAAGACGTCGAGAATTAGTGTTTAAAGGTAGAGATTGAGTCTATCTTCGAGTACTCCCTACCAAAGCTATCCAGACGATTTGGAATTTAGGGAAAGTTAGCTCCACAAGATATCGAACCTTTTCCAATTTAAGAAAGATGTGGAGCAAGTGGCATATCGTCTGGGATTGCCAAGCACACTTATCGGGAATTCACAAGGTATTCCACGGATCTCAATTAAAGAAGTGTCTAAACCCACCGGTAGACATACCAACAACCGACGTGGAGCGGATTACAAACGTATTTGATATATGATGCACATCCGATCGTAGTGCTCGTCACCAAGGATCGAGTGACTCGACATCAAACCATCAAGTTATACAAGATTAAGTGGAGCAATCACTCGTAAGCTGCAGCTACGTGGAAACAAGAAGAGTTTCTCCGATCCAAGTACCGTAGATCTTTAGTACCATCGTCTAGTCGTTTCAATCGTGAATCTCGAGACGAGATTCGTATAAGGGGGAGGGTCTGTAACAACCCTAACAACTCGAAGTACATTGCATGGCATTCATCATCATGTCATCATGTTGCATTTTTAAAACTATTTCATTAGGTGTAAAAATGCACATAAAATATAACGTTAACCTAAGTTAAAATAAAGTTCTTAAAAGAAGAAATTAAATAAAAGAAATTTTGGAGTTTAACCTTTTCTGTTGATTAAACATAAAGATAAAAGATTTATGGAATTGCGGCGAAATTGTTTTATTTTGTAAAAAGGTCTACAAGAAATAATGAAAATTTCTCTTTTTAATTTCAACTTGAATTTTTAATCCAAAATTTATTTGGATTTTGAACTTTGTCCTAAAAGGAAAAAGATCCAGAATATTCTCAAATGTATCCCTGAATTTTCGCTTAATTTTTCGAGCCTTGGAAGTGTGCTTTTTAATTAATTAAAAACAGAAGGACGTTTTTGTAAAAATGCCAAATCAGCCCCCATCCGATCTCTCTTTCTCTTCTCTCCCGAACCGCCTTCCAGCACCACCTCACCACCGCGCCACCCAGGCAGCTCCCGGCCGCGCGTCCGGTTCTCTCCCGCGCCACGCAGCCTACCCCCACCGTCACCTCAAACCGCCATCCTCCCGGATAAAAACTCCACCCGCGCTCATCTCTTCCTTTCTCTCTCCCGGCTCCCTCGAGACACCACCCCGTCCGCCTCCCCTAGCCTCGGCCGCCCGGCCGTCTCCGGCCGTCTCCCGGCGAGCCACTACCACAAACGGTGCGCCCGTCTCTCCCGAAACTCGCCCCGGCGTCCAATCGAGACTCCCCGCACTAGAGCCCGAGATCAAAGCCATTCTTCCCAAATCGGCAATCCTCGACGTTCGCGGCCGCGCCTCCGGAATTCCCTCACTCCGGTGCACAGCCTTCCTCCAATTCTTTTCCCCAAAGGTGCACAAGACACTACTCTACCATCTAGCTAACGCGCGCTAGTCATCTATCCGCGTACTCGACGGCAATCAGTGAATTTTCCGGAGCTTCGTCCGCCGCCGCCTCGGCCTCGCCGGTGAAGTCCACTTTCCGGCCGTCTTCAAGGCCAACCATCCCCGTGCCGGTGTTCTCCTTCAACTAAGGAAGCTCCCGGGGGTGACGGTTTCTCGTTTGGTCCACTACCACGCCGCCGGTGCCCCACCGAACGTCTCCTCCGCCCGCCGCTCGCCGTAGGCGTGTTTCCGCCGGGTTCCGGTCAGTGCTCGACCCCACCACGGTGATCTCCACGTCGCCCCGAGCCTCCGGAGCCCCTCCCCGTGTTGCATCCCCTCTTCCCGCACTCCTCCGGCGACGCCGCCGCCGTCCTCCGCCGCCACTCGCCATGGCAAAGTAGCTCGGCCGAGCCGGGCCCCGCGCTTCATGGGCCGCCCACACCCGGGCCAACCCGCTTCGGCCCTAGTAAGCTCATCTCGTTCATTTTGAATTTATTCAATTTCCGGATTTATTCAAACTTCAAATATTCGTAGAATATTCATCCAAATTCAGAAAAATGCAAAACCAAGTTCAATAGATTCATAAAATTATTTCCTAATTGGTTCTCGTATTCAAATACCTATTTTGAGAAATTATAATTTCATAGTTTAATTAATTACCTTTCCTTTAATTAAGAAAATCTATTATTTTATGCTATTTATTGTTGGATTTTGAAAAATAAATTTCTTTAGAAATTAGAGATACTGCGTACGAAAGTGTTTGTGGAAACCGTTTTCCAAAATTAAACATAAACACCGTCATTTTATGTGACCCAAACATATGGCTTTATGTACTTTTGCATATCCGTAATTAATCACTAATTATTACCTATTAAACATGATTAGTTATTAATTGTTGATTAATAAGCATGATTACTTATTAATAAATGAACCTGGTTAATTATTAATTAATGAATAAGATTAATGATTAATTATTAATTAATGACCCCGATTAAGTATTAATTAACGAGCATGATTAATTGTTAAATGTTAGTTGTTAATTACTGAACTTAATGAATCAGTAATTGTTGGTTAACGAACATAATTAACAAAACCTTTGCATGATCATATCATCTTCATTCATGCATGCATGGTTGTGATTCGCGACGTATTGTTGGTCGACCTAGGTTCCGACGTGATCGAGGTTCCGTCCGAGGTCGAGAAAGGAGACGAAAGCTTCAAGTCGACCAACACATGAGAAAGCCGACTCCGACTCGAATCCGGGCAAGCCCGTGCATCCCACCTATGATTTTAAAGTCTTTTCTTTTATCACGCGTAATGAGTAGTGATTGTGCATTAGGTTATAGGTGTTGCTTGATACCCTAGATGCATGAGATAGGTTTCCATTTGTTTATGGTATACCGTGCACGGTAGCTCAATCGAGTTCGATAACCGCTAAGCTTATGTCTTAGGGCATCGGTAGAAGTCGAGTGGTGGTGACACTACTCGCGAGAGATAGGATAATGACCGGTTCATTTCTCGTTGCTAAGAAGATTGATAAGAGAAAGATGAGAATGGAAGTGAAGATGTTAATAAGCCGAGACCGGACGGCACCGTAGGAGAAAGGGCAAAGACGGAGTTAAGGTCTTGCAAGGTGGTAGCCCCGTCCGAGTCGATCAAGGACCGTACCGTTGTTCGGCTTAGTTGAACAAGTTTGAACGTACCGCACTACATGCTCGGAATCATGGGCCCAAGCAAGCCGATGTACCCTATCGCCCCGCAGATGTAGCGTAGCCGCCTCTCTTTTGCCGACTGTCGCTGAGAGGATAGTCTCACGGGAGGGAGATGGGTCGACCACGAGGGAAGTCGTGACGTCGCCATACTTCCGGGGGAGTTGGAAATGGCTAGTCTGCTGTCAGGTGCTAGCGGGAAAGGTTGTCGTATACGACCGGTGCGGTGCGTATACGTCGTGTAGTCGGGTTTTGCCACCTGGTATAAATCGATTCGAATCGCTGTCCCTCGCAGCAATGAGTACCGCTTGTCACTACTAGAAAACACCCCCGTAGACACACTTTATTTAAGGTCTAGATACGTTTATTCTGTCTCAATCAAAAAATAGAGACATCTTCATAAATCGTGTCCGAGGCGTCTCCGAACGTGCCGTGTCAAAGCTTGGTAAATATGATTTTTGAAAACATGTCTATTGAAGTATAATATGTTTAATAGAGATGCTATAAAGCATAGATATGTTTATAGATACGTTTTCACGAATGCGTTAGTATGTATTTGTTGACGGTCCTTATGGTCCAATTTTACCGTCAACATGTTGCATCTTTTTGAATCAAACACCATCACCAAGAATAGACATAGGGATTATTTCTAACAAATTCCACTAGTCTTGGTGAAATTATGAATGCAGGTACAATTCATATGAAAACAGGGGAAAACATGCACGAAACATGGACTTTGCAATCGACGGATTTTCCCTGACTAAAGAATATAGTCCAAAAGCCCAAAACCACAAAACAGAGCCTTAACATCAAACCAAGCAAGTGGATTGGGCCAAGTACACAGCCAGGGAAGGTACCAGAGAAGAATCAAGCCCAGGGAGTCCAGGCCAGCTCGGCCGAACCACCCTAGTGGGTTCGGCCGAACCGACAGTGGGCCCCCGGCCCATCTTTCTCTCGGCGGTTTGTCACCGACGTCCGGAGGTCGGTTCCACCCGCAATTAATGCCACCGACGTCCGGAACCGCCTCCAAGTTGCCGACCTTCCAAGGCTATAAATAAAGGGGTACACCCCCTCTCTCAACACACCACCAACATCAAGATACAAGACAAAACTCTCATCCTTAGGCCAAGGGCCTCTTGTATCTTAGTAGAATAGGAGAGAGGGCAAGGAAGAGGAAGGAGTGTTCCTCCCTTTTGCAAAGTGGAGTAGTATTTCCTTTCTTTTTACCTTGGCGTGTAAACACTCTTTTTGGTGATTTATACGTGGTGATCTACTTATCTATCGTGACATATCTTTGTGTTAGACGTAATTCTTGTTATACTTGTTTACGGGATCATCGTCTAGCAAGAAGTACTCTAGCTTTCTCGAACTCGGTTCTAGGCCGAGGCTAGAGTAGTGGTCAATAGCATAGACGTGGTGTCTAGGGCCGGAGATCGCCTTTGTTTGCCGTGTGCCCCACGGTTTGTAGAGGTAGGTGGCATGAAGTGACAGCCCTCGTCATCCAAAGGAACCCTCCACGTTCGGGTACATAGTAGAGCTTTCGAGACCGGAGTGGCTTGACAGACCAAGCCTAAGACGGTGCCCGAAGTAAACAAGTCTAGCTAGCGTTCGTCTACCTTTAAAGGATAAATAGATAAGAGTCACCCTCTCGACCCTATTTTGCTACGTTGTCTTGGTTGTCCTTGGGTAAACTAACCTTGTTGCAGTAAATACTCGTTCCTCGCGGATATAAATACGATACCTTGGAATACTCCCGGTGAAGTGCTACAACGGTATTCCGTGCGCTTGCGGATTTATTCGTGACGTAAGAAATACCAACAAGCATTTCCGGCGCCGTTGCTCGGGAACGGTTGTTATCTTTGTAACGAATCAGGTTTGCCCTCGTAATCTATCTTACTTACCGTTCTGTTTTTATTTTTTTCCTTACATTCAAAATTTCACAAAAACATATCATGGAGTCACACCCAACCATCCAATCTTTCTCCACTCCACGGGGTGAACTCTTAGAGCCACCATCATCATCACAACCTATTTCTTCACCCGGCTATGAGTTCTCCCCGATTACATTTCGATGATTAGAGGTTTATCCTTTTCGGGTTTTAAACATGAAAATCCTTATGAACACTTGCGAGAGTTTGAACATTTGTGTTCATGCCGATTGATCCATGGCATGACACAAGAAACATTGAAGTGGAAGTTGTTTCCCTTCTCTCTCAATGAGAAGGCGAAGCAATGGTACACTTACACCGCTAAGAGAGTGAACGGTGATTGGAAAAAATTGCGAGACAAATTTTGTCTAGCATTCTTCCCCGTATCTCGTATCACTTCTCTACGAGCGGAAATAATAGGCTTTCGACAAGAAGAAAAGGAAACCTTAAGTGCGTCATGGATTCGGTTCTGTTCTCTAACGTACTCCGGACCAGAATTATTGCTCCCCGAACCCGTTTTATTACAACACTTTTATTCGGGATTGAGCAACGATACCGCACTTTATCTTGACACGGCCGCGGGTGGATCTTTTTCTCATAAGACCATAGCGGAAGCACACGAACTTTTGGATCGAATTGTGGAAAACACACCTTTTTCCGCCGACTTACTCGTAGAGCCGGAGTCGAAGATGAGGAACTCGTTGTGCAAGAGACACAACACTTGGTGCCCATGATAGAGCACCTAGCACTCGAGTCGTCATCTAACACAAGAACAATGATAGAGGAAGATGAACCTCTTGATTTCCCATTTGAGTTCAAGGAAGAAATTTTTGAAGATTTTGGAAACACCTTGAACTACTCCTATCAAAAGAAACCAAGACTCCTCGCACCAACCCCGAACCTATTGAAAAATCTCTTCTCTTAAAAACTGTTCGGAAGTTGACAGCAATTATGAGCGATGAATGGTTGATGGAAAACGAACTTTCTTCGAAGTTCTTCGACTTGATCATCCTAGATCAACCATTCGTGGCTCAATTCGGGAGTAATGGTAGATGTTCTCTATAATCCTCTAGTAGGTGCCAACATCATGTCCGAATCTTTTGCTTCAACTTTATTTGGAAACGAGACATGGGCACCTTCTCGACAAACTCCTTAAAGCCCCACCGGGGCAATTTTTTGAGAGTTTGGGGATCATTAGAGATGTTTGCATTAAGCGTAATGAAGCAGAGGTTTCCTTGGACTTTCACGTTTTCGAATCCCGGATTTCGATGTTTTGGTCTGGTCATCCCATAGAAAAGCTTTTCTTAGGGATATCACCTTCAGGAACCTTAGACTTCACCCTCGGCAAGAAAACTTTTTCTCTTCCTATCATTCATGCACAAAACTCTTTTGCCGAGGAGCCGCTTGTGGAAGAAGAATGCATGGAGGAGGTTATGGCAATTTTTCCTCATGAAAACCCCGAATCATCCTTGGATGAAGATGCTCTTGATTTCATTTTAGAAGAGGATGATTCGGCGGAAACTTTTGAGCTGCCCGAAACTTTTACACCTACGCCACCTCCCGTAGAGCTCAAAACTCTTCCACCAGGCTTGCGCTACGTTTTTCTTCACGGAAATCCCGAAACCCCCGTCATCATAAGTGACAAGCTTTCGGAGGAGGAAACTGCAAAACTCTTAGCCGTGCTAGAAAAACATCACTCCGTTTTTGGGTACTCGCTTGGAGACCTCAAGGGAATCGTCACACCCATTTCCGAGAGATGAAATGGATGCTAACGTATGTGTGCCAGGATCGGCTAAATCACACATACGCGACATCATTAATGATAAACAAGTATAAATAACCATATCCTCGAATTATTACATTGTATCATCCATCTTTATTACAAGCACGACCCGTAGGTCTAACCGTAGTACATCACAGCGTAGTAAATTAACGTAGACACCCATGACGCCACGTGCATCGACCGGTGGATCGCCCGCCTAGTACTCCCGGTCTTGACCCTCGTACGACTCCCAACCTTCTCCCGGAGCCGAGCAGCAGCGTAGGATATAGCAAGTGTGAGTACATGTCGTACTCAAGCAAGTGTGGGAAAGAATGACATGTGGCTATAGATAAGGAAGGCTATTGTTGGGGTTAATGCAGAAAGCACCTATCTAATCAGGTTTTAATTAAGCATCCTAATTACTATCTTTAATGAGGTCTGCCAAGTATCACGGGTTCAACCTATCACCATTCACCATTCCGCCCTTTTGTCCCCTAATCAAGTGAGGGTCCATGCCGCTCTTGACCGTGAGCACGGCTGTCATGACAGCTTTACACTCGCAGAGGTTGTACACATTTCCCCACGAGGAAGTGATTTCGTCCCCTAAGGTTAGGTGGACTAAAGTCTCCATTATGCCAGTGCCATCGGACACGTAACACACTTCCAGGGTGTGTGGCCAAGAGATCACCTCCAAGACGGTTCACGGTGTCCTCCGGCTTCGTACGCGACCACTAGAGATCCGCTAACCTAGAGGAGTAAACCCTCCACTTAGGCAGCCTCACTCTCTTGTGCCGATGGCTCGGAGACCTCGTCTCTTCGCCACGCCTCCCCTGGGACTCGCCGGTACTCCCCAGCCTACAGCCCCCTCTCCTTCGCGCGTACTCCATTGGCATCTACCGTATACTACGCCAAGCCGCGCCCATACTTGGCTCGTGGCTGTACGGTTTAACATGGATTATCGCTCCGAGAACCGGTCCTTATGTTTCGGGTGATAACAAACACGGGACTACCGGTACACCCCGGGCGTAGCCCCCCAACCATTCACCCAAAACCCTATGCCATGTTTCTAATTTATCCAGTTCATCATTCATCATGCGAGAAAAATGTAAAGCAAGTAACATTTAAGATTAATAATAACCCGTAGCATAATAAATTAGCAAGCTAAGCAATTCTACCCATTTGTCCCAAAATCTACGTCCATGGCGACAAGGAATACAGGATCAATCAACACTAGTAAGTCCTAGCATAGGCATTCATCAATTTACCTAAACATGCATTAACTACGCTATGTGACGTAATAGACGGAAATAGGTACAAAATGCGTCAAGGGCACTTGCCTTGGTTGTACGGGGGTGGCTGCTCAAACTCCTCAAACTCTTGATTCTGCAGATCCTCGTACTCCTGCGGCTCCGGGACGTTCTCAACTATACGCGTATCACGTCTGAACATACAAAGCATAGCAATAAATTAATACAGAGCATGCAGCAAGGTGAAAAACAGTATGATAATGCCCTAAATGCAAAGTACATGTTCCTACGAGAATTTTGGCGCAAGAATCACTTAATTTGGAGCTACGGATCAAAAGTTACGCTAAAAACAAGTTACAGTGGACCTAAACACAATTAACCATATACTTCGGGGGTAGCACGTAAATCTTTCTATGAACAGAGGCATGCGCGCTAAATTTTAATTAAATTCAGGGGTTAAAATGTAAAATCTACATCCTATCCTAAAGCAGGGGCTAGATTCTAAATAAAATATTAAACAGGGGCTATTATGCATAAAATAGAACCTATAATTAATTAAGTTATTCGCCAGGGGCTATTTTGTAAGTTTTGCATTATCCATGGAATAAACGAATTAAAATAAACGGGAAAATCCCGTGGACCGGGTGCATGGCCCCGTGGACCCGCGGTCCATGGTCCACCGGTGGACCGTGATGAAGGGGTATGAGTCCCTTCGATCCGGGCCCTCGATTTCTAATCGGACGGCGCGCAGGGGGCTCTGGCCAGATGGCGGTGGCCGGCGGCCGGCAGCGGCGGCGGCGCCATTGGCGGCGCTTCGGAGCTCGCCGAACGGCGCTCCGGTGGCTGGTTCGAGGCGGCGGAAAGGGGAAAACGGAGAGGAGGCGGAGGGGATTCTCACCAGGCGGTCAAGCGCGGACGGGGCGGCCGAAGGGGCCTCGCGGCGGCGTGGTCGGGGTGGTGAGGTCCGGCGGGGTCGCGCGTCCTCGTCGGTGCTCTTTTCTCGCTTGCGCCGGCCCCGGCGGAGGCGGTGGGTGGTGGGGAACACCGTCCCGGGTCGCGCGAGGACGGAGCGGCCGGGGCGTGCTTGCGACGAACCGGGCGGCGGTGTTGTTCGTGAGCGGTGGTGCCGGCGCGGGAGAGGACAGGTAGCTCGAGTGCGAGAGGGGGAAAAGTTGCGGGGCATCCGTGGCCCGGGTTTTATAGAGCGGAGGGGGTCTAGGCGAGCCGGCGCGGCGTGGGCGGCCGTTTCTCCGGTGATGGCGCCCGTGTTTAATTTGCATTGATTGGACATCAATTCCGTCGTGCTAACGCGGGGGAGGGGAAGAAGAGGGGGCGGTGATCACGCGCGGGCGGTCGGGTGCGAGCGGGAGGCCTTCCGGGGGCGCGGGATTCGAACGGGGGAGAAGATTGGGGGCGGCGCCATTTGGGGGTGGAGGGAGGAAGAAGAAGGGGGAGAAGGCCGGGTGGGCCTTGCCGGGTCGGGCCCTGGGCCGGGGAAGAGAAAGGGAGAAGAGGGGAGAGGGGGATTTGGGCCCAGTGGAGGTTTAGGGGGTTTTGTTTCCTTTAATTATTTATTTGTTTTATTTATTTGGTTTCCTTAAGCCTCTAAAGGTTGCATGGAAAATTAAATTGAACTACAATACGTGAAAAAAATGCTACATGCCATGAATGCATTAATTTTAATTATGATTTATTTAAGAAAATAATTTTATAGTCCTTTTTCTAGTATATAATAATAGAGAAAAAATAGTTTATTAAAGAAATGAAAAGTAGGGTGTGACAAACCTACCCCCTTAAGAGGAATCTCGCCCTCGAGATTCGGTCGGATCGGAGAAGAGATGGGGAAACTCGGCTTTCAAGTCTTCTTCTCGTTCCCATGTGGCTTCCGCTTCGTGTGGTGTTTCCATAAAACCTTGCACATACGGATGGTCTTGTTTCGGGTCACCCGTTCGAAAACCTCAAGGATCTTGACTCGGTTGTTCGGCATAGGTGAGATCATCACGAACATCCACTTCTTCCATCGGTAGTTGTTCCTCCGGTACACGTAGGCACTTCTTTAATTGAGATACATGGAACACATCGTGCACGCCCGAGAGATTCTCCGGCAACTCTAGCCGATAAGCTACTTCTCCTCTTTTATCGAGTATCCCGAAAGGACCAATGTAACGGGGTGCCAACTTTCCCTTGACCTTGAAGCGTCTGGAGTCCTCTCATGGGTGACACTTTCGGATATACGAAGTCACCAATCTCAAAGCTCGGATCCCTTCGTCTATGATCTCGCGTAACTTTTCTCGCCTTGATCGTGCGACCTTTAAGTTCTCACGCACAATCTTGACCCGTTCCTCTCGCCTCTTTCGAATATCGGGTCCAAAGACCTTGTTCTCGCTCGTCTCGCTCCGGTAATAATGGTGATCCGCACTTCCTTCCGTAGAGGAACTCATAGGGTGCCATCTCAATACTAGCCTCGGTAGCTGTTATTATAGGAGAACTCGCATACGGAAGACTCTTATCCCAACTCCTACCGTGTTCCAAAGCACAAGCTCTCGGCATGTCCTCAAGGATCCGATTCGTCCTCTCTCGTCCGTCCATCGGTCTCGGGGATGATACGCAGAACTGAAATTCAGTTTGGTGCCCATTGACTCATGTAGCTTCTCCCAAAATCGTGACGTGAATTGAGTACCTCCGTCGGAGACAATCTTCTTAGGTACTCCGTGTAGACACACTATTCCGGACATGTACAACTCGCCGGCCGGCTCCCGAATAGGTCGTCTTGACTCGGGATGAAGTGAGCCACCTTGGTTAATCGATCTACTATAACCCATATGGAGTCGTATCCAGATCGCGTACGAGGTAACCCGACTATGAAATCCATACCGATCTCTTCCCATTTCCATTCCGGAATCCTCAAGGGTTGCAACAATCCGGCAGGTCTCTCGATGTTCCGCCTTACACGCCGGCAAGTATCACAAGTGGCGACATATTCAAGCAACATCACGCTTCAAGCCATACCACCAATACCGTGTCTTCGGATCATGGTACATTTTGGTGCCACCTGGATGAATAGAGTAAGCGGTGTCATGTGCCTCTTTTAAGATCATATCACGGAGGTGCTTCGAGATCGGGTACACGGATCCTCTTGCCTCGCCAAATAGTGCCATGTTCATCCTGTGAAAATTCTCGTGGTTCGTCCATCTTTTATGAGTGTTCTGATCTCCTCTATTTTCTCATCTCCTTTCTCGTCCCTCTCGAATTTCCTTTAACAATGTAGGCTCAATTTCTATGACGGTGGTCTCATTTAAGAATCCGAGGTCGAACCGCTCGGACTCTTTGCATAGCTCGAGCGGTAACTCCTGCATCAATATCCGGTTGCAGTAAACCTTTCGACTAAGGGCATCCGCAACAACGTTAGCTTTTCCCGGTGGTAGTTGATTCCCACATCATAGTCTTTGATCAACTCCAACCAACGTCGTTGTCTCATGTTGAGATCGGTCTGCGTGAATATGTACTTGAGGCTCTTATGGTCTGTAGAAGACTTCACAGACGATGTCCGACAAGATAGTGTCTCCACATCTTTAGAGCATGCACCACTCGCTGCCAATTCCGGATCATGGGTTGGGTACTTTTTTCTCGTGTGTGCGTAGTTGCCTTGAGGCGTAAGCAACTACTTGACCTTCTTGCATGAGTACGCACCCGAGTCCTTGCGTTGAAGCATCACAATACACATCGAAACTCTTGGTGAGGTCCGGTAGTACCAATACGGGAGCGGATGTCGGTCTCTTTTTCAACTCCTCAAAACCGGCTTGGCAAGCTGGGGTCCAATCAAACTTCTTGTCTTTCGATAGGAGCTCGGTCATGGGTCCGGCGATCTTAGAGAAGTCCTTTATGAATCGTCGGTAGTATCCCGCCAATCCAAGAAAACTCCGTATCTCGGTGACAGTCTGCGGTGGTTTCCAATTCAAGACATCTCTCACCTTGCCCGGGTCCACGGATACTCCTCCAGCCCGAGATGACATGGCCGAGGAATGCCACTTCCTTTAACCGAACTCGCACTTGCTGAACTTTGCATAGAGTTTGTGTTCCCGTAGCTTCTCAAGAACCAACTTCAAGTGTTGCGCGTGTTCCTCTTCATTCTTGGAGAATACCAGGATATCGTCAATAAAGACCACCACGAACTTGTCCAAATATTCCATAAACACCTTGTTCATGAGGTACATGAAGTAGGCAGGTGCATTAGTCAAGCCGAAGGACATCACCGTATACTCATACAGCCCGTATCCGGTGATGAATGCAGTCTTGGGAATGTCCGAGGGTCTGATTTTCAATTGGTGGTACCCCGATCGCAGATCAATCTTGGAGAACACACGAGCTCCTCTCGGCTGGTCAAACAGATCCTCTATCCGTGGCAGTGGGTACTTGTTCTTGATGGTCACTTCATTCAGGGAACGATAGTCCACGCACATCCTCTGCGTCTTGTCTTTCTTATCTACGAAGAGTACCGGCGCACCCCAAGGTGAGGAGCTAGGGCGAATAAAACCCAACGCCAGACAACTCTTCTATCTGCTTCTTAAGCTCTACTAACTCATTTACTCCCATCCTATAGGGCCTCTTAGATATGGGAGCAGTCCCGTGTACTAAGTCAATGATAAACTCGATATCACGGTCCGGTGGCATACCCGGCAGCTTGTTCGGGAATACATCCGGATAGTCACTCACTACGATATCTCCTCAATGGTGACCGTCTTAGCTTGATTCACGATTGCGCCCTCGGTCGTGGGCTCTTTTGCTATGAATTCCACCTTATTTCCCTCTAAGCTGGTCGCCTGCACTGCTCTCTTGGCACATACTATGATCCCATCATACTTCTTCAACCGATCCATTCCAAGGATAATGTCAAGCCCACTAGAGTCTAGGACTATGAGATTAGAGGAGAAGTCTATTCCCAGTATCTTAATAATAACCTTGGGGCACACGAGGTTAGTTCTCATCTCTCCTCCAGGGGAGCTAACTATCATAGTGTACTTCATAGTAGATATGGGCAAGGTATATTTTGCAACATAGCCGGATGTGATAAATGAATGCGATGCTCCGAGAATCAAACGGAACAGGTTGCAGGATTGGAGTTTGCCAAAAACATACCAATTACCACGTTCCGGTCCTGCTGAGCACCTTCGGTGGTGACGTGGTTGACCTTGCCATAGATGTAGTTGTTCTGCCCCCGAGCGCCATTCCTTGCTGATGCGAGACTTTGCAGCAGCCCCGTGGGGACACCTGTTAGCGAAGTGACCCTGTTCATGGCGGTGATAGCAGGGTCCTCTAGGTCCATTGCCCCGGGCAGCCCGATTTGGAGCGGTGGGTGCAGCAGGGCGAGGGGCTTGCTGGTACGTGGGGCGTGGAGCGTGCTGATAATTGGGGCGTGGTGCTTGGAAGTTGGGGCGTGGCGCTTGGTAGGTGGGGCGTTGCATGGGGTAAGCGGGGCGAGGAGCGTGCATGGGTGGCCCGGTGGGGTTGGGAGCGCGGTAGTAGGTGTTGGGTGGAAGCATCATGCGAGGACGGGGGTTGCCACTAGATGACCGCCCGGAGAAGAACATCTTCCTTTTGCCTTCACGTTCGATCTCATTCTTCTTGTTCTCAATCAACGGGGCCTTGTCCACCGGCTTCCGGAAATTCACATAGTCACCATTCAGCAGCTGTATCTCAATGTCGTTGTTGAGTCCCCTCATGAACATATATTGCTTCTTTGCATCTGTGTTCACATCATCAGCAACATACCTCGACAAGCTGAGTGAATTGATTGAGGTATTCACTCACTTGTCATATTCCCTTGCTTCAAATCGCGGAAATCCTGTCGCTTCGAGCATCATCACTCCCGCGGGAACATAGTGGGAGCGGAAGTGAGTCTTGAATTCATTCCAAGTGATCGTCTCTGCATTGACGTGAGCATTGCAATAAGCTTCCCACCAATCGGCTGCCGTCCCGGCTAGCGAGGTGGGCTGTAAAGAGAACCTTCTCACGGTCGCTGCACTGGGCTATCAAGAGCTTCTTCTCCACAGTCTTAAGCCAATCCTCGGCCTCCATTGGGTCCTTGGCTTGGGAGAAAGGGACTGGTTTGGTTTTCATGAAGTCGTCCAACCGACTCCTCGGCGGCGGTGCAGCTCCGTTGTTGACATTGTTCTGGATAGTGCCCAATGCTTGGACCAAAGTTGTCATGAACCGGGCTCTGCATGGCCAACATCTGCTCAACGGTGATTCCGTTGTTGGCGTTGTTGTTGGCGTTGTTGTTAGCGTCATTCCTCCTTTGGTTAACCATCCGATGTGGAGAGTTGGAGGAGATATAAGACAAGGTATAATAATGGCGAAAGAAAAAGCGTATAACCCATAACTATATGCATCAAGGTAATAGTAAAACATGATTGTTTAATTATTAGATAAGCAAAAAGGATGAGGTTGTGGACAAGGTGCCGAAGCGTCCCACAACTCACATCAAGCACACCAAGCAAAATAGTTCATTACATCACACCAAGCAAAACGATCTAAGCGTTCTTTATTACAACTCAAACTTTAAATAAAAGGGAAAGGGGCAGCTCCTAAGCATGGGAGGCGGCGTCGCCAGCGGTGGACTCCTCAACGGATGAAGACTTGGTGACGTAGGGAGGAGGTGGGGAGGCAGCTGTCCAAGTCCGAAGGCTGCGTGCGGAGTTCTTCTCCCGCCTCCTGGCGAAGAAGGGCCTGATGGCTCTTCTCAAAGTCCCATAGCCTCTTCCGCAGGTGGAAGTTCTCCTCCTGTAGGCTGCTCATGCTCTCACATACATCCACGGACACATCACGAGCTCGAAGCAGCTCATTGGGATACACAAGTGGGCCAAGGGGTCCCACGGTATACCTCTCCTGGTGGCTAGGGCGACGAGGAATGTAAGAGAAGCCGGTGCCAACCAACCCGTTGCTGAGCTCGTCACTCAAACTCGCTAATGGCCCTCCAAGCTGCATCGGCATCTTCCCCGTATCTCGTATCACTTCTCTACGAGCGGAAATAATAGGCTTTCGACAAGAAGAAAAGGAAACCTTAAGTGCGTCATGGATTCGGTTCTGTTCTCTAACGGACTCCGGACCAGAATTATTGCTCCCCGAACCCGTTTTATTACAACACTTTTATTCGGGATTGAGCAACGATACCGCACTTTATCTTGACACGGCCGCGGGTGGATCTTTTTCTCATAAGACCATAGCGGAAGCACACGAACTTTTGGATCGAATTGTGGAAAACACACCTTTTTCCGCTGACTTACTCGTAGAGCCGGAGTCGGAAGATGAGGAACTCGTTGTGCAAGAGACACAACACTTGGTGCCCATGATGGAGCACCTAGCACTCGAGTCGTCATCTAACACAAGAACAATGATAGAGGAAGATGAACCTCTTGATTTCCCATTTGAGTTCAAGGAAGAAATTTTTGAAGATTTTGGAAACACCTTGAACTACTCCTATCAAAAGAAACCAGCACTCCTCGCACCAACCCCGAACCTATTGAAAAATCTCTTCTCTTAAAAACTGTTCGGAAGTTGACAGCAATTATGAGCGATGAATGGTTGATGGAAAACGAACTTTCTTCGGAAGTTCTTCGACTTGATCATCCTAGATCAACCATTCGTGGCTCAATTCGGGGAGTAATGGTAGATGTTCTCTATAATCCTCTAGTAGGTGCCAACATCATGTCCGAATCTTTTGCTTCAACTTTATTTGGAAACGAGACATGGGCACCTTCCGACAAACTCCTTAAAGCCCCACCGGGGCAATTTTTTGAGAGTTTGGGGATCATTAGAGATGTTTGCATTAAGCATAATGAAGCGGAGGTTTCCTTGGACTTTCACGTTTCGGAATCCTCGGATTTCGATGTTTTGGTCTGGTCATCCCATAGAAAAGCTTTTCTTAGGGATATCACCTTCAGGAACCTTAGACTTCACCCTCGGCAAGAAAACTTTTTCTCTTCCTATCATTCATGCACAAAACTCTTTTGCCGAGGAGCCGCTTGTGGAAGAAGAATGCATGGAGGAGGTTATGGCAATTTTTCCTCATGAAAACCCCGAATCATCCTTGGATGAAGATGCTCTTGATTTCATTTTAGAAGAGGATGATTCGGCGGAAACTTTTGAGCTGCCCGAAACTTTTACACCTACGCCACCTCCCGTAGAGCTCAAAACTCTTCCACCGAGGCTTGCGCTACGTTTTTCTTCACGGAAATCCCGAAACCCCTGTCATCATAAGTGACAAGCTTTCGGAGGAGGAAACTGCAAAACTCTTAGCCGTGCTAGAAAAACATCACTCCGTTTTTGGGTACTCGCTTGGAGACCTCAAGGGAATCTGTCACACCCATTTCCGAGAGATGAAATGGATGCTAACGTATGTGTGCCAGGATCGGTTAAATCACACATACGCGACATCATTAATGATAAACAGTATAAATAACCATATCCTCGAATTATTACATTGTATCATCCATCTTTATTACAGCACGACCCGTAGGTCTAACGCAGTACATCACGGCGTAGTAAATTAACGTAGACACCCATGACGCCACGGGCATCGACCGGTGGATCGCCCGCCTAGTACTCCTGGTCTTGACCCTCGTACGACTCCCAACCTTCTCCCGGAGCCGAGCAGCAGCGTAGGATATAGCAAGTGTGAGTACATGTCGTACTCGGCAAGTGTGGGAAAGAATGACATGTGGCTATAGATAAGGAAGGCTATTGTTGGGGTTAATGCAGAAAGCACCTATCTAATCAGGTTTTAATTAAGCATCCTAATTACTATCTTTAATGAGGTCTGCCAAGTATCACGGGTTCAACCTATCACCATTCACCATTCCGCCCTTTTGTCCCCTAATCAAGTGAGGGTCCATGCCGCTCTTGACCGTGAGCACGGCTGTCATGACGGTTTACACTCTGCGAGAGGTTGTACACATTTCCCCACGAGGAAGTGATTTCGTCCCCTAAGGTTAGGTGGACTAAAGTCTCCATTATGCCGGTGCCATCGGACACGTAACACACTTCCGGGGTGTGTGGCCAAGAGATCACCTCCAAGACGGTTCACGGTGTCCTCCGGTTTCGTACGCGACCACTAGAGATCCGCTAACCTAGAGGAGTAAACCCTCCACTTAGGCAGCCTCACTCTCTTGTGCCGGATGGCTCGGAGACCTCGTCTCTTCGCCACGCCTCCCCTGGGACTGCCGGTACTCCCCGACCACGGCCCCCTCTCCTTCGCGCGTACTCCATTGGCATCTACCGTATACTACGCCAAGCCGCGCCCATACTTGGCTCGTGGGCTGTACGGTTTAACATGGATTATCGCTCCGAGAACCGGTCCTTATGTTTCGGGTGATAACAAACACGGGACTACCGGTACACCCCGGGCGTAGCCCCCCAACCATTCACCCAAAACCCTATGCCATGTTTCTAATTTATCCAGTTCATCATTCATCATGCGAGAAAAATGTAAAGCGAGTAACATTTAAGATTAATAATAACCCGGAGCATAATAAATTAGCAAGCTAAGCAATTCTACCCATTTGTCCCAAAATCTACGTCCATGGCGACAAGGAATACAGGATCAATCAACACTAGTAAGTCCTAGCATAGGCATTCATCAATTTACCTAAACATGCATTAACTACGCTATGTGACGGAATAGACGGAAATAGGTACAAAATGCGTCAAGGGCACTTGCCTTGGTTGTACGGGGGTGGCTGCTCAAACTCCTCAAACTCTTGATTCTGCAGATCCTCGTACTCCTGCGGCTCCGGGACGTTCTCAACTATACGCGTATCACGTCGGAACATACAAAGCATAGCAATAAATTAATACAGAGCATGCAGCAAGGTGAAAAACAGTATGATAATGCCCTAAATGCAAAGTACATGTTCCTACGAGAATTTTGGCGCAAGAATCACTTAATTTGGAGCTACGGATCAAAAGTTACGCTAAAAACAAGTTACGGGGACCTAAACACAGTTAACCATATACTTCGGGGGTAGCACGTAAATCTTTCTATGAACAGAGGCATGCGCGCTAAATTTTAATTAAATTCAGGGGTTAAAATGTAAAATCTACATCCTATCCTAAAGCAGGGGCTAGATTCTAAATAAAATATTAAACAGGGGCTATTATGCATAAAATAGAACCTATAATTAATTAAGTTATTCGCCGAGGGCTATTTTGTAAGTTTTGCATTATCCATGGAATAAACGAATTAAAATAAACGGGAAAATCCCGTGGACCGGGTGCATGGCCCCGTGGACCCGCGGTCCATGGTCCACGGTGGACCGTGATGAAGGGGTATGAGTCCCTTCTGATCCGGGCCCTCGATTTCTAATCGGACGGCGCAGGGGGCTCGGCCAGGATGGCGGTGGCCGGCGGCCAGTGCGGCGGCGGCGCCATTGGCGGCGCTCGGAGCTCGCCGAACGGCGCTCCGGTGGCTGGTTCGAGGCGGCGGAAAGGGGAAAACGGAGAGGAGGCGGAGGGGATTCTCACCAGGCGGTCAAGCGCGGACGGGGGCGGCCGGAAGGGGCTCTGCGGCGGCGTGGTCGGGGTGGTGAGGTCCGGCGGGGTCGCGCGTCCTCGTCGGTGCTCTTTTCTCGGTTGCGTCGGCCCTGGCGGAGGCGGTGGGTGGTGGGGAACACCGTCCGGGGTCGCGCGAGGACGGGAGCGGCCGGGGCGTGCTTGCGACGAACGGGCGGCGGTGTTGTTCGCGAGCGGTGGTGCCGGCGCGGGAGAGGACAGGGTAGCTCGAGTGCGAGAGGGGGAAAAGTTGCGGGGCATCCGTGGCCCGGGTTTTATAGAGCGGAGGGGGTCTAGGCGAGCCGGCGCGGCGTGGGCGGCCGTTTCTCCGGTGATGGCGCCCGTGTTTAATTTGCATTGATTGGACATCAATTCCGTCGTGCTAACGCGGGGAGGGGAAGAAGAGGGGCGGTGATCACGCGCGGGCGGTCGGGTGCGAGCGGGAGGCCTTCCGGGGCGCGGGATTCGAACGGGGGAGAAGATTGGGGGCGGCGCCATTTGGGGGTGGAGGGAGGAAGAAGAAGGGGGAGAAGGCCGGGTGGGCCTTGCTTGGCTGGGCTCTGGGCCGGGGAAGAGAAAGGGAGAAGAGGGGAGAGGGGGATTTGGGCCCGGGGAGGTTTAGGGGTTTTGTTTCCTTTAATTATTTATTTGTTTTATTTATTTGGTTTCCTTAAGCCTCTAAAGGTTGCATGGAAAATTAAATTGAACTACAATACGTGAAAAAAAATGCTACATGCCATGAATGCATTAATTTTAATTATGATTTATTTAAGAAAATAATTTTATAGCCCTTTTTCTAGTATATAATAATAGAGAAAAAATAGTTTATTAAAGAAATGAAAAGTAGGGTGTGACAGAATCAGCCCTGCTCTTTGCACCCATCGCATTCCCATAGACCCCGATAGTACACCATCTAGGGAACCTCAAAGGAGGTTGAACAATGCGATGCGGGAGGTCGTTAAAAAGGAGGTCTTAAAACTTTTACATGCTGGCATTATCTATCCTGTTCCACACAGCGAGTGGGTGAGTCCGGTGCAGGTCGTACCCAAGAAAGGAGGAATGACGGTCGTCCATAATGACAAAAATGAGTTGATCCCTCAACGCACCGTCACGGGATGGAGGATGTGCATAGATTACCGAAAACTTAACAAGGCTACAAAGAAGGATCATTTTCCGCTGCCCTTCATCGATGAGATGTTGGAACGGCTGGCAAATAATTCTTTCTTTTGTTTCCTTGATGGGTATTCAGGATATCATCAAATCCCCATCCATCCCGACGATCAAAGTAAAACCACTTTCACATGCCCCTATGGGACTTACGCCTATCGACGAATGTCTTTTGGGCTTTGCAATGCGCCTGCTCTTTTAAATTTTTAATCATATTAGTGCTCCCCGGTCTTCCCTTACCGGTAGAGCAAGTTTTGTTTCGAAATATCTTTGTCTATTTTGAAGAAAACAGGCAAAAAGGCAAGTGTGGGGGGGACATCGCGGAAAGCAAAGACAAACACACGCGTAACGCGCAGAAACATCACGAGGAAAACAACACAAGCACAAGCGCAAAACGAGCACCGGTGGGGCCCGGGCCGGTTCGGCGAACCCACAAGGGTGGTTCGGCCGAACCCTGGTTGGTCCCACTCAGCCCTGCTTCCTCGTGGCACTTGAGTTTGTTTCCCACACTTCCTTTTCGCCTACTCTATTTGTCAAGTTCATTACGAGACGCGAAAAACAATTACTAAAACTTGACCAACTAAAACTTGGGAAGATTTCTTTTGAATACCTTTGAAAATCCCAAGTCTCTCCCTAATGCTCTCATGATGATCTTGCACACTTTTTATTACTCGCTTCATCACCACTTGCACCGTGAACAAATAATCAAATCCATAGGATCCATGATTTTCTAGATTATTGGCAAGTGTGATATGGCTCGACGAAATGATCTTATGCTTAGCTTACCGAGTCCTTGGGAATTTTATTTCACAAAACAAAAATACCATGGCTTCATGCTCCTCTCTTGATACAAAAATGCCTACCAATGCCATATGATGATCATACCTTGCAAAACTTACATACATATGCTGCTTGTGATTGCAATGAGCTTTACCAAAATCGAGTGACCCTAGAGAGAAACTTGTCATGCTCTCTTGATCAAGATCACGTACACTCCACCAGAGCTAAACTCCTACACCGGGAGCTAGCACCCCACCAAAATAAAGACACTCCTCGTTTGCACCTCTTTTTTCCTCTCTCTCTCTCAATCACGCATAAACGAGACATGGCTATGTAAAGCTCACACGAGATGAGCAATGAAAAGAAAGCTCACAAAGATGAGCAATGAAAAAGAGAGAAGAAAAGAGATGCTCAAGCATAGAGCAAGAAAAGAAAAGAAAGAAAATAAAAAGATAGCCATGTCTCGAAAATGCAAAAATAAAGAGAGGCCAATTGCAATAGGAGTTGTCACTTTTTCATATCCATACACACACGCACTTCTTGATCAAGGTTACATGACTTGGCTTCTCCATGGATCCTTTCTTTTGGCTTAGCAATATTTGTGATACAAGTATGCCTCTCTCATTCCCTACCGAGCTCCACATACAAGCCTAAGAAGTAGGAAAAAGAGAGGCAACACAATGCCTTGGTGAGGAAAACACTTTTGAGCGATTCAAGAGAATCGAAGAGGAGCGGGAGTCATGTTGTTTATTTTCAAAACTTTCAAAAACCCAAGGTGCTTAGTGAGCAAAAGTATAGTGACTTGAGTCATGAGCTGTTCCACTTATCAATCATCCAAGAATGCATGTTAGCCACCGTCATGTTCACAAGTAAAACGGTGTGGCTTGTAATAACATGTGTGCAGGTCTCTAAGGGGAGAGATCTCTCAACTTACGCTCCCACCTTTACTCGAGGACGAGCAAAGAGCTAAGTGTGGGGGTCTTGTTGACGGTCCTTATGGTCCAATTTTACCGTCAACATGTTGCATCTTTTTGAATCAAACACCATCACCAAGAATAGACATAGGGATTATTTCTAACAAATTCCACTAGTCTTGGTGAAATTATGAATGCGGGTACAATTCATATGAAAACAGGGGAAAACATGCACGAAACATGGACTTTGCAATCGACGGATTTTCCCCGGACTAAAGAATATAGTCCAAAAGCCCAAAACCACAAAACAGAGCCTTAACATCAAACCAAGCAAGTGGATTGGGCCGAGTACACAGCCGGGGAAGGTACCGAGAGAAGAATCAAGCCCGGGGAGTCCGAGGCCGGTTCGGTCGAACCACCCTAGTGGGTTCGGCCGAATCGACAGGTGGGCCCCCTGGCCCATCTTTCTCCGGCGGTTTGTCACCGACGTCCGGAGGTCGGTTCCACCTGCAATTAATGCCACCGACGTCCGGAACCGCCTCCAAGTTGCCGAGCCTTCCAAGGCTATAAATAAAGGGGTACACCCCCTCTCTCAACACACCACCAACATCAAGATACAAGACAAAACTCTCATCCTTAGGCCAAGGGCCTCTTGTATCTTAGTAGAATAGGAGAGAGGGCAAGGAAGAGGAAGGAGTGTTCCTCCCTTTTGCAAAGTGGAGTAGTATTTCCTTTTCTTTTACCTTGGCGTGTAAACACTCTTTTTGGTGATTTATACGTGGTGATCTACTTATCTATCGTGACATATCTTTGTGTTAGACGTAATTCTTGTTATACTTGTTTACGGGATCATCGCTTCGCAAGAAGTACTCTAGCTTTCCGAACTCGGTTCTAGGCCGAGGCTAGAGTAGTGGTCAATAGCATAGACGTGGTGTCTAGGCTGGAGATCGCCTTTGTTTTTTGTGTGCCCCACGGTTTGTAGAGGTAGGTGGCGGGAAGTGACACCACTGTCATCAAAGGAACCCTCCACGTTCGGGTACATAGTAGAGCTTTCGTAGACCGGAGTGGCTTGACGGACCAAGCCTAAGACGGTGCCCGAAGTAAACAAGTCTAGCTAGCGTTCGTCTACCTTTAAAGGATAAATAGATAAGAGTCACCCTCTCGACCCTATTTTGCTACGTTGTCTTGGTTGTCCTTGGGTAAACTAACCTTGTTGCAGAAATACTCTGTTCCCTGCGGATATAAATACGATACCTTGGAATACTCCCGGGTGAAGTGCTACAACGGTATTCCGTGCGCTTGCGGATTTATTCGTGACGTAAGAAATACCAACGGTATTATAGTAGACACGTTTTGTGACCTGTTAATAATCTTAGACACGATTTTATTGATACGTTTAGACTGTGTTTCTATCAATATAGACACATTGTATACAATGCATCAAAAAAATATTCTTGTAAAACTTGTTCTAAACGATTGACTTATTCATGCAATTAGTAGGAATTGAACCTGCGACTTCGTCATTTTCTACAAGCTCATCTAACCAACTCACCTAGGAAACAAAGTTGACATTCTTTGACCATATATTGTTTTATATGCATGTTCTCTTAGTGCATTAACGTCTCTAGGATTTTCAATAGCATGTCAAAAATGTCTCTAAACGAGAGTAGATACGATTAAAACGTGTCTAATATCATCTCACTTTTTATACGATTTCAATAACGTGTTAGCAAACGTGTCCGATGTCGTGGGATACGATTAAAGCATCTCTCAATCCCATATCATTTTGAGATTCCCTCTAAAACATGTCAATAAACGTCTTTACGTTGGATACTAATGGTTCAAAGCGTGTCTAAAATCGTAACACTTTGTGATGTTTTACAAAGCATGTCAAAAAACGTGTTTATCGTTTTATTTACGTTAAAGCATCTCTAAGAGCATGTCATGTTGACACATTCTCAAAATCGTGTCAAAAAGTGTGTCTAGCTACTTATGTAGGCACGCTTACAAAAACGTAGCAATATAAACGTGCACTGGAGGCCATTTTTCTTGTAGTGTGTTTAGCTCGTCACATCGTAGTAATCAAGCTGAAAGATGAGGATGAGAGATGAAAGAATTGTTGGTCACGAATGATCTTTTCTTGCAAACTTGATTGCGGTAGTTGTAGACTGCAAACCCTTGTTCTCTCTTGAACTTAACTTGAGCTAAAACTTGAAAGTAAGGATCCACCATTAGAGCTGTCTTCGCAAGTGAGTCAACTCCACGGCCATAAAGCCTTTGCATACTAGGCGTCGGCCTTAGCGTGCCTATTGACGGGTCGGTCTTGCTGAGTATTAGAATACTCGGGGGTTTGCTCGTTATGTTTTTCGAGACCGAGTCATTCTTCCACGATGGTTACCGTAGCTGTCAGGAAGAGGAACCGTGTTCCGAGGGTGGTTCCCTCAAGTGGGAACAGATTCCAACATTCCGAGCGAGGAGGATCGTGGTGTACGACGGGCTCGGTACATCACGCTAGTGGCCGACGGGGGAGTGGTTCTTAAGTGACCCGGACGTCCACAATTAAAGCACGGACCTTGAGGACCGGGTCTAGCACCTTGGTGCTGTACTGCTGCGGAGGGCGGAACGAAGTGGTATGCTACTGATTTCCACCGTGAGAGGGATGGTGCTCGCTGGGGCACAAATTGGCGTGATCCCCCGTCGGCGCCAATGCGGCCCGAAATGTGACATCCCCTCCGGGACCCCCGGGGAATCGGTACGGGGGAACACTCAACGAAGCGAGTTACAACAGTTCATCATCTCATACAAGCTAGAAATATATACATCATGGTATCATACAACCAGGTTTTCGAAATACAAACATCGACAGAGCGAAAGCATGAAACGTTACAAAAGTTAGAATACTACGATTCTTGCAGTGGAACTTATTCTCTTTACAACCAAAGACCACTACCGTGATGTACTGAGCCCGTCGTACATCACGATCCTCCTTGCTCAAGGCGTCGGGATCCGTTCCCATTGAGGGAACCACC
>JAUNZO010004592.1:0-16404 GCA_031894775.1 Chloris gayana | reverse complement strand
GCACCTTTTTCTCCCTCAGATACTCACCTGAAAACAAACGCACCAGTTTCAGAGTTTCTTGGACATGATGTTATGCACATTGCTTTAGCAACTATTGCTATTACACCCTCTTCCGATCCTTTATTCTGTTTACTTTATCGTGTCAAACGTTTGATGTCAGGAGAGAGATCCAATATTCTTGCAGCCTTTTCACTCTTCCCACTGGTTTTGAGTGCTTACTCCTGCCAGTTGCCAGCAGGTTCCTTTTTGTTTTTGAGGATCAGTTGTCCCCGGCTCTTTGGAACAACCAAATGAGAATTCTTGTTGACTGCCTCCATCAGGAATTCTGGATTGCAGTTCAACATTTATAGTAAAAAAAATACAATTGGCGGTTTCTTCGCACAACAATGGGGTTCCGAATTGATCTGTGGTATATGTGAAAAATATCATCAACAAACACTGCACTTTATGGTAATTTTTTGGTTTTCTCAGACTTTTGAGTGTTCAACTATTGAACTGTGTTTCTATAAAGTTGATGTACGCAGAGGGCCGTAGGCCATGACAACGCTCTAGTACTCAGCTCGGGCAAAATTAGAGTGAAATAGTGCACAAATGAAATTCGTGCGAGGGGTGAGGACAAGAAATCACTTCTAGACCTGCTAAGATAAAAGAGAACTAAGCAAACGGTTTGTTAACATGTACTCCCTCAATTCCAATTTACTTATCATTTGAGGAGTTTTCATGGTGTCCGGATTAAAATAATATTCAATGAAATGTATAGACAGTTTGTTTAAATTCAAAGAATGTTCAATGAATCTGGACAACTAATATGTGACGGAGTAGGCCGAGAAATAAGTCTACTTACTTTTCAACATGCCCAGATTAAATGATATGATATTTTAACTTATTATTACTATTATTGTGATCTGAAATATTTGACAATTATAATTATAGATACAATAGCTAATTAATAAGGAGAACTCATATATGGAAAATGATATTCATTTTTGACTGGCGAGTATCCAGTAGGGGGTAGAACATATCCGACGACAGCAGGTGCATGATTGCCATTGTAGCGAACACTGCACCTCACCTTGAGCTTGGGCACTGGACCTTAGCTTGATCTGCGCAGGTAGTAATAAGTTCCCTATGTTCATCAAGAACCATGTCACTTCCTTCCGTATTGCACCTTGCTGAGCAGATCTGTCCCCACACAACCCGATGAGGAATGCGCCTACAGTCCAGCTCAAGTACTACCCAGCTCATGGTGGACTGCCGGGTTTGGTTGACGACGATGGTGCTAGTGGAAAGCATCAGTATAGCCTCTCTTGACCGGGAATCAAGAATTCAAGATCCACAGAACAATTCCATCATCCATTTAAAAAATATTTGAAGTCAGAGGTCGTAAGAATTTGACGATTTTAGTTACCACACCCACTACCATCTTCCCCTAGCCGTTGCATATGACAACATCAATATACTGTATTTTTTATATCTGGTCCATTTTGAAGGATGGGAAAGCAAACCAGTATTAAGAAAAAGCAAAACAGACAATGACCTGGACATGGTGCGGCACATCTTCGACATCTTCTAAGGAGCGTCCGGATTGAGCTGCAACTTCCAAAAGAGTCAATTCACGCCAATCCGTTGCACCGAGGAGCATATTGCCTTGGCCACACAACGCCTACCATGCTCGATTGCTCAGTTCCCAATCACCTATCTGGGCATCCCCTTATCTGTCGCCAAACTCCCCAAGTCAGCACTGCAACCAATGGTCGACCGGGTCGGGGACCGGCTGCCAACCTGGAAGGGCAAGCTCATGAACAAAAGCGGATGGCTAGCCTTGATCAAATCGATGCTCTCGGCCATTCCGATGCACATTTCGATCTGCATTCGCCTACTGGGATGGGTCTTCAGGGCCCTAGAGAAGATATTGAAGGCGTTCCTGTGGACCGGCACGGAGGTGCTTAACGCCGGCAAATGCACCGTTGCCTGGACACAGGTCCAGCGACCAAAAGACCTTGGTGGCCTCGGCGTAAGAGACCTCAAGTTAACAAGTCAATCGTTACGACTAGGATGGCTATGGCAGCAGCGCACAGCTCAAGAGAGCCCGACAACCCAACTACATGACCCGGAACACAGTGACCTCCTAGCTTTCTTCAATGCGTCTCTATTTTTTCAGATCGGAGATGGCAGGCAAACCATGTTCTGGTCAGATGCCTGGCTTGACGGCCGCTCAATTCAACAGCTAGCTCCCCATCTCACCGCTGCGGTCTGGTCGCGGACCATTGCATCAAGAATGGTTGCAGAAGCGCTGACTAACCGTCGATGGATGAGAGACATCACTGGACACCTCTCCATCCCGGTCCTTATGGGACGTGCAGATCCGTATTAGGGTATGTTTGGTTCTGCTTTCTGTGACTTTGACTTTTGGAAAAAGTCACTGGTCCAACCAAAGACCCCAACTTCCATCGCATGACTTTTGCAAAAGCTGCTTTCTCCGTAGTCTATTTTCACAGCACGTCTCGAGCTGCTTTCTTCGGCTGTGGGAGGGGAAGTTTAACGAAATTACCCGCAATGCCACTCGTTATGGAGATACCGGTTCGTTCTTTTCCTCGAATCTTCCTCGCGTCGACCAGTGCCGAGCTCTAGGATACGCGTTGCGCCGCCCGACCCCGTCGCTCTGGCCACGCCGCCGTGCCCGCGTCGCCTCCCGCCGTGCCACCAGTGGTCGCGCCGCCTTCCTGCGTCTCGTGGCCGCGTCGCCCTGGCTCTGCGATGCCCGACGCCCCAGGCTGCGACGCCGGACGCCGCCGGCTGCCCAAGATCTAATCCCGCGCGTCACCCTGCTGCGTCGTCGACTGCTGCGCCGCTCTCTGCTGCGTCGCCCCTTGCCGTGCAGTCCGCTGCCGCGCATCCGAGGAAGCCCAACCGAGCAACGCCCGACGCCGCCAGTTGCCCAAGATCTAGTCCTGCACCAGCCCCTGCTGCCTCGCCCTCTGCAACGTCCCTCACTGCCGCGCTGCTCCCTGCCTCACATCCCAGGAAGTCCAACGAGCCGCCCTTGCTGTGGACAGTTGGGCAGGTAAGATTGCTTTGTTTTTTTTTCCTTCTTTCTACGGTTCTATAGAATTCCAGAAAAATGGTGTTATCTCTTGTTTAATGATGGTGTGATGCATTGGTGTGATGCCTTCTTCAATTTAAATCTAGAAAATTAAATTAAATTGGTGGTGTGATGCATTGGTGAGAATCTAGAAAATTACATTAAATTACACATCTTTTGTATAACAAGGTTATTCATGTGTTGACCGAATGTTAAAATATTTGAACGAGATTATGTATCTAAAATGATTATTTGCATGTTACAATCTGAACAGGATGTTATTATGTTATCAATATCCATAGAAATCAATTCTCATACATTCAGGGGTATTACAGACATTTTACAGCTTTTCTCACAGCCACAGTCATTTTTACCAAACGGCTTTCAGCTTTTTCACAGCTCACAGCTCACAGCAGCTTTTTCTCACAGCCACAGCCCACAGCAGCTTTTCTCACAGTCACAGCACAACCAAACACACCCTTAAAACAGATGGGGTTTCCTCACACCCGGTGCGCCAGATGACATTCGCTGGCGGCAGTCTTCATCCGGAGAGTTCAGCTCTAGATCAGCATACCATGCCTTCTTTCTTGGACAAGTGACCATCCTTGGGGCGAAAGAACTATGGCAGGTCAAAGCACCCAACAAGTGCAAGTTCCTAGCATGGCTCATTCTCCACAACTGCGTCTGGACCTCCGAGCGCCTACACCGACATGGCCTCAAGGACGGCGGCAAGTGTGCGCTCTGCGACCAGGAACCGGAGACGGTGGATCATCTATTTCTAACCTGCGTTTACAGCCGTGAAACCTGGTTCAAAGTCCTGAGACGCTTCCAGTGGCAAGCGCTAGCGCCTCAGAGCAACGGATCGCTCATTGATTGGTGGTTACAGACCCGACGGCGCACCAACTTAACAGGAAGGAAATGCTTTGACTCACTTTGCCTCCTGGTCATTTGGCATCTATGGTTGGAGAGAAACGCTAGGGTGTTTAAAGGCAAGTCGCTGCAGCCCGAAAGCCGCCTGCTTCTGATAGCGGAGGAACTCCAACAATGGAGCTTAGCTAGGATCGTTACGTCACCCATTCCTGTAACCGGCTAAAACCGCTTGCTGTACCAAACTTGGCCTACCCTGGTAGGTTGTTGTAACTTGCTCTTTTCTTCCTTAACGCGCAAAGCACGATTAGAAAAAAACAGAAAAAGCAAAAGCTGCTGAATCATGAAACCATTCCCCAAGAGTAAATTATATGTATCAAGTAACAGGGGTAAGAATATTTTTAAATGAAATGGATCTTTCTGATCAAGAATTGTGGGCTAGTTATTTATTCCAACTCCACGGCCTTCTTAGTAATGAAAAGCATGACGATAAAAGACAGTGGATGACGGATCGTACTTAGCAGTTTCACTGATGGCACCGATGGTAAAAAGATGTGGACCGCGCATATATGTATATATCAGTATCATATATACGACAAATGAAAACTCAGATACTTGTTTGGTGCATTAGCAGTACAACTATGACTCGATTTAGTCCTTGGCGAATCCAAGAGTAGATATGTACAATGTTGCACTCCCGCGCATATAAGTTGGGGCACTCATCCTCCAAGTTGACACATTCACGTTCCATGGCCGCTCCTCTGCTCTTGTTAATCATCGTGCTCTGCAGCAGCTACTCCAGCGCTCATGGAGTTGACAGGCACGGCTTTGTTGAAGTACCAACACGCTCTTTTGAGCCAGAAGCCGTGTGCTCCTGCTCCACATCGGGAGGTACAGTAAACTGAACATTGCGTCTCTGATATATCTGATTAATTCTAACCTTCTTCTGTGAGATTTGAAATTAAGTAACAATCACATTATAATAACGTTGATGATGAAAACTTTAATTTGCAGCGAATGAGCTAGAGCTGAACCGCGCCGCTGTGTCCGCACCACTGGTGCACCGGCACGGACCGTGCGCACCGTCCTCGTCGCAACCCTCCGACAAGCCATCCCTCGCGGAGAGGCTGCGCCGATCCCGCGCCCGCGCAAAGTTCATCATGAAAAGTGCATCGGAGCATGGCAACGTGAGCGTCCCGACCTACTTGGGGACACCGGTGGACTCGCTGGAGTACGCGATCACCGTGGGCATCGGCACGCCGGCGGTATCTCAGGTCGTCCTCATCGACACCGGCAGCGACCTGTCCTGGGTGCAGTGCCAGCCCTGCAACTCCACGCTGTGCTACAAGCAGAAGGACCCTTTATTCGACCCGCGCAAGTCGTCCACCTACGCTCCCATCCCGTGCCACGCCGCCGTGTGCCGCCGGCTCATCGTCGACCGCTACTGGTCGGACTGCGTGGACGGCGGAGCGCACTGCGGGTACTTCGTGCAGTACGGGGACGGCTCTCGCTCCAACGGGGTGTTCAGCCGCGAGACACTGACGCTGTCGCCGGGGGTCACCGTCAAGAACTTCCGGTTCGGGTGCGGCTACGACCAGCGCCAGCAGACCGACAGGTTCGACGGCCTCATCGGGCTCGGCGGCACACCGGAATCGCTCCCGGTGCAGACCTCTTCGCTCTACGGCGGCGCGTTCTCGTACTGCCTCCCGCCGGTGAACAGCAAGCGCGGGTTCCTCGCGCTCGGCTCGCCGAGGAACACCACGGGCTTTCAGTTCACGCCGATGGGCCGGGTCGGGACACGCTTGACCTGGTACGTCGTCCGGCTTATCGGGATCAGCGTGGGCGGCAAGCCGCTGGACGTGCCGGCGACGGCGTTCCGGGGCGGCATGATCATCGACTCGGGGCAGATCGTGACGCGGCTGCAGACCACGCCGTACAACGCGCTGCAGGCCGCGTTCCGGAAGGCCATGGCGGCGTACCCGCGCGGCCACGGTGACCTCGACACCTGCTACAACTTCACCGGGTTCAGCAACGTCAAGGTGCCCAAGGTCGCCCTGACCTTCGCTGGCGGCGCCACGGTCGAGATCAACGTGCCCCACGGCGTGCTGCTGAAGAACTGCCTTGCGTTCGAGGAGTCCGGGCCGGACATCGGCCTCGGGATGATCGGCAACGTGAACACGCGCACGCTCGAGGTGCTCTATGATGTCGGCCGTAGTCAACTCGGATTCCGGAGCGGTGCTTGCTGATGTAGCGCACTAGTCATATTTCTATGCGCATCCGATGTTAACATTTCCTGATGAAGTGATCTTGAACATGGTTCCTAATGATGTGTCGTACGGAACTGGGTTCGGAGGGCTATATGCTAATTCACGCGTGTGCACGAACAAGCTAATCCTCCCGATCCCCACGCAATCGTGCTTGGAAAGTTTTTCCTCCTGTAACTTTACACTTTTGAAAAAATGTATTACAAAGTTTTCAGTTCTAATACAAATTTTGCGAAGTTTAAAGTTAAACTTCAACAAACTTCGAAGTTAAACTTCAATAGACTTTCACAACAACAATCCCCGCCTATAGCGCCGGTCAGAAAAGCACTCGTAGCGGGCGGTATGTCCACCCGTCGCCATGAGTGCGCAACTAAAAATAATAGTTGTAACGACGAGTATCCGGGATCCTGAAACCACCCGCCGCTATAGCCGAAATAGGTAAACAAAAAAGTGGTCCCCTGTCGGGCCCACCTCACACTACCGCCCCACATGCGCCGCGCCGCCGCCAGGAAGGGGGTGGGGGGGGGGAATCTACCGCCGCTTGGTAGGGGAGCGTGGTCGGATCCGCCGCCGCCGGAGGGGAGTGCGACCGGATCCGCAGCCGCCGCCGGGTGGGGGGCAGTGGCCGGATCCATCGGCTCTGGGAGCCGCAGCCGCCGCCGAGTGGGGGTCCGTGGCCGGTTCCGTCGCTGCCGTCAGGGAGCATGCCCCGGGAGCCGCTACCGCCGCCGCGTCGCTCGGGCCGCCCCGCGTAGGAAGCCGGCGGCGCACCCGCACCCTTCTCAAGGCCGGTCTGCGTACGTGCGCGAAGAGGATGGGAGGGGGCCGTACGTCGCTAGAGAGAGAGAGAGAGAGAGAGAGAGAGAGAGAGAGAGAGAGAGAGAGAGAGAGAGAGATTGGTGAAGGGCGGCGGCTGGTAAGGTGGGAAACGAGGTGAGGGTTGGAGTTGGAGTTGGGTCATTTTATACTCCAGATGTAGGGTTTTGGGTGGGCTGGACTTGGCGGGCCTCATTGTAGGCCCTCACTATAGAGATTTGTGGCTGCGGACCGTACAGTGGCCTGCCGTTAAAAATCATCGTGAGTTTTAGCGATGGTTCAAGATCACCGGCGCCGTTACATGATTTCAGCTACTGCCGCTATAGTGATGATTTGTGGTAGTGTTTAAAGTTTAACTTTTGGAACAAAGTTTGGGATTAAACTTTGAGGCAAAACTTATAATAAAACTTTTTCGATAACTTTTTGAATGAGTGTAGGCGCATCATACATATGACGAACACCTTGGACCCATTCACATGAATCTCACCTGTGGTGGGATCTATGACAAAGATAGCTATGAGACCCACATCATAGACCCACCCATATGCATAAAGAAAAGCGTGTGTGGGTCATGAAAGGTGGGTGAAGGTTGGTGAGTGAGGTGAGTGACGTCACTTGCGCTTGAGCGTGTGCCCCGTCTCTCACTTCTTTAATGTGGTGTTTATCTAAAGAAACTTTATTAAATAAAAAGAGCTATAAGCTGAACTCTCTGGGACTTGGATAAACAATTCCATATCTAAAGAACATTTATTCAAGAATTGCAACTGTCTCATACTTCTCTAACATGGTGTTTATCTATAGAAACTTCATTAAATATAGAAACCTATAAGCTGCTCCAGATTCGATTAAATGAATCCATATCTAAAGAAAATTTATTCATGAATCCTGACCATCTCACACTTCTCCAACGTGGTGTTTATCTATAGGAACTTCATTAAATAAAGAAAGCTATAAGTTGCTCTGGATTCGATTAAATGAATCCATATCTAAAGAAAATTTATTTAGGAACCCGATCGTATACGGTGTTTATCTAAAGAAACTTTATTAAATAAGGAATTTATAAGCTAAATCCTAGATTTTATTATATGAGTCCATATCTAAAGAACATTTTGCATTCAGGAATCGCGACCATCTTGCACTTCCCCAACATAATGTTTATCTAAAGAAACTTTATTATATGAAGGAAGCTATAAGCTGAACTCTGTTTGATTAAACGAGTTCATATCTAAAGAATATTTTGTATTTAGTGAGACTGTAACACAATCATAATAATAAAAAGTCCACTAGAGCCTCACTGTACTCTCTTATTATTTTCCACCCGATACTTTTTTTTTAGAATTAATTTCTGCCCTACAGGTCAGTTCAAGCCGCGACGTCCATATCTTTGTTCAGGCTGGAACATGTTGGCCCGGAAACCCAAAGCCAGGAATTGGAATGGAAACTTCCTTGCCACGACCAAAACCCAATCTCGTATAAAAAATAAACCAAATCCCAGTTGCATTGTATACCTTTCGGTCGACGTCTTGTCGAGCCATCTTTCCCCATCCATCGTCCCCAGAATTGGCGGGACCACAACCGAATCCCACCAACCAACCGCCTCTGTCTCTCTCGTTACACTACCTGACCATTTTCTCTCCCCTATTTTTCCTCGAAGCGCACTGAAGCAATCACCCCCCCCCCCCTCCCCACACACACAAATTTGGTATTCGGTAGGATGTTACATACTCCCCACCTTAAAGAATCGGACGCCCTCATCAACACTGACACAACATACCACTAATGAGAAAGAAAGTAGGAAATTTCCCCTCTTGGACACATATGTTGTCAGTGCCAACACATATGACTTGTCTTGCTCGATATATTGGCCTACACACACCATAACTATTTGTCCGGATCTCTTGGAACTCATGCACATCTTGTCTGCGAGGGTCAACTGTGATACCACCTGTAATGTTCTAGCGTCCAAATCTAGCTTGGCCTGACTCCCCTTTTGAGTGGATCCCGACAACCACCCTATTTATACTTTCATCATCACTTCACGTAAAATGGTGTGTGGTACTTAGCTTACGGGTATATACATAGGAAGAAAATATTGATCAAGTATAGGGTGGCACGTTAGAGCCGACCGACTGAAGGACAAGGAGTAACTCGCAAGGAAGCTTAGAAATAGAGTTACTATATTTAGAATAACCTATAGACCGACAAGGAATTTCTGTGTAACGCTGCACCCCTGAATATATAAGGCGGACAGGAGCACCCCTCAAAACACAAGTTACACCATCATAATACAAAACCTCATACATGACATAAGATTATTATCCGAAGAGAAGGCTAGAACCTGTCTAAATCGTTCTGTGTGCACCATCGAGTTCTTTATTCATTGATGACCCCATAGTTTACTCGCTGAGTTAAGCCACAATAGTTGGCGCGCTAGGTAGGGAAAGTTTGACGTGATCCAATGTTGAATTCGATGGTCAACATCTTTACTCCAAGCTTCACAATTCGCTTTGGAGATCTCACTTTCGTTGCTGATTCTACTAGGCTGTTAAGCATAGTATCTAGATCCGATCTGACCACTGCTACCTTAGCGTGATTACCAGATCCGACCAATCTAATTCGTGGCGTAATGCCGTTCGAATTAGACAACTAGGCAACTTCCTTTGGAAAAAGGGAAATTGAAGGACCTATGATGAAAAGCATTTGATTAGCCACAAATATTAATTCCTTGATGTGTGAGTGGGAAGCCTTGTGCCCGTGTGTTTTGGAAATGGTGTTGGCCCGGTGTGCTAGAGCTGTTATGACCTTCGGTCGGAAGGCTCATCTAAAAAGAATGGGAACTGTCGGGATCGATGAATATCTCCCCTAGGTCCGACCAACTAAAATTATAAAATTGCTTTCCTCTTCAAGAACCTCCTTGCTTATGTAGTAAGCCCTGCATCCACGCCTTTCTATTTCTACTAAAACTCTGACCCTACCTTGACCACAACCAGATTGCATAAATAATATCCCTTGCTAGTGGTAGAGCTTGTTGAGTACCTTATGTACTCACCCGTTGCTTATTTGTTCAGATGAAGATGGAGAATACCACGAGGATGAGGAGTAGGTCGCGTCCTTTGCTCGATGTTGCCTGTAGAGTCTATGATGCTTTCCAAGTGTGTTTTCTTTTACGTGAGGTTGGCCTATCCGCCTCTTTGAATGTAATCCAGACCATGTATCCCCTAGCTACTTCCCTTTGAGGAATCAATAAAGGTTGTTGTATCGGATTTGTATCATCTACGTGTGTACCAACTATTATTCCAGGGATTGGTACGTATACACAGTGGTCCCGAGAGTGGGGTGCCACAGGCACCGACATTGCGCCGATCGGCACTTTCCTAGATTCCTAGTTTCTGATTCCTCTACATGTACGACCCATATAAATACCTGTAGAAATCCAAGAGGACAACACTCTAGTGGTGATTGGGTTAGTATTCGGATCTTGTATTGATCATAGTTATTTGATGATGCTAGATATGTGGTTTGGTCATGACAGGGCTAAGTTGGTGCAATATGTCTAGATGTCACATGTCTATTCGGGATTGAATACAATAAGCCATGTTTGGCAAAAAAAATATTGTACAATTATGTAATCTACATACAAAATGCATTGTTACCCTTACATGCAGTTGTGCTTGTCTTCCTTTTAGGTGAGAATAAAGTTAGAAACTTTAATTGTTGGGAAAACATATCCAAGTTCTCCATTCATGTTAATTTGGTCTAGTATTTTCATTCGGTTACTTTTCTATTTCCTTGAATAAATGCTCTTTTCTCAACAAATTGTCTATTGAATAAATGCTCTTTTCTCAACAAATTATCTAACATCCAAAACGAACAATCCAGAAGAACAAAACAATACAGCTAGCAAATGATCTTATTAGCTAAAGTAATTAGACACTAGCAAGTGAACTTATTAGCTAAATTAATATTTGTTGTCAACCTACTGAATTAACCTGTATGCTATAAAGGGATTTTCCATCTTCCTTTTAAGTATGAATGCAATTTGCTATCATTGCATCTACTTCGCCAGTGTCCATATAGAGTTTTTCCACACTTCCCGCAGCAAGGCGCGAGGTATTCATCTAGTATATATAACAAAACAGTTAAGGGTTGCCCAGCTATTTTTTTTATTAAACTCCCCAGCTAAATTAACTTGGGCTAATTCCTAACTGTGACACTTTTTTCTAGCGGTCGAGAGACTTGAATTCTGCAACTTTCCGGTTAAACACTACTACAATAAAGCTTTATGGAGGCGGGCTAAAAAGGGCCTCAGTGACGGACGCATTAAACGTCACCGAGGTCCTGTCATTAATTACAATCAAAATTAGTCACGACCCTAGGACCGCGACTGCCCGCCGGGCGGATTAGCCTAATAAGGCGCTAGTGGCGGTCCTGGGACCACGATTGACAGTTAACCTACTAACAAAATAAGACGGGCCCCTAGTGAGACCCGCCCTAGACGCCGCCGCCCTACGCCGTTCCCGTCCCGCCACAACGCCGCCGCGAGCCATTGCGTCCCGCCGCTTCACGCCGCCCATGCTACGGCACGGGGATGTGGAGGAGCCGCCTCCGGTGCAACCGCCACCGCCGGATCCACCGCGGGAGGAGCATGGGCCACCGTCGCTAGATCCGCCATGGGAGGAGCCGGAGGAGGATGAGTTGCCGGCACCGCCTTCTTCGCGCTTCCGCCGGAGAGCCTCTACGGCGGGGGAGGACGAGGCGACGGAGTCGGTGGTGCGGGGGAGCTCGACGGGGCATTTGCGAGGACCAACGCCCGTTGGCCCTAGGAGCGTCGGTTGCTCCCGGAGCGGCGCTAGCAGCGGCGACCCATGCCGGAGGTGGACGCGGAGCGGGGGAGAGAGAGAGGAGATGAGGCGGCGCCGCCACCGACTAAAACCTAACCCTAGGTGGCGGTGCGGCGCTGCACCCCTCTCCTATTTATAGGTGGGGGCGGTCGACTGCAGCGGGCTTCACTGTCAAGTCCGTAGCTAAATGGGCTACGGGCCATAGCTTCGGACCGAACAGGGTCCACGACTAATGTGGCCCCGTTAGCCACGAGCCTCGTGACCAGCGTAACCGCAGGCTCCAGGTGTCCGTGACTAATTTGTGCCCGGATGCCTCGATGGACCGCCAGCGTGGCAAAAATGGCGTCCACCACTATAGAGCTTTATTCTAGTAGTGAAAATTTTGAACTCGTATGACTATATTTAAAAGAAATATAACATATATTGGACCTGCATCGGGACTATATTTTCTTTAAGAGCTTTAGCAACCATGAGAAGGGAAAATAAAAACTACAGTAGTTGACATCCGAGGACCTTTCGAGTGTTTGACATCCAGTGACAGCATTATTGCATTAACGTAGACAAATTAATCATCAAATATTTGATACAGGAGGAGAATAAAAAGATCTGAAACCTAGAATGAATCAAGGCAATTAAATTAAATACCCAAAAATCATAGAAACATTTCACAAGCGAGTACTTCACAATAGTTTGCCAACCAGAAAATTGAACATTTCAACGAAAAATTCATGTCTACTACAATTCTTACAACATCAAATATCCTCCGGATTCAAGGTGAATAGGAACAAATTAAAAAGCTAGTTTCTGGTAGACACAAAACATATGGGCGATACCCCTGGACTGCTCATTTCACGGACGAAGTACTAAATCTGGATGTCGTTTCATTTTTCTCATCAGCAACCAAGCTGATGAGTTGTTGCAGCACACCGGAGATGCAAGGCATATGACATCCGCTAGTTCAGAATTTTATCGGCTTGAAACCGAGGGTTGTGCCCAGACAACATTAGTAACTAGCAGTCGCTGACAGAAAAAACAATGTGCAGTAACAAACATTAATTACCTTAAGCATTCCTAGCTCTCCTAGCCTAAACATGCATGGCAAGTGTCACCTCTTTCAGAATCACTACGCGAACAGTCAACTTTGCCGTGTGTCCATTACACAGGGCAAAGGATTTGCCGTGTGCAACACACGGCAAAGATCACACGGTAAAAAAGCCATCGGACACATGGCAAAGAGACATGGCAAACTCTTTGCTCTTTGCCATGTGTCATTTTAGACACGGGAAAGTATTTTTTTTAAAAAAAACTCAGAAAAATAACAAAAAAAGAGAAGTTTTATTCCCTTGTGAGGCCCCACTAGACCATTCACTCATTGAGCCCCTTGTTTTGCCTCATCTCATGAAATTTTCACACACCATATGGTTGATGGGATTCAAACCTAAGACCTTCCAATTCGCTTGATAACACCTACTGCACCACAATGTCACAAGTAACTACAAACCATTTTGATTCTATACATATTATACCTAATAAAGTGTAAATTGCTTATTTAAATCCCTAAATAAATTCAAATTAAAAAATTATCAGATATAAAGTTTCATAACTTTTTGAGATCTACAACGTTCATTTTGGCAGTTTCTCCATCTCGATGTCGTTTACAAATTTTGAATTTTAAATTTGAGAAATTCAAACTTAGTTTTCGTTAACAAGATGATTTCAAATAAAAAGTTTTTGAGAACTATAACTTTTATTTTTACTGTTTCTCCATCCGAGATTCGTTAAAATTTCTAAATTTCAAATTTGAGAAATTCAAAACGTACCTTTTTGTGGACAAAATTAAGTCAAATTAAAAAATGTTGAACTACAAAGTTGTATAACTTCTGAAGATATACACTTTTATTTTGGTCATTTTTTCATCCGACATAGTAGTAGTAACATTTGTTTACAAATGTTATATATCTCTCTTCTAGATTTATGAAACTATAGGAGAGATGTAGATTTTATGAACAATGGTACTTACCATTTCGTCGAATGAAAAAATCACGTAAATAAAAGTTACGGGTCTTCAAAAGTTATACAACTTTGTAGTTCGACACTTTTTAATTTGAAATTGTTTAGGGCTTCAAAATTTTGTTTTGAATTTATCTTTGCTGAGTGCCTAAAACAAAAACACACGGCATCTTTGCTGTGTGCTTAAAGAAAACACACGAAAAAACACACTCTTTGCCGTGTGCCATTCTTTTTGACACATGGCAAAGACTTTGCCGTGTGTTTTTTAGCATATGGCAAACAAAATCTTTGTCGCGTGTCCAAAAAAAGACATGGCAAATTCCCAGACACACGACAAAGGTTGATTTTCCCGTAGTGAATCCGAACGTAGTGGTAGAAGAGGAATGAATGTTCTCCCTCAAGACCATTGCGGTGGTAGCGGTTGCTCCCTGCAAGGTTGTTGCATGGGCTACCACCAATCACCAGGTCAAATTAACCCACCAAACCTTCTTTCGTACTCCTGGATGTTCTTAGTGGTTAACTCCCGGGATATCGTCGATATCATCCATCAGCATTCCAGTTTCATTTTCCTCCCACCAGGTTCTCAATACAGCCTTGCTCGCCTTAGATTTCTCCCTGGAAACAACATTTTTCATGTGAATACCAAGCTTGTGGAGAGCAACCTTGGCTCCTCCGATTCCTGAGAGCAAGGACAACACATTCATGCCCTATGGAAACTTGTCCCTGAGTACTGACAGATGATATGCAACAGTGTCTAGATGAAATGAGTTTCGTAAGGATTGGTATCTTTGTCTCGTGCTACAGACGCCTCTAGTGTGGTGTTCCGGGAAACCAAGGAGGCGCTCCATTTCATGTGGCTCAAGAGGCGCAACTTTGTTTCTACCAACCCATATTAGGTTGCCTTTCCTGCACTATTTCTTGACAAAGTCATGGACTGATGGAGGTGGAAAAAATATCTTGACTGTTTACTAGTGCCAAGCGGATTTTGTCTAAAGTTGGTGCACTGGTCACAAAGGTTCGAAGACAATTCAACTTTTTCCTTGAATCCCAGGATGGCCACTTCTCAAGATGCGGGAAGGCCTCAAATATACTCTTTGGGGCTAATGGATTGAGGGGTGACCTATTTTGAACTGGCAGATTCAGTATATACCCTCTCTTCCTTGCAGCAACGCAAATGAGCTGAGAATCCACAAACTCAGGCTCGATGTTGTATAAGAACCTTGATATCTTTGCCCAAACACCTCTAGGAGCACATGCTACATTTTCATAGTAGAAGTATGGTGGCCCCATAGCTGATGTAGGCAGTGGTGACCATCTGTCTCCTGATCTATATGGTTGTATTGGCAAATTAAAGCCAACCATCTTTGTTGGAAGTGGCATCAGCTCATCATGGCTACCATCTAAGGCTCCTCCTCTGTTTCCCTATGTTTGATCTCCAAAGCTCTTTCTCTTTTTCTTATTCGCTTTCCATCAACCTTCTTTTCTTTCTTCCTTCACTGGAATTATCCTACAAAATTACAAATTAAGTACCACTATCATTCCATTAAATTAAAAAAAACGTTGTGGTTTATCGATAACGGTAGTTACACAAAAGCTACCTCATGGTTATGATATTGTTCTGCATCCTGTGAAGCTTCTACCGAGTCAATCAAAACAAAGATTTCAGCATCTGGCCTAAATTTTTAAACAAACTAAATGATCAGCTGCGGTTTTGTGGGGTGATTTTAGTTTGATAGGGAGAATAAAATACAGGAATATGAGTTCCCTTGGTTCTATATCAAGGAAAGAAAGAGTTCAGTGATACAAAACTATTAGTATATTTTGTTGAATTTCATGAAATAAATTAGTTAAGTACACACAACATAATAACACATACAACTGGATCGATTATTTTCATATTTTAGAACTGTACTGATAAGTTCCCAATCATCCTAGTGATTCATCTTGCAAGTAACCAATTCCTGTTCATATATGCCTTGCTGCACAAATTAGTAAACATGATGAAATGTTATCCCTATCTCATCACGTTTGGAACTGGTTATATCACCCACATTTTATGAGAACAGCTAAGAATCAATGCTGGCATGAAGCCAATAGAATATAATTGTCTCAGCTCATAAAAATATAGTAAAGTATATAGCTTTCAGTTTAAGTAGTAGATTAATGAACTCCAGAATTAGTGCAGAACATTTAGATAATTGACAATGACATCAAACTCACTACTACTGACATATGTCACTGATAAACTAATGGATTATTTCTATAATGGAACACAGAACCTACTCAAGGCTGGGACATAGTTTTCTAAAAGCAAGTTTATTTTTCTGAGCAATCTAAATACATACTATAAACCAAGAAACACGACATAACACTCCCAATGATTAGCTTCAGAATGGCCAAGCAAACATGCAGCATAGTTCAAAAGGAAGACCGTACGTAATTGAAGCAGCTTCGGTTGGTGAAATGGAGTGGGCGGAGAAGACCGTACATAATGGCACAAAAACCTGGCTCCAGTGTCCTCTCA
>JAUNZO010004591.1:0-72801 GCA_031894775.1 Chloris gayana | reverse complement strand
CCAGTGAAGCTCTCTCTCTTATTTTCACCCTCTGCTCCCGTTCACCATGGCCACCGCCCAGTGAAGCTCGCTGCCCCGCCGCCCTGGTTCGTCGCCGCCCGAACCGGTCCGCTCAAGAACGCGCGAGCCCCTCCTCTATCTCCAGGAAGAAACCCCACTCCAATCCATGGCCTGAGTCCACTGCCAATTGCTGACTCCACGGTGAGCTTCAGCCCCTGATTCCTTTTTTCATCTTGTGCGCGACATGATTATTCATCTCCTTAACCCGTTAATTCTCTGTTTCCTGCACTATGTGGGAAGCAGTTAGATTTTTCCCCGTTGCGCCCGAAGGCTCGAGCAACTTCCGCGGCGAGCTGCTACATCCGACCATCTTTTGGTCATCCTTGCCCTTTGGGAATCCCTCCGTCGGGTGAGCCGCGTTCCTCTAGTCGTGCTCGTATTTTTATTAGTTTTTTTGGTGGCCGTTTGCCTGAGTTTCATAGAGCCGCTGTCGCTACGGCGATTCTCGTCGCCCATGGACGACTGCAGTCCGAGCTCAAGCTGCTGCTGGCCTGATCCTGTGCGCTGATGCAGCGTGTGGCACACGTGTGGCTGGTCTCCTATTGGCTACAGCCGCACCCAATCAGAACCCTGTGGCCTCACGTGCGGCACGTTTGTGACAGGTATCTCAATTAATGCGTTGGCATTTTCGTAATTAAGCATAACTTCGTTTTTAATTTCAAAAATTCATATCTTTTGATCCAGAGCTCGAAAAATTGCAAACTAAAATTTGTTAGAATCCTTGAGACGAGTACTATTTAATGGTGCAATTAGATTTACATTATCAGAGACAAATTAATTGAGTTAATTTCCTTTTTGGAGATTCAAGAATATGACTTAATTAATTATTGGATTGTCTCTAATTATGAAGCTTAGTTTAAATTATCCATAGCATGTGCTTAAGGACCAGGGGAAATTTAATTGCTATTTTACCTAGCTTTTGCTAGGCTTAATGAATTACTTTCTTGCACATGTGATAATGATTAAATGCTTCATGGGAAAAGATGAAATAAATTAATTGTTAATTGCAATAAAATCATTTCACCTCGCTGGACACCAAGTTATTTTATACCCACAAATTACGTGTATTTGATGAAATTCGCATATATTCCATAAAATATTCAAATCATGTTTTCATCAAATTCACACATCACCTTTGCATCATGTAGCTACGGTGGTGAACGCGGTGACCGGCGAGGAGGAGCTAGAAGCTACTGCTGTTGCTGACCCAGCTGCTCAGGGTCAAGCTCAAGACAAGCCCCGGTGCACAACCTATTTAATTAAGTCTTTATTTCATCACTATGTTTGTAGGCTTGTACTGTGCACTAGGTGTATAGGAGTTGTGATGAAACCCTAACATGCAGTAGGATCCTGTTATCCATGTTCACTTGCCCTACGTTAGATGCTTGCTTAATGAGAGCGATGATCCGTCGAGTGGTACGGAGACCACTCGTAGATAGGACAATCACCTTTTTGGACACGATGCTAAGTATTTGAGAAGAGAGTGGAAAATTGGAGGCCGGACGGACAACTTAGGTAGAAAGTGAAGGACTGAAAGAGTCTTTAAGGTGGTAGCCCTGTCTGTGCACACAAGGACCGCGTCATGTCCGGTCCATGTGGATTAAGTTTGAACGTACTATTTGCATGCTGGTGTTAATGGGCCCGAGTAAACCGACGTACCGATGGTTGCTGTATATTAGAGAGATACCCTACTCCCTTGGTTACTTGGCAGGATTTTGGGAGGAGAGAAGGGAGCACTCTACTCACGGATGACGTCCGGGACGGCATCACGTGGAGGACCCTTCTCGGGGAGCTTGTCATGTCCGGGACGTCTTGGAGTTGAAGCTTGAACCACTAACGTTTTTGATAGTCTAGAATATACACTTGAAGATTTTATATGATCCTGAAAGGTGTGAGTATATGGTTCACGGACCTAAGATATACTATCCTAGAGATTAATTGGATCAAAGTTGTGGGTGAACTGACCAACTGGTCGAGCCAAACTAATAGATCAATGGGTCTTCATGGCATATACACTTTCGACAAGCTAGAATATACATGTAAGTTGTGGGAGTTTATGACTTTCGACACTTCGATGTACATATACACTTTCGACAGTCTAGAATATATGCTTTAAAATTTTACACGATCCCGAAAAGTGTGAGTATATGATTCATGGCACTAAGATATATCATCGTATAGGTTGTTTTGACCAGAGAGGTATGGATGACTAACTAGGTTACACCAATGGATCAACGGCCCTATTCATTGCATAGAAACTTCCATTAATGTAGAAAATACATTTGAATCTAGAAGATAAATATTATTGTAGAGACCGACATATACCATTGTAGGTGTCACTAAATGGATTTGAAGTGTTGACACAAAGTCTAGTCCCGCCTAAATTAAGGTATACACTCACTAAAACCACGGTAAACACACACAACTTGAGATATAGCTTTTTTCCAACCAAGAACCAAGATTCAAAAGTCAGAGCAATATATACATTAGAATTGTAAGATGTACTATTTGTTTTTGTGAGGTTTAGTGTCAAGAGCAAAATAAAATAGAGAAAAGGAATACGTGGGCATGCACCAATAAGTGCATCCTAGTAAGAAAAATAAGAAGCTTGCTTTATTGCTCATTCATGCATAAGATATACACTATATGATTAGGCGGACCGTATACCAAATAAACAAATACACATTATGAAGTCAATATGTACAACAGATGAAGCGTACACTCAACAATGATTGGAATATAAGCTAGATTGCACAACAAATGAAGTATGCACATTCATAAACCACAGTATACAATCAGAGTATATACACTAATTAGTCAACACATATACACTCCAACTTCAAATTTTGAATTGTATGCACCACGAGTCTGGAAGAGGTGTACTCCACCGAAGCACAATCGAATCCTATTGTTCTCCGCAATAAAACCAAGAACCAAAGTTTCAAGCAACAACAAAAAAAAAAACTAGCTAACAGATGCACAGTACGTATGGACAGCAGAAGCTAACCAATCAAGATGCTAGCTATTAGTAGCGAAGCTAACCAAGATGCTAGCTAGTAGTAGCGGCTAGTACATATACCTATATCTAACTTTCTTACTGACTGCACATCCGGTGGTATTAAACTAAAGAAATAAGTAGAAGAAAAATCAAAGAAGCAACAAAAACAAAAACAAGTGCTATCCGATGATGGACTTGTTCCACCACTGAGCAGGAAAAAGATTGGGTGAAAAGAAAACATAAACTAATGACCACATGAAAGGAAAGAAGCAAGTGGCTTCCAGGAAGCGACACAATTCCACGTACGCACCTTCTTAACCACCATGACCGCGGCCGCCTTGGAGCTCGGCTCTAGAGGTCATGTTGTTTGGAACCAGATCTCCCACCTCCACCGCAAAGCACGACCGGTTGGGTTATCTTGCATCAGATCTCTCTGGTGCTTCTTTCCTCACCGCCATTCCTCGCTGCTAGTGGCCACCCAATCCTAAATGGAACAAGAACAAAGCCAGTCACCACATAAAAAATCAGTGGAATAGGAAATGAAAAGGAATTATTTGTAGGAGAGCAAAAAAGAAACTCAAACATTTTGTCAGTTCCAACGAACAGAGTCCCCGCTGTGAGCTGCTGCGACTAGCCATGGCGTCGTTGCGAGCTTGAGCTCCTCCAATGGCTGTCTTGATGCATGGAGAGGAGAGAGAAAATAGATCTTGCTTGATGGGTGAGATGAGAAAATGATTTGAAATGAAGATGGAGAGAGAAATGTAGAGCATAAAGCTATATTTATATGGGTTCTATGCTACGTGGGTTTGTTGCTCCACCCAGCAACTCTTGTCCGATTATTCACCGTGTTTTTATATCTTATGTATGTGGATCATGTAATGTGGTTAGAAGATCGTATATCTTGGAGACAAGAAAGCTACTTTTATGAGATGTCAGTTTCCATGTCATTGTCTTTTTCTAGGCATCATGTCAGTTCACCCATTAACTCTAGTCAGAACAATCACCGCAATTTTATAGCTTAGGTGTTTAAATAATAACGTTCTTATAAGGTCGTATATCTTGGAGACGAGAAATCCACCCATGTGGGATGTCAGTTTTAGTGTCAGATATGTATTTTTCCAGTATTAGATATGTGCGATATCCAAATATACACTCATGGTTGTTGTGATATCTTAGGTGTATGAATCATATACCGTTCTTAGAATGTTGTATATCTTGGAGACGAGAATTCCACACATGTGAGATGTCAGTATTAGTGTTCCATCTGTCATTTTTATTATTAGATCTATGCGATGTCCGAATATACACTTGTAGTGTCTGATATACACTCCTAGTTGGTGTGATATACGATTGCACCTAATGTTAGTGATCCAGGATCACGTGGGTTGGGTGGGCTGTGTCACGTTAGCTTAACTCAGCTGACCAACGCTCAATGGCTCATTTAACACGCGTAGCGTATAGAATATATATATATATATATATATATATATATATATATATAGAGAGAGAGAGAGAGAGAGAGAGAGAGAGAGAGAGAGAGAGAGAGAGAACAGTATAAATTTGTGACATTTTTACTCACTTGCATAGGAGACTTGAAACCACAGCGAGGGGGCGGTTCAAAGGAGACTCAAGGAGAACTCACGCCAGACATGGTGGCCCTCCTCCGTTCTAGTGACCTCTAAACATGGTTTACAAAATCAATTCAAAGTACCAAAAATCCAGCAAACCGACCTGTACATCGAGAAAGCCAGTCATTTGTTTTTTAAACGAATATTGTTTATAAAACAATAAAGCCAAACGATGAACCAATAAAACCCAGCAATAATAAACCGACAGAAATGAGTAAAGCATGGAAGTCGGTCGGTTTGCTTTGAAATCATGTAGAAATTCAAAATTTGATATTTGAGCGGTTTATGACTGGTTTTTTCCAACGTTTGGAAAAATTGTGAAACTTGTGGGAAGCAGTTTCCATGGTTCAATCAGTTTTGTAAACCCCCCAGCTCACTCAAGTGATTTTACATAATTGAACATATGTAGAACAATGTTAAATAGAGAATTAGACAATGTCTTGGAGCGAGCACATGTTTTATATGACACTGATAAGTGGTGGGTCTCACTACAGTAAAAAGGGCCTCTAGTGGCGCTGTACACGGATTGCGTAGCGGCGGAGGAAAAAAGACCCACCGCTATAGTTTTCGATGATTTCTAGCGCTAGATCACACTGTAAACCGCATTTAAAACATGTAGCAAAATATTTCTTGGATTAGGAGCTTGGTCCATCCAAATCAACCATTAGAAATGTCAGATTTTAAGTTGTGCCAAATCTCAGCTGAATTCAATACTACCAGACCTTGCTGTGACTGGCACTAAGCTTTAATCTCCATACCAATTCATCTGGAGTGGATTGCATATTGATAATCTCAGCATTGACTTAAGAAAGACTAACAAATAAGGTATCTAGCAACAATGAGGTGGCAAATACAACTAGTTAAATGTGTGCAGTAAATGACGACACTTGACTGGTGAGGCCGGTAGTAGAAGACACTAACTAATATAATAACGAAATAGCTAGGGCTGTACAACAACTAATAAGAAGAATATACTATTTGAAAACGTGAACTTTTAACTACTTTACCTTCTCGTAGTATCCCTGCCATGGAGAGACTACAAGTGCATAATGTCTTTCTGTAGTCTCTTACGTACATACAGTCCAGATGTGCATGCGGAAAACTGTATGTAATGGTATATTAGTAATTTTAGGTCCTGTTTGGATCCACCTCCTAAACTTTAGTTGACTAAACTTTAACTTTTACTTCAAACATGACCTCCTAAATCTCTTAAACTTTAGCCAACACACCTCCTCAACTTTAGATCACTAGTCACATGAACCCTCCTGAACTTTGAAAAAAGGCAACTAAAGTCAAAAGTAGCCCTCCCCACATGTTAGGGGAAAGAAAAAAGTAAGTGGAGAGAATATTTATTGAGGAATAGATATGTTCACGTTTTTATTGGTAAAGCACTTTATCCGTAGATCCAAACATGCACCTCATAAACTTTAGAGGATCTTCAACAGTTCCTCATAATTTTACTACAAAAGACTAGTTGTAGAGAGTTGCTATATTTATTGGGAGTAAAAAAAAGACATGCACTTCAATAGTTCTCAATAATCGTTTGCTAAATAGTTTAAATATCCCTTCGGGAGTGAGAATTAGATGGCTAAATGTAGCAACCTCTAGGCTATGGGTTAGGAGTTGGTAAATTTAGTAAACTCATTTAGGGAAGGGTTGGAGAATGATTTATACTAGTTACATCCTAAATTTCGGTTTAGGAACCTCATTTTAAGAACTGTTAGAGATGCTCTTAGGTGACTAAACTTTAGCCAGCTAGAGGATCCAAGGTCTTACTTACCTCTAGTACTTCATGAGCCTTTTCATCCGCCCGGTATATGGGTCCTCTTTTGTACTGTCTAATTAACTTCGTTTCTCAAAGTAAAAAAAAACTTCAATATTACTCAATATCCTATAAATATGCCATTTATTTTTCAGAATGGTAAAACTCCATTTAGTATCCTATTTAAACAACAATGACAAGGTGACATATACGCTATCGTCATAGAGGCTTTTTTTCTATGAATAATATTTATTTTTGCAAGGGAGAGGCCTATTTACCTGTACTGAAAGGCCATGGTATTTTTGCAAGGGAGAGGCCTATCTATGAGTCGGTACTTCATGAGCCTTTTAAAAAGGCCGGTATATGGGTCCTCTTGTACTGTCTGATTAACTTCGTTTCTCAAAATAAAAAAAAACTTCAATATTACTCAATATCCTATAAATATGTCATTTATTTTTCATAACGGCAAGACTCCATTTAATTAGTATCCTATTTAAACAACAATGACAAGGTGACATATACGCTATCATAGAGGCTTTTTTTCTATGAATAATATTTTTTTTTGCACAGGAGAGGCTTTTTTTCTGGGACATTTGCTACTCCTTAATCTTGACCAAACAATTTATGTCTACAGTCTACTTAAACGCAAATACTCCAGTCACTGGTCTCATCGTACTATAGGATTTAATATGCTGTTTTCTTTATCGTTATTACGCGAACCCTTTATATGGCGGAGCGAAGCTTACATGAATGAAATTCAGACTACACGAACCCTTCTTTGAGATAAGTGCGCTGCCAGAGAGGTATGGCCGGTGTGATGAAGGAGGGGCTCCACTCCACCACGTGATAATATCACACGCAGCACACTGGAGACGGAAGGGATTTTGCACAGCGGAAACATACATGCTGCTAGAGGATTGCATTCTGGCATTGTGATTTTGGAGGGCTGCGCGGCCCTGCCAGGATAACAATGCGGGACGGATGCCTGATGGCATATATGGAGGTGCGTTGCCTAAGGGCACCGACCTGAATAGAACACAATACATGTTATAGTTAGAAATATTCTTACTTAGAACCACCGTTGTAATATGTATTGTAAAACTGTTAAAATAGTGAAATTAAAATAAATTCCCTATTTCAACTCTGAAGTTTAACAAAAATGCGGAAACTCGTAGAAAAAATAATTTAACATAGGCAAATTATTCGTACACAGTACCTGTTTCACCACTAGCTAGTACACAAGCCGTTCCTGCCAAGAAAAATAGTGTAGCACCAATAAATCCATGGGAAATAGAGTTAGTAAGCATAGGATTTCCCTATGACGAAATAAAATATGCTGACTATTCTGACTGGTAAAAGGAGTACTTTGGTAACCATTCTTAACTCTCGGATTTAGCTGGATCACCATGCATATACGGAAACTTTCCGATACTTAAATGTCAATGGTCGGTTCCGTTAGAAGGGTATGCAAGTTGACAATGAGGCACGTAGAGGCCTGTACGATAGAATACGAGCTACCATCCAATTGTACCTGCGCAATTACTACGTGTTGAAGATTTGGTTTAATCCTGTCACTTCGTTCTGCATACGTGGCGGCAGAGTGCATGTGCTGCAATCTCTATAAATAGGGTGCCGGGGCAGTGCAATCTTCGCACACCAAGCAACTTTCGCAAGACGAGCATAGAAATGGCGGCCAAGTCTCTGTTTCTTCTCGGGATCATCCTGGCTATTTTCCTGCTCATATGGCAGGATACGGTGCAAGCTAGAGAGCTCACTGAAGTCAATGGTTTGTTTTTGCCTCTCTCTCACTACTACATTACTGCAAATAGAAGACACTATATTCTTAGAGATAGGGAATTCCATCATGCCTATAACACATAAGAGACGCGTAGAGGTGCGTATATATGTGCTGTAAGATGTGGTGTGCGGAAGAGAGGAATAATATCAATAGCACCTTACACTATCACAGACAACTTCTGTAGGTGCGGCAAAAAAAAAAAAAAAAACTGTAGCAGCAGGGATGACAGCCCACTGCTACATCACTCTAGCTAGAAATCGAGCATTTAAAGGGGTGTTAAACACAGCAACGTAGCGGCGATCAAGAACACGAGCCATCTCAACGTGACAAACGAAAAATTAAACAAACAATTGGCCAAAACAGGCACCAGGCGCTCCGGCAGCCACGCCTGGCCCGTGCTGCTGCCCATGCGTTTGTTGTGCCTGTGGCCCGAGCCCGCGGAGCGAGAGAGAGAGAGAGAGAGAGAGAGAGAGAGAGAGAGAGAGAGAGAGAGAGAGAGAGAGAGAGAGAGAGAGTATGCTTGTATTACAATTGGTTATTGTCTTTTGCCAACTCATTGATTAGTTAGGAGACACAGACCTATCAGTGTACAAGAATGAGCCACTGAATGTTTCTGAATTGATTAATTGCAGATAAAAATGGTAATATGGAAGCTGCAATAGGACCTGATGGGCTCAAGGAAAAGAAGACAATCATTAGTATCCGAGTAACGCCCCAAGATCGCTTTCCTGGTTACTACGGAGGTGTCTTGCCGCCTTATGGTGGAGGCATCGGAGGATTCGGCAATAGTTTTGGGTTCGGTGGAGGCATCGGAGGACCCAGAAATGATTTCGGGTTGGGAGGAAATTTTGGACAACCCGGAAATGGTTTTGGGATCGGTGGAGGAGGCATAGGAGGACCCGGAAATGATTTTAGGAATCCTTTTGGGTTTCAACCTCGAGCATTCAACGGCTTCAGTAATGGCTTTGGTCCTTTCAATTGACGAAGAACCGGTGTCCTAGGAGTATAAAAAACATATGCTCATATGTTTTCCATATGTTAAATACGTAATGGCTATGAAGAAACGATGCAGACATTATGGAGATAATTATTGCTTGAATAAACTTTTTTATAGAATGTTTTAATTAGTCTTGTTTGGTATGCTCTGCATTTGTCCTCTTTTTCACTACAACAAAACGTTACAAAAGGATGGGTGATGAGGACATACTAGCCATTCTTGAAAACCGTTACGCAAACTATGCTCCGCATCGAGTGGATATTACAAATGTGAATCGATGATCACCACATTCAAAGGTACCTATGTAGTAGCTTTGCTTTATAGGTACACAATTAGTTGCATATGTACCTATATTTCTATAAAGCAAAGCTACTAGTTGGTTTATATGATTGTAGATTCAAGCATCATGGTGTATTGGAAAGCTTATCAGTGAACCACAAACAACATACAACAAACCATGAATCGTCTATGACAATCCAAGGATCGGCTACACAAAATAATGTACCGATACATAAAAAGGTGAACTGCATCCTTAAGAAATATAACTTTGCATTTTATGAGAACTTTCTATTACTTAAATGGCCTACACTTTTTTTGTTAAGGTTTGCACACAAGAAGCTCTCTGGACCAACCAAGATGGAGTACATAAAGGATGACACATGTTACACAAAAGCTGAATGGGCTCACAACGTGATGACAACAGAGCCATCTCTCAACGGTCCTACGAACCAGACCGTTGATATTCTATATATATAATACATATGGCTGGAAAGATAATTAAGTCTACTTTCACCTCCAAGAAACATCTTGTCATTTCGACTTTTCACTAAAGAGATATGCTCATTTTAGTGAAGACTGCTAGGGAGGTTGAAAGTCGTGCACGACTTCACGGGATTGCAGTTTTCACACCTTTCACCAACCCTTTTCTTAGTCGAAACTATTGAACGTTTCACACCCAACTAGAAGGGATGTTCCTAATATAAATAACTCATGTATCTCAGTCATTTGCAACAACTTTGATAATAGAAAAGAACACCCCTTTGTTTAGCCAAGTGCTATCAATTTCAGAGAGAGATCTCTACCCCTTTGCTCTTATAGATTTCCTTGGAGGTTATATAAGCGACGTTCAATGTCACCCAATTTGTGCTCCTGCTCAATTTGATTGCAGGTTGTGTTGGTTGGTTACTCATAGTGTGGTTGGGCGAATCCTCGATTCAGGTTGCCATATAGAGCCAGTGGTTGGCTTCGGGTTGTTTCATCAGGTTACACTATTATCCTGGTTGTTTGCAGCTAGTTATCTTTTCTTCTTTGAAGCTAATTATCTTGATCTTGTTCCTACGTCGTGAAGATTAAGCCACAAGCTCATCATTTTGTATCCAGGGCCATCGTTGCCATGGTATAAAAATCAGAGACAAAAGAAAGAGCATAAACGAGAAGAAAAATGAATGAAAAGGAAAGTCGCAGAAAGAAAAAATCATCATTTTGCTCGTAATTGCATTTGCTGAATTTCATATTAAGTCGTGTGACCAATGAGCTATAATCTTTTTGGTGCAATTTTTGCTAGTACATAAAACCATCATTTGCTAGCATAAACCTTGTTTGCATCAAATTCTGAATTCATTGCATGTCCATGACACCGTTTACATATTTCATATCTTGTGATCAGCACTAGGCATTGAGCTTCTAGTTTGGATTGTTACTTAACTTCACAACAACTAGAATTTCAGATTGTTCCTTGTGCATCATTCCCCACCAACCTCCACATAAAAGGCACTGTAATACGGTATCTTGATCTTGTATTTGCTTGACCAACACTTGTTATCACCACACATTACTTTTGTAATCTGTAGGGAAATCATAAGATCTTTGGTTGGTAAGAGAAGGTGAGGTTGAGAGATCTTTACATATTTTTTTTCCTATTCCACATATATGATTGCTATTTCTAGTAGAATTTTGTGAAGACTAATCATGGACGGATGCAAACAAACACATTTTCCATTCTATGGAAGTTCTGATCCAGAGGAATTTCTTGATTAGCAAGAAGACATGGAGTATGAGTTTGGACTCAAAAACTTTTCAGGAACAAAATTACAGTGAGCCACATTTGAGTTCCACGATTATGTCCGTGATTGGTGGAGATGCTATACTGAAAAGCATTTTGTAAAAACATGGGAAGAGAGTTTGTTCCAATTGAGTATGAGGAGATTTTACTACATCGTTTAATGCATAAGAAGCAAGGAAACAAATCTGTCTAAGCCTTCTATGATAATATGTCCTTTGCTATGCATCGAGCTATTTCATGGATGACAAAGAAGCAATGTCATATTTCAAGAGAGGTTTGAATTCTAATATTGCTGCTGCTATCAAGGAGAAAAAGTTTGGAAGTTTGCGTGATATGTTGACCTATGCTAATTAAGCTGTAACAACCCTAAAGAATGAACATGCATTTCATGTCATGTATCATCATGTCATCATGAGCATTTGGGGAAATTATTTATTTTGTGAGAAGAGGATGCACATAAAATATCAAATTAACTAAAGAATGAAGTAAGTATTCAAAAGAAATAAAATGAGGAGGAAATCCAGGTTTAACAATTTCTATAGCTTAATTATCATACATAAAGATTTATGAAAACTTCCTGAAAGCATTTTGTCATGTAAAAATAATTACAGGAAATAAACAAAGCTTCTTTGGTTAATTTAGCTTTGTTTTTTTTTAATTCGAAAACAGTTTTGAATTTTGACCTGGACCTAAAAGGAAAAATGTTTAAAAAATTCTCAAATATCTCCCTGAATTTTTGCGGAATTTTTAGAGCCCCGGAAACCTGTTTTTTAATTAGTCAAAAACCCAGGGGGTTTTATGTAAAATGACCGGGCCCCGTGTCACTCTCTTTCTTCTCTCTCTCTCTCTCTCCCTCACCCGCGCTCGGCGCCGCCCGCGGAGAACCGCCTTCCGGCCGGGCCGCCACGCCACCCCGCCACGCAGGTGCTTAGCCACCCACGCAGCTACCTAGCTGCTCGCTCCTACCGCCTTCCGAGGGGATAAGAACCCGGTCGAGCTCATCCCTTCTCTCCCCTCTCGTTCTTTCCGTTCGGACATCGCCGCGCCCCGTCTTCCACCCCGCCCGGCCGCCTCCGCCCCCTTCCGGCGAGCCGCTCCACCAAAAGCTTCGCACGGGTTGTCTACACCGCTTCATGGCCCTCCGTCCCGCTCCGAGACGCCGAGCCCGGTGTTCGACGCAATATTTTCCCGGGAGGTCACCGCCGGTAGTCCGAGCCGCGCCGTCCAAATTCGCCCACCACGGTGAGTTTTAAAGTTTCATTCTTCTTCCATGGTGTGCGCTATACTACTCTCTATTTCCTAGGACATCTATTGGCTTCATCTTTCAAACACGGTGGCCGGAATCCGGTTCTTACCCGAGTTCGACCGCCGGTTCCTCCGTGGCTCCCGATGCGGGCCCTGTTCCTGCCATCCTCCAAGTCAACCGTGTTGACGCCGGTGAAGCCCACACCCCCGTGATGCTCGTAGGAAGAAACGGGAGGAGGTTTGGTGCACCGTAGGCCGCGTGCGACCTCGCCGAACTTCCGGTCGAGCCGCCTCTCGCCGCCGGCACCTCTCCGGTGATCTTCCGGTGCCGGGGACCCCACCACTAGCTTGCTCATGTTGTACCGAGTCTTCGAGCCCAAGAAACCCCCGTCTCACCCCTTTCCGCACTTCTCCGGCGGAGCGCCGCCCCACTCCGGCCGCTTGGCGCCATGGCGAGGCAGCCAAGCTCGAGCTGGGCCGCGTACTCGCCCTGTGGGCCGTCCCGCCCATGGGCCGGCTCTGTTTCGCCCAACAGTCTCTTTTTCCTATTTTACGAATTTATTCATTTTCAGAATTGGTTCCAAACTTTAAAAATTCGTAGAAAATTCAATAAAAATTGGAAAAATGTCAAACCAACTTTGTTAGACTCAGAAAAATGAGATCTATCCATTTGTGAAATAAAATAGTTATTTTGAATAAAATTTATTTATAATTTGTATCTAATCACTTTCTTTGATTAGAGAAAAGCTATTATTTTATGTAAATAAAATGTTTAATTAGGAAAAGTAATTTTATTTAATGAAGGAGATACTGCAGACGAATTTAATAATGAAATTTATTTTTCCAAAATTAAACTTAAACAATGTTATTTTATGTAATCATAATCTATTCATCTTTAGTCACTTAAAGTAATTAGTTATTTATTGCCTAATAAATCAGAATAATTCCTTAATTATTAAACTTAAGTAATTAGTGACATTAATTAAGTAATTAAGGAAACAAAACTAATTAAAAATAATCTGGATTAAACATTTATTAATCAGCCTAATTAAATGTTAAGTAATGCTTAATGAACTTACTTATCCATAAATTGTTAATTAACTAAGGTGATTAAGCAATAATTCATTAATTATTACTTTGGGACTTTATTAATGAATGAACGTGATTAATTATTAAGTAATGCACATGATTAATGTTTAAGTATTACTTAATGACCTTGATTAAACAAGTAATTAACAAGCATGATTAATTGTTAATGGTTAGTTGATAATTACCGAACATAAGGAATCGATAATTGTTGGTAATGAACATAATTAACCAAGCTTTTGCATGATTATATCATCCTCATTCATGCATACATGGTGGTGATTCGCGACGTATTATTGGTCGACTGGGTTCGAAGCGATCGAGGTTCCACCGAGGGCGAGTCGAGAGCCGGGAATCTCGAAGTCGACCCAGCCGCCGAGGAGACTAACTTCGAACAAACTCAAGGCAAGCCCCGGTGCATCCCACCTATGTTTTAAATATTTTACTTTATCACATAGTACAGTTATGCTTGTGCATTAGGTGTTAGGGTTTGGTTGACACCCTAGATGCATTATGGTAGGTTTCCGCTCGTTTATTCTATACTCGGTACGAGTAGCTCGATAGAGGCTAAGCTTAATTCATAGTGGCAACGGTAGCTGTTTAGGGCACTTAAAGCATGGAGGCTTTAAGAGTTTATGTGTTGACACCAAAGATGATGAGAGTGTTAATGAAGTTGAGACCGGACGGGCCCCGTAGGAGAAAGGGCAAGACGGAGATTAGGTCTTGCAAGGTGGTAGCCCCGTCCGTGTCGGTCAAGGACCGTACCGTTGTCGGCTTAGTTGAACAAGTTTGAACGTACCGCACTACATGCTGGTATCATGGGTCCAGCAAGCTGATGTATCCTACCGCCCCGGAGATGTAGCGTAGCCGGCTCTCTTTGCCGGCTGTCGGTGAGAGGATAGTCTCACGGGAGGAAGATGGGTCGACCACGAGGGAAGTCGTGGCGTCGCCATACTTCCGGGGAGTTGGAAATGGCTAGTCTGCTGTCAGTGCTAGCGGAAAAGTTGTCGTATACGATCGGTGTGATGCGTATACGTCGTGTAGTCGGGTTTTGCCAGCTGGTATAAATCGATTCGAATCGCTGTCCCTCGCAGTAATGAGTACCGCTTGTTTAGCTCGTCACATCGTAGTAAATACTGGAAGATGAAGATGAGGGAGGAAAGGATAAATGATCTATATTATCTTGTCTTGCAAACTTGTTTTGCAATAGTGATAGGTTGCAAACCCCAAGGCTAATGAACTTAATACCGAGCTAAAATACCGAAAGTAAGGACGCACCCTTTAATGCTGTTTTTCGTAAAGGAGTAAACCCCACAGCCCGAAAGCCTTTGCATACTACGCGTTGGCCTTAGCGTGCCATGTTGACGGGTCGGTCTTGCTGAGTATTAGAGTACTCGGGGTTTGTTCGCTACCATTTCGGGGAACGAGTCGTATTTCCACGACCCGTATGGCGGTTTTCCCGAGGAGGAGCAATTTCCGGAGGGAGGTTTCCTCCAGTAGGAACGTATCCCCACGCCGTGATGAGAGAGGACCGCGATGTACGAAGGGCTCGGTGCATCGCGTTGATCGTTTAAGTCTTTTGGAGTTGTATGATAGAACAAGTTTCTGCTGAGTACTCGTAGAATGTTGAACTTCAATATCTGTATATTTCCGCTGCACGGATGTTTGTATTTTAAAAACCTGGTTGTATTATACCATGATGTATATATTCTGGCTTGTATGAGATGATGTTTCTGTTGTAACTCGCTTCGTCGAGTGTTCCTCTCGTTCCGATTCCCGGGTGTCCCGGAGGGATGTCACAGCTGGTATCGGAGCGGTTCGGAGGCAACAAGCACATCATTACAAGTCTATTTTCAAAACTTAACGCGGTTATACGATAGACAACGAGAGAGTACGGAGCCTATAAGGATAGTTAGATTTTTACTAACTCGTTCGATATTTGGGTTTGGGAAGTGCTAACTATTCATCGTAGTTTATTACTGTGGTACGTGTAGTTAGTCCGCGAGCATGCATCATGTCATATTATGCACAAATTAAATACTTGGGTTTGTACTTAGCTAGTTCGTAGTACTTTGTACGTTTTTCCGTTCGTTTTCGTCCGTGGGAAGAAATGTTTAACCTGTTTAAACATGTTCCCTGCAGATGCCGGTTACTCGTGGTAGGAAGCGCGCCCGGGAGGAGGAGGAGGCACGAGCTGCACTTGTCGCCGAGCTGGAGTAGCAGCTTCACGGCCCTAGAGCCGAGGACCCGAGTCGGGACCGACAGCTTGGGTGCTTGGAAGCACCGCTGTCGAGTGGACTCGTCGGGAGATCCGGAGGTCCCACGCTAGGATCGCCGAGCTGGAGGAGCAGATAGTGGAGGTGACCCACGCTCGTGACGAGTACCGCGAGGCGGTCATCGCCTTTGACGAGCAGCTGACCACGAGGACCGAGGAGCTGGACGCCGCCCGCGCAGCGAGTGACGAGCACGAGCTACGGGCAGAGATGGTGACAGCACAGCGGAACCGGTTGGTGGAGGTTCTGGTCGCGAGAGAGGTCGAGCTGGGTCGATCTGCGGATGCAGCACGACGGGCTAGCCGAGGCACACCACGCACCGCTCCACGACCACGACGACCTGATTGAGGAGTTTGAGCAGTTGCAGCAGCAGTGGCAGCAGCAGCAGCAGGGTCCACCGGACGACGCCGAGGAGGTCTCCGGGATGGACTACGAGCCACCACCCACTTCGCCAGCTGGGGACGTCGCGTAAGACGGCGACGATCCACGCGCCGTCGGCTTAGTGTGTTGTGTTCCACTAATGTAGGAGGGTAGCCACATTTTGCTGACATAGTTCGGATGTATATAGGGTACTAGCGGAGGTTGGGCAGTGGAGAGTGTACGAGAAGTGGGTTTGAGTTTGTACCAACAATAACTAATGGCAAGGAAGTAGTAGTAATATATATATATGCAGTTGTTAGAATAAATAAATGTGCTGAAATATTAGGAATTAGTTTCTACTTGTATCCGATACTCTTACTTCTTCACGAGAGATGGACAACGCAAGTACGGGTGTGAGTGAAGTAAGAGGATCAAGGGAGGATGTACGTGTAGTCGAGCCGGAGAGACAGCTGCAGGAAAAGGAGGAGTTGTTAGCCATTAGAGAGGCGCAGTTGCTAAACAAGGAGCAGCAGATTCAATTTAAGGATTAGCAACTAGCAAACGCACAGGCACCGATCACTCGGTTAGAGCAAGATCTACCGCAAGCACACAATGCGATGCTTGGATGCAGCAATAGGACAACAACCTCCAGGAGATGGACTAGTAGCACAGGAAAATCCTATGGAGGCCGAGTCCGAAGAAGAAGAGGAGGATCCCGAAGAGATAATGGATGTGGATTCAGTCATAGACTTCACGGAGATTCCACGACCGGAGGATGCGGAATCCGAGGCGGGCAGTTCCGTGAGCCGGAAGTGACTTCCGGGTTTCGTGAGGAGTGGTAGAGTGCTAGTTAGTAGCGAGAGAGGCAACTAGTATGTAAAATGGGCGCTAGTTAAATAACGGGCGTGATGTAATCACGCATGAGTGTATCATAGAAACCGTTGTAACGTGGATGTATAAACATGTGCTTCTGGATTTGGTGGTGTTTTAATAAAGATAGATTGATGCATAAGATTGGAGTTCTCATCTACGTATTCCTGTTTCCCCATTATTATGTTGGAATGAAGATGTCTAACGTAAATTTTCCTTGGACAGAATGGTTGGAAGAAGGAGACGCGATGAGCCCGAGAGTTCTCGACGCGGGGCGGGAACACCACCACCACCCCGGACACCGGCTCAAGCTATTGCAGCAGATCTGGATTCTCGCGCGGAGCAGCGGGAATTATTGGAACAATTGGTTCGTAACACGGCTCCACAGGAACGTCACCAAGGCCGTAATGCACCGGAAGAAAGGGTGACTTTTTCGGATTTCTTATCGGTTCGCCATCCGACTTTCTCGGATGCAGGGGAACCCTTGGAAGCTGATCATTGGCTTCGCACCATCGAGTCAAAGCTGGAATTGTTTCCGTGCACGGATCATCGGAAGACCCTCTTCGCTTCCTAGCAGTTGCAAGGGTTTGCTCGGAGCTTGGTGGGCCAACTACCAAGCCATGTTTCCTCCAGGACATCAAGTTACATGGGCAGAGTTCACTAAAGCCTTCCGAGAGCATCATATTCCCGAAGGCTTAATGAATCGAAGCGGAAGGAATTCCTATCACTAAAGCAAGGGGACATGAATGTTCACACCTACTTCAAGGTATTTAACCGCCTTGCTCGGTATGCTCCTCGAACATGTGGACACAGATGCCAAGAAGAAGAATCTGTTTAAGGAAGGAATGAGTACCAAGCTACGGTCTCGCTTGGTGTTGAACAAGACCGACAGCTTCACCGACTTTGTGAGTGACGCTATTGCACTAGAAGACTCTATCCGTCTTCATCGGACGGAGAAGAACAAGAAGAGGCCGGCTATTGGACAAGGTAGTGGGGGACCCTCCAAGTACAGAGCTGGTCTACACCGCACCGTCAGGTCAGCGTTATCAGCATACCCCCTCTCGTCCCAATTTCTACCGGCAGAATCAATCACCTCAACAACCACAGCAACAGCGGCCGAATCGGTATCGACCGCCCTATCAGCAACAGAACTTCCAAAATCCCCGACCGATGGGTCAAGCACCGCAGCAGAGTGGACCGCCATGCTTCAATTGTGGCCGTTCGGGATATTATTACCGCAGTTGTCCATATCCCCGGAAGACACCATACGCACCTGGACCTCAAGGGCAGCTGCAGAACCAGCAGAGGGCACCAGCCAAGAATACACAAGTGAAGACCGGCCGTGCCAACTTTACTACGGCCGAGCAGCTACCCGAAGGAGGACAAATCCTAGCGGGTATGTTTTCTATCGCTGATCATCCTGCTATGGTTTTATTTGATTCGGGAGCTACGCATAATTTCATCGAGCAAGTCATATGTTGCTAAGCACCATATCATGCCATCCAAGTTGTTATGTGCTCATATCATTTCAACACCTGGGGGTAAAATTCTTACTAATGAGGAAGCTGCCAATATGCCATTAAAATTGGGTAGCAAGGTTTATTCCACTTCATTGATCATATTAGATGGGCAAGGGTTAGATGCAATTATTGGCATGCAATGGATGGATTTCCATAAGGCAGTATTGGATATAGCATCTCGAGCCGTATATCCGAACTCTCCTGTTCATGGCCGAGATTGCTTACTCTTAACTTCTCCCCGAGCTATGCTGCCAATGGTTAATAAGGTGGTAAGTAAAAGTCCGGAAGATATACCCATAGTTTGTGAGTACCCGGATGTTTTTCCGGATGACTTATCGGGACTACCGCCAGACAGAGCGGTAGAGTTTAAGATAGAATTACAGCCTGGAACAGCACCAATATCAAGGAGACCATACCGGATGCCGCCAAATGAGCTGGCAGAACTGAAGGTGCAACTAAAGGAATTATTGGACAAGGGGTCCATACGACCAAGTTCGTCACCATGGGGATGCTCCGCCTTGTTTGTAAAGAAGAAAGATGAGACGTTAAGGCTATGTGTGGACTATAGACCTTTGAATGTCGTTACTATCAAGAACAAGTACCCTCTTCCGAGGATTGATATCTTGTTTGATCAACCGATGGGAGCTAAAGTCTTCTCCAAGATAGATCTTCGCTCAGGATACCATCGATTAAGATGAGAACCGAGGATATACCGAAGACCGCATTTTCCACAAGGTATGGACTTTAGGAGTATCTCGGTGATGTCTTTTGGATTGACTAATGCACCAGCACATTTCATGTACCTTATGAATTCCGTATTCATGCCGGAGCTGGACAAGTTTGTCGTAGTGTTCATTGACGACATCCTGATCTACTCCAAGTCGAAGAGGAACATGCTAATCACTTACGAGTGGTGTTACAACGACTAAGGGATCATCAGCTTTATGCTAAGTTCAGCAAGTGTGAGTTTTGGCTGAAGGAAGTGCCATTCCTAGGTCATGTGATCTCAGCTGAAGGAGTGGCAGTTGATCCCGGCAAAGTTAAGGAAGTAATGGATTGGCAGCCGCCGAAGTCGGTTTCGCAAATTCGAAGCTTCTTAGGATTGGCTGGTTATTACAGAAGGTTTATTCCTAACTTCTCGAAGATCGCCAAGCCAATGACCAAGCTATTGGAAAAGGATAAGAAGTATGTATGGAGTCAAGAGTGTGAAGAAGCTTTCCGAACCTTAAGGAAATTGCTGACCACAACTCCAATGACTTGCTCAGCCGGATCCGACCAAACCTTTTGATGCATACTCGTGATGCATCGAGAACTGGACTCGGGATGTGTTCTAATGCAAGAAGGACGAGTGATTGCCTATGCATCTCGACAACTAAGGCGACATGAAGAACACTATCCTACCCATGATCTCGGAACTAGCAGCAGTAGTACTTGCATTAAAGAGTTGGAGACATTACCTCTTGGGGAATTTAGTACACCTATATACGTGACCACAAAAGTCTCAAGTACATCTTCACTCAAGCTGATCCGAACATGCGCCAACGAAGATGGCTGGAGTTAATCAAAGATTATGAGCTAGAGATTCACTATCACTCGTTGGTATTTCTTACGTCACGAATAAATCCGCAAGCGCACGGAATACCGTTGTAGCACTTCACCCGGGAGTATTCCAAGGTATCGTATTTATATCCGCAGGGAACGGAGTATTTCTGCAACAAGGTTAGTTTACCCAAGGACAACCAAGACAACGTAGCAAAATAGGGTCGAGAGGGTGACTCTTATCTATTTATCCTTTAAAGGTAGACGAACGCAAGCTAGACTTGTTTACTTCGGGCACCGTCTTAGGCTTGGTCCGCCAAGCCACTCCGGTCTACGAAAGCTCTACTATGTACCCGAACGTGGAGGGTTCCTTTGGATGACAGGGCTGTCACTTCCTGCCACCTACCTCTACAAACCGTGGGGCACACAGCAAACAAAGGCGATCTCCGGCCCTAGACACCACGTCTATGCTATTGACCGCTACTCTAGCCTCGGCCTAGAACCGAGTTCGAAAGCTAGAGCACTTCTTGCGAAGCGATGATCCCGTAAACAAGTATAACAAGAATTACGTCTAACAAAGATATGTCACGATAGATAAGTAGATCACCACGTATAAATCACCTAAAAGAGTGTTTACACGCCAAGGTAAAAGGAAAGGAAATACTACTCCACTTTATAAAAGGGAGGAACACTCCTTCCTTTTCCTTGCCCTCTCTCCTATTCTACTAAGATACAAGAGGCCCTTGGCCTAAGGATGAGAATTTTGTCTTCTATCTTGATGTTGGTGGTGTGTTGAGAGAGGGGGTATAGCCCTTTATTTATAGCCTTGGAAGGTCGGCAACTTGGAGGCGGTTCCGGACGTCGGTGGTATTAATTGCAGGTGGAACCGACCTCCGGACGTCGGTGACGAACCGCCGAGAGAAAAGTGGGCCGGGGGGCCCACTGTCGGTTCGGCCGAACCGGTAGGGCGGTTCGGCCGAACCGGCTCGGGCTCCCCGGGCTTGGTTCTTCTCTCGGTGCCTTCCTCCGGCTGTGTACTGGCCCAATCCACTTGCTTGGTTTGATGTTGAGGCCCTGTTTTGTGGTTTTGGGCTTTTGGACGATATTCTTTAGTCCGGGGAAAATCCGTCGATTGCAAAGTCCATGTTTCGTGCATGTTTTCCCCTGTTTTCATATGAATTGCACTCGCATTCATCATTTCACCAAGACTAGTGGAATTTGTTAGAAATAATCCCTATGTCTATTCTTGGTGATGGTGTTTGATTCAAAAAGATGCAATATGTTGACGGTAAAATTGGACCATAAGGACCGTCAACAAGACCCCCACACTTAGCTCTTTGCTCGTCCTCGAGTAAAGGTGGGAGCGTAAGTTGAGAGATCTCTCCTCTTAGAGACCTGCACACATGTTATTACAAGCCACACCGTTTTACTTGTGAACATGACGGTGGCTAACATGCATTCTTGGATGATTGATAAGTGGAACAGCTCATGACTCAAGTCACTATACTTTTGCTCACTAAGCACCTTGGGTTTTTGAAAGTTTTGAAAATAAACAACATGACTCCCGCTCCTCTTTGATTCTCTTGAATCGCTCAAAAAGTGTTTTCCTCACCAAGGCATTGTGTTGCCTCTCTTTTTCCTACTTTTTAGGCTTGTATGTGGAGCTCGGTAGGGAATGAGAGAGGCATACTTGTATCACCAATATTGCTAAGCCAAAAGAAAGGATCCATGGAGAAGCCAAGTCATGCAACCTTGATCAAGAAGTGCGTGTGTGTATGGATATGAAAAAGTGACAACTCCTATTGTAATTGACCCCTCTTTATTTTGCATTTTCAAAACATGGCTATCTTTTTATTTTCTTTCTTTTCTTTTCTTGCTCTATGCTTGAGCATCTCTTCTCTTTTTCATTGCTCATCTTTGTGAGCTTTTTCATTGCTCATTTGTGTGAGCTTTTCATTGCTCATCTCGTGTGAGCTTTTCTTTCTACATAGCCATGTCTTGTTTATACGTGATTGAGAGAGAGAGAGAGGTAAAAAGAGGTGCAAGCGAGGAGTGTCTTTATTTTGGTGGGGTGCTAGCTCCCAGTGTAGGAGTTTAGCCCTTTTTTGGTGGAGTGTACGTGCTCTTGATCAAGAGAGCATGACAAGTTTCTCTCTAGGGTCACTCAATTTTGGTAAAGCTCATTGCAAACACAAGCAGCATATGTATGTAAGTTTTGCAAGGTATGATCGTCATATGGCATTGGTAGGCATTTTTGTATCAAGAGAGGAGCATGAAGCCATGGTATTTTTGTTTTGTGAAATAAAATTCCCAAGGACTCGGTAAGCTAAGCATAAGATCATTTCGTCGAGCCATATCACACTTGCCAATAATCTAGAAAAACATGGGTCCTATGGATTTGATTATTTGTTCACGGGCAAGTGGTGATGAAGCGAGTAATAAAAAGTGTGCAAGATCATCATGAGAGTATTAGGGAGAGACTTGGGATTTTCAAAGGTATTCAAAAGAAATCTTCCCAAATTTTAGTTGGTCAAGTTTTAGTAATTGTTTTTCGCGTCTCGGAATGAACTTGACAAATAAGGTAGGCAAAAAGGAAGTGTGAGAAACAAACTCAAGTGCCACGAGGAAGCAGGGGCTGAGTGGGACCCACCGAGGTTCGGCCGAACCACCCTTTTGGGTTCGGCCGAACCGGCCTCAGGCCTCACTTGCGCTCTGTTTCGCAGCTTGTGTTTGTGTTGTTTTCCTCGTGATGTTTCTGCGCGCTTCGCGTGTGTTTGTCTTTGCTTTCCGCGATGTCCCCCCCACACTTGCCTTTTTGCCTGTTTCCTTCAAAAGATAGACAAAAGACATTTGGAAACAAAATTTGCTCTGCCGGTATGGAAGCCCGGGGAGCACTAATATGATTGAATTAAAACAGTAGGCGTATTACAAAAAGGATCGAAAGATTTCTAAGGTTTATGCGTTCTACGTCCTACTCTTAATCTTTCTTAATTTTCCTCTCCTCCTCCCGCAGTTTCGCCTTCTCTTCTTCGATCATCTCTAAGGCGAGGTCGTACTGCGCCCATCCTCCAGTGAGGGTCTCGATGAGGTCTTCATCCTTCTTCTTCTCCCTCTCGAGGTGGTTGTAGAGGTTCCGGAGAACCCCATTCTCTTTTTGGCGCGCTCTAACTGCCGGCGAAGCTCCTCAATGAGGCGGATAGCGTTGTCGAGTGCTTCGCCTTCTTCAATCCATTCATGGGGCTTCTTCCTTTTGCTGCTGCCGTCCGAGATGTCGGACGAGGCGCTGCTATGTTCGCTCATGATGTAGGAAGTGGAGGAGATGAAAAGATTGGGTGGAGAGGAGAAGTATAAATAGGGGTTTTCTACCCCGAGCGCGCTCGACAAGGTTTTTATTTTCCAGCAGAAAATAAAGAAAGGAGGGAAGGAGATATTGGATTTTTGGCAAAAGATGGGCGCCGGGGAGATCAGGCCGGTTCGGCCGAACCACAAAGTGGGGTTCGGCCGGACTGCCTTTTCTTCCTCTCGGTTTCCTTCTTTTTTCTGGTTTATTTCTTGCTATATTTATTCAAAGGAAAGTACTGCTACGGGTGATGAAGTAAAACGGGGGATATCATGAGAGATATTTCAAATCAATCAAGTGCATGACATCAAATTCTTTATCTTTATCGGGCTCGAAATAAATTTTAAGGCGCTGACCATTTACCTTAAATATTTTACCTTCGTCGTCTTGAAGTGTGATTGCTCCATGTGACGAGGTGTCAATAACCGTGTATGGTCCGTCCCATTTACTTCTTAATTTTCCATGCCCGAAGAGTTTCACCCGTGAATTGAATAGCAAGACTTTATCTCCAACCTTGAATACCTTTATCTTTATCTTTTTGTCGTGCCACCTTTTTGTCCTTTCTTTGTATATAGCTGAGTTGTGGTAAGCTTTGTCTCTCCATTCTTCTAACTCAGCTATCTCCATTTTTCTTTTGCGTCCGGCACCATTAAGGTCCATGTTCCATTTCCGGATGGCCCAATACGCTCGGTGTTCCGTCTCGATGGGTAAATGACATGTTTTCCCGTACACGAGCTGGTATGGGGACATGCCTATGGGTGTCTTATATGCTGTACGGTATGCCCATAGTGCATCGGGTAGCTTGTCCTTCCATCCCTTCCCCATTTCTGTTACGGTCTTTTGCAGGATCCGCTTGATTTGCTTGTTTGAGGTCTCGGCCTGCCCACTGGTTTGAGGGTGGTATGGAGTAGCGATATTATGCCTTGATCCAAGTTCTCTTAGGAAGCGTCGGAAGGTCTTATCAATGAAGTGAGACCCTCCGTCGCTTATCACTAGCTTCGGTGTTCCAAACCTCGGGAAGATAATTTCGTGGAACATCCGGCGAGCATGCTTGGCATTTGCGGCCCTGCAAGGCATTGCTTCTACCCACTTAGACACGTAGTCTACCGCCACCAAGATGTATTCGCAGTCATGTGACTTGGTGAACGGTCCCATGAAGTCAATGCCCCATACGTCGAAGAGCTCGACTTGTAAATTGTAGTTGAGGGGCATTGCATCTCTTGCCGTGATGCCTCCAACTCTTTGACATTCCGGGCATCGCTCGACAAATTCCTTTGTGTCTTCGTACATGGCTGGCCAAAAGAAACCACTTTGCCATATCTTGGCACTGTGTACGAAACACGCCGTAGTGTCCCCCGTATGGCGATGCATGGCACTTCTCAATGATTCGTGTGCTCTCGGGTATGGGCACACATCGCCTTAGCAATCCATCGGCGCAGACACGGTAAAGGAAGGGTTCTTCCCATAAGTGACGGCGACTCTCATAGATGAGTCGTTTCTTGCTCTTTCCGGGTGGTACGTACCCCGTTGCCATGAAGTTCACAATGTCGGCGTACCATGGATGTGAGTCCCTTATTAGGAGCAGCATGTCGTCACGTAGGAAATCATTGATGGGTAATTCCTGCAGGTTAGTGAATTGTATACGCGACAAATGATCCGCCACGGAATTTTCTACTCCTTTTTTATCACGGATTTCTACATCAAATTCTTGGAGTAGAAGAACCCATCGTATCAAACGGGGTTTAGCATCCTTCTTATTGAGCAAAAACTTTAAAGCAGCATGATCGGTGTAAACAATGACTTTTGCTCCAGTCAAGTAGGATCTAAACTTATCAAAAGCAAAAACGACGACAAGGAGCTCTTTTTCGGTGGTAGTGTAATTTAATTGAGCTCCAGTCAAGGTTTTGCTTGCATAGGAGATTGCATGATGCTTTTTATCTCTAGTTTGGCCAAGAACAGCCCCTACGGCAAAATCACTAGCATCACACATTATCTCAAAAGGCAGCGTCCAATCGGGGGGTTGGATGATTGGCGCTGAGATGAGTGCATTTTTAAGGGTAGTGAAAGCAGTCATGCATTCATCGATAAACTCAAAGGGTGCATCCTTCGCAAGTAGATTTGTAAGGGGTCTAGCAATTTGAGAGAAATCTTTGATAAAACGACGATAGAACCCCGCATGTCCCGGAAAGCTGCGAATGCCCCTAATATTCACGGGAGGTGGAAGCTTTTCTATAACTTCTAATTTAGCTTTGTCCACCTCTATCCCCCTTTCGAGAAATTAAATGCCCTAGAACTATGCCTTCTCTAACCATGAAATGGCATTTTTCCCAATTGAGCACTAAATCATTTTCTTGACAACGTTGCAAGACTTTGTCTAAATTTTCTAAACAATGATCAAAGGTTTTTCCATAAACGGAGAAATCATCCATGAATACTTCCATAATCTCTTCGATCATGTCGGAAAAGATAGACATCATGCAACGTTGAAAAGAAGCAGGTGCATTGCAAAGCCCAAAGGACATTCGTCGATAGGCGTAAGTTCCATAGGGGCATGTGAAAGTGGTCTTACTTTGATCGTCGGGATGGATGGGGATTTGATGATATCCTGAATACCCATCAAGGAAACAAAAGAAAGAATTATTTGCCAGCCGTTCCAACATCTCATCGATGAAGGGCAGCGGAAAATGATCCTTCTTTGTAGCCTTGTTAAGTTTCCGGTAATCTATGCACATCCTCCATCCCGTGACGGTGCGTTGAGGGATCAACTCATTTTTGTCATTCCGGATGACCGTCATTCCTCCCTTCTTGGGTACAACCTGCACTTGGACTCACCCACTCGCTGTGTGGAACAGGATAGATAATGCCAGCATGTAAAAGTTTTAAGACCTCCTTTTTAACGACCTCCCGCATCGCATTGTTCAACCTCCTTTGAGGTTCCCTAGATGGTGTACTATCGGGGCCTATGGGAATGCGATGGGTGCAAAGAGCAGGGCTAATTCCCTTGAGGTCTCCAAGCGAGTACCCAAAAACGGAGTGATGTTTTTCTAGCACGGCTAAGAGTTTTGCAGTTTCCTCCTCCGAAAGCTTGTCACTTATGATGACGGGGGTTTCGGGATTTCCGTGAAGAAAAACGTGGCGCAAGCCTGGTGGAAGAGTTTTGAGTTCTACGGGAGGTGGCGTAGGTGTAAAAGTTTCGGGCAGCTCAAAAGTTTCCGCCGAATCATCCTCTTCCAAAATGAAATCAAGAGCATCTTCATCCAAGGATGATTCGGGGTTTTCATGAGGAAAAATTGCCATAACCTCCTCCATGCATTCTTCTTCCACAAGCGGCTCCTCGGCAAAAGAGTTTTGTGCATGAATGATAGGAAGAGAAAAAGTTTTCTTGCCGAGGGTGAAGTCTAAGGTTCCTAAAGGTGATATCCCTAAGAAAAGCTTTTCTATGGGATGACCGACCAAAACATCGAAATCCAAGATTCCGAAAACGTGAAAGTCCAGGGAAACCTTTGCTTCATTATGCTTAATGCAAACATCTCTAATGATCCCCAAGCTCTCAAAAAATTGCCCCGGTGAGGCTTTAAGGAGTTTGTCGAAGGTGCCCATGTCTCGTTTCCAAATAAAGTTGAAGCAAAAGATTCGGACATGATGTTGGCACCTACTAGAGGATTATAGAGAATATCTACCATTACTCCCCGAATTGAGCCACGAATGGTTGATCTAGGATGATCAAGTCGAAGAACTTCCGAAGAAAGTTCGTTTTCTATCAACCATTCATCACTCATGATTGCTGTCAACTTCCGAACAGTTTTTAAGAGAATAGATTTTTCAATAGGTTCGGGAGTTGGTGCAGGGAGTGCTGGTTTCTTTTGATAGGAGTAGTTCAAGGTGTTTCCAAAATCTTCAAAAATTTCTTCCTTGAACTCAAATGGGAACTCAAGAGGTTCATCTTCCTCTATCATTGTTCTTGTGTTAGATGAGGACTCGAGTGCTAGGTGCTCCATCATGGGCACCAAGTGCTGTGTCTCTTGCACAACGAGTTCCTCATCTTCTCGACTCCGGCTCTACGAGTAAGTCAGCGGAAAAGGTGTGTTTTCCACAATTCGATCCAAAAGTTCGTGTGCTTCCGCTATGGTCTTATGAGAAAAAGATCCACCCGCGGCCGTGTCAAGATAAAGTGCGGTATCGTTGCTCAATCCCGAATAAAAGTGTTGTAATAAAACGGGTTCGGGGAGCAACAATTCTGGTCCGGAGTCTCGTTAGAGAACGGAACCGAATCCATGCCGCGCTCAAGGTTTCCTTTTCTTCTTGTCGAAAGCTTATTATTTCCGCTCGTAGAGAAGTGATACGAGACACGGGGAAGAATGCTAGACAAAATTTGTCTCGCAATTCTTTCCAATCACCGTTCACTCTCTTAGCGGTGTAAGTGTACCATTGCTTCGCCTTCTCATTGAGAGAGAAGGGAAACAACTTCCACTTCAATGTTTCTTGTGTCATGCCATGGATCAGTCGGCATGAACACAAATGTTCAAACTCTCGCAAGTGTTCATAAGGATTTTCATGTTTAAAACCCGAAAAGGATAAACCTCTAATCATCGAAATGTAATCGGGGAGAACTCATAGCCAGGTGAAGAAATAGGTTGTGATGATGATGGTGGCTCTAAGAGTTCACCCCGTGGAGTGGAGAAAGATTGGATGGTTGGGTGTGACTCCATGATATGTTTTTGTGAAATTTTGAATGTAAGGAAAAATAAAAACAGAACGGTAAGTAAGATAGATTACGAGGGCAAACCTGATTCGTTACAAAGATAACAACCGCTCCCCGGCAACGGCGCCGTAAATGCTTGTTGGTATTTCTTACGTCACGAATAAATCCGCAAGCGCACGGAATACCGTTGTAGCACTTCACCCGGAGTATTCCAAGGTATCGTATTTATATCCGCAGGGAACGGAGTATTTCTGCAACAAGGTTAGTTTACCCAAGGACAACCAAGACAACGTAGCAAAATAGGGTCGAGAGGGTGACTCTTATCTATTTATCCTTTAAAGGTAGACGAACGCAAGCTAGACTTGTTTACTTCGGGCACCGTCTTAGGCTTGGTCCGCCAAGCCACTCCGGTCTACGAAAGCTCTACTATGTACCCGAACGTGGAGGGTTCCTTTGGATGACAGGGCTGTCACTTCCCGCCACCTACCTCTACAAACCGTGGGGCACACAAGCAAACAAAGGCGATCTCCAGCCCTAGACACCACGTCTATGCTATTGACCGCTACTCTAGCCTCGGCCTAGAACCGAGTTCGTAAAGCTAGAGCACTTCTTGCGAAGCGATGATCCCGTAAACAAGTATAACAAGAATTACGTCTAACAAAGATATGTCACGATAGATAAGTAGATCACCACGTATAAATCACCTAAAAGAGTGTTTACACGCCAAGGTAAAAGGAAAGGAAATACTACTCCACTTTATAAAAGGGAGGAACACTCCTTCCTTTTCCTTGCCCTCTCTCCTATTCTACTAAGATACAAGAGGCCCTTGGCCTAAGGATGAGAATTTTGTCTTCTATCTTGATGTTGGTGGTGTGTTGAGAGAGGGGGGTATAGCCCTTTATTTATAGCCTTGGAAGGTCGGCAACTTGGAGGCGGTTCCGTACGTCGGTGGTATTAATTGCAGGTGGAACCGACCTCCGTACGTCGGTGACGAACCGCCGTAGAAAAGTGGGCCGTGGGGCCCACTCGTCGGCTCGGCCGAACCAGCAGGGCGGTTCGGCCGAACCGGCCCGGGCTCCCCGGGCTTGGTTCTTCTCTCGGTGCCTTCCTCTCGTCGTGTACTGGCCCAATCCACTTGCTTGGTTTGATGTTGAGGCCCCGTTTTGTGGTTTTGGGCTTTTGGACGATATTCTTTAGTCCTGGGAAAATCCGTCGATTGCAAAGTCCATGTTTCGTGCATGTTTTCCCCTGTTTTCATATGAATTGCACCTGCATTCATCATTTCACCAAGACTAGTGGAATTTGTTAGAAATAATCCCTATGTCTATTCTTGGTGATGGTGTTTGATTCAAAAAGATGCAATATGTTGACGGTAAAATTGGACCATAAGGACCGTCAACAATCACCCTGGCAAGGCAAACGTGGTAGCCGATGCTTTAAGTCGCAAGGTTCATTGCAATAACCTCATGGCTCAACTCGGGGCGCAAACATCTTCACCCGAAGTGAGGAACCGAATCTTCGGATTATTCCGTATGGAGCATAAACAAATTTGGCTCTTATCCCTACCTTGCGTGAGGAAGTGATAGCAGCTCAGCAGAAGAGTGTTGGTATGGGACATATAAGAAGACGACTCAAGGAAGGCGAAGTCAAGTGTTTCCGAGAAGATAGCGAGGGAGTTATTTGGTTCCAGTAATCGATTGGTTGTACCCAAGGATCAATCCCTTCGCAAGAAGATTATGGATGAAGCTCATATGTCCAAATATTCTATTCATCCCGGAACCAACAAGATGTATCAAGATCTAAAACAAAGATTTTGGTGGACATGCATGAAGCGAGAAATAGCCAAGTATGTCAATGAATGTGATGTCCGTCGACGGGTCAAAGCGGAACACTTGAAGCAAGCAGGACCCTTACAACCTTTAAGTATCCCTCGAATGGAAGTGGGAAGACATCAGCATGGATTTCATCGTTGGGTTACCGCTAAGTCCATGAAAGCATGACTCAATCTGGGTTATTGTGGACAGAGTTGACGAAGTCTGCTCACTTCATACCGCTACATACTCGGTACACCGCCGCGAAGTATGCAGAACTCTACATTGCTCGAATTCTCTGTTTGCATGGAGTGCCGAAAACCATTATATCGGACAGAGGAACACAATTTGTCTCCAGATTCTGGGAACAATTACAAACATCCTTGGGAACCAAGTTGATACGAAGCTCCGCATATCATCCTCAAACGGATGAACAGTACGTAAAGGATCAATCAATATCTCGAGGATATGCTTCGAGCTCGTGTTTTGACCTATGGTAAAGATTGGGAGAAGTGTTTACCTTTGGCAGAGTTCTCCTATAATAACAGCTATCAGGAGAGTGCCGGAATGTCACCGTTCCAAGCCCTGTATGGACGTAGTTGTCGTACACCCTTGAATTGGTCCGAAAGTGGAGAAAGAGTAATTTTCGGACCGGACCTAGTAAAGGATGCGAGAGGAACAAGTCCGTCTAATCCAACAGAATCTCAAGAGAGCTAAATCTCGACAGATCGGTTATACCGACAAGAGGCGTCGAGAGTTGGTATTTCAGGTTGGAGATCAAGTCTATCTTCGAGTATCTCCTACCAAAGGTGTTCAAAGATTTGGAATCAAGGGAAGTTAGCACCCCGATACATTGGACCTTTTCCAATCCTCGAAAGATGTGGAGCCGTGGCCTATCGTTTGGAGTTGCCAGCACACTTGTCGGGTATACACAACATATTCCACGTATCTCAACCGAAGAAATGTTTGAAACCACCAGTGGATATACCGACAGCTTGAGGTGGGACAGCTTACAACCAGATTTGACGTATGACGAACGTCCGGTTAAAGTTCTCGACACCAAGGATCGAGTGACTCGACATCGGACCATTAAGTTCTACAAGATTCAGTGGAGTAATCACTCGGAAGCTGAAGCTACTTGGGAGCAAGAGGAGTTTCTTCGATCCAACTACCCCGAGTTCCGTAGCACTATCGCTTGGCCGTTCGATCGTGAATCTCGGACGAGATTCCTGTAAGGGGGAGGGCTGTAACAACCCTAAAGAATGAACATGCATTTCATGTCATGTATCATCATGTCATCATGAGCATTTGGGGAAATTATTTATTTTGTGAGAAGAAGATGCACATAAAATATCAAATTAACTAAAGAATGAAGTAAGTATTCAAAAGAAATAAAATGAGGAGGAAATCCAGGTTTAACAATTTCTATAGCTTAATTATCATACATAAAGATTGATGAAAACTTCCTGAAAGCATTTTGTCATGTAAAAATAATTACAGGAAATAAACAAAGCTTCTTTGGTTAATTTAGCTTTGTTTTTTTAATTCGAAAACAGTTTTGAATTTTGACCTGGACCTAAAAGGAAAAATGTTTAAAACATTCTCAAATATCTCCCTGAATTTTTGCGGAATTTTTAGAGCCCCGGAAACCTGTTTTTTAATTAGTCAAAAACCCGGGGGTTTTATGTAAAATGATCGGGCCCTCGTGTCACTCTCTTTCTGCTCTCTCTCTCTCCCTCACCCGCGCTCGGTGCCGCCCGCGGAGAACCGCCTTCCGGCCGGGCCGCCACGCCACCCCGCCACGCAGGTGCTTAGCCACCCACGCAGCTACCTAGCTGCCTGCTCCTACCGCCTTGCGAGGGAATAAGAACCCGGCCGAGCTCATCCCTTCTCTCCCCTCTGTTCTTTCCGTTCGGACACCGTCGCGCCCTGTCTTCCACCCCGCCCGGCCGCCTCCGCCCCCTTCCGGCGAGCCGCTCCACCAAAAGCTTCGCACGGGTTGTCTACACCGCTTCATGGCCCTCCGTCCCGCTCCGAGACGCCGAGCCCGGTGTTCGACGCAATATTTTCCCGGGAGGTCACCGCCGGTAGTCCGAGCCGTGCCGTCCAAATTCGCCCACCACGGTGAGTTTTAAAGTTTCATTCTTCTTCCATGGTGTGCGCTATACTACTCTCTATTTCCTAGGACATCTATTGGCTTCATCTTTCAAACACGGTGGCCGGAATCCGGTTCTTACCCGAGTTCGACCGCCGGTTCCTCCGTGGCTCCCGATGCGGGCCCTGTTCCGGCCATCCTCCAAGTCAACCGTGTTGACGCCGGTGAAGCCCACACCCCCATGATGCTCGTAGGAAGAAACGGGAGGAGGTTTGGTGCATCGTAGGCCGCGTGCGGCCTCGCCGAACTTCCGGTCGAGCCGCCTCTCGCCGCCGGCACCTCTCCGGTGATCTTCCGGTGCCGGGGACCCCACCACTAGCTTGCTTATGTTGTACGTGAGTCTTCGAGCCCAAGAAACCCCCGTGTCACCCCTTTCCGCACTTCTCGGCGGAGCGCCGCCCCACTCCGGCCGCTCGGCACCATGGCGAGGCAGCCAAGCTCGAGCCGGGCCGCGTACTCGCCCTGTGGGCCGTCCCGCCCATGGGCCGGCTCTGTTTCGGCCCAACAGTCTCTTTTTCCTATTTTACGAATTTATTCATTTTCAGAATTGGTTCCAAACTTTAAAAATTCGTAGAAAATTCAATAAAATTTGGAAAAATGTCAAACCAACTTTGTTAGACTCAGAAAAATGAGATCTATCCATTTGTGAAATAAAATAGTTATTTTGAATAAAATTTATTTATAATTTGTATTTAATCACTTTCTTTGATTAGAGAAAAGCTATTATTTTATGTAAATAAAATGTTTAATTAGGAAAAGTAATTTTATTTAATGAAGGAGATACTGCAGACGAATTTAATAATGAAATTTATTTTTCCAAAATTAAACTTAAACAATGTTATTTTATGTAATCATAATCTATTCATCTTTAGTCACTTAAAGTAATTAGTTATTTATTGCCTAATAAATTAGAATAATTCCTTAATTATTAAACTTAAGTAATTAGTGACATTAATTAAGTAATTAAGGAAACAAAACTAATTAAAAATAATCTGGATTAAACATTTATTAATCAGCCTAATTAAATGTTAAGTAATGCTTAATGAACTTACTTATCCATAAATTGTTAATTAACTAAGGTGATTAAGCAATAATTCATTAATTATTACTTTGGGACTTTATTAATGAATGAACGTGATTAATTATTAAGTAATGCACATGATTAATGTTTAAGTATTACTTAATGACCTTGATTAAACAAGTAATTAACAAGCATGATTAATTGTTAATGGTTAGTTGATAATTATCGAACATAAGGAATCGAGTAATTGTTGGTAATGAACATAATTAACCAAGCTTTTGCATGATTATATCATCCTCATTCATGCATACATGGTGGTGATTCGCGACGTATTATTGGTCGACCAGTGTTCAAGCGATCGAGGTTCCACCAGAGGGCGAGTCGAGAGCCGGAATCTCGAAGTCGACCCAGCCGCCGAGGAGACTAACTTCGAACAAACTCAAGGCAAGCCCCGGTGCATCCCACCTATGTTTTAAATATTTTACTTTATCACATAGTACAGCTTATGCTTGTGCATTAGGTGTTAGGGTTTGGTTGACACCCTAGATGCATTATGGTAGGTTTCCTCTGTTTATTCTATACTCGGTACAGGTAGCTCGATAGAGGCTAAGCTTAATTCATAGTGGCAACGGTAGTTGAGTTAGGGCACTTAAAGCATGGAGGCTTTAAGAGTTTATGTGTTGACACCAAAGATGATGAGAGTGTTAATGAAGTTGAGACCGGACGGGCCCCGTAGGAGAAAGGGCAAGACGGAGATGAGGTCTTGCAAGGTGGTAGCCCCGTCCGTGTCGGTCAAGGACCGTACCGTTGTCGGCTTAGTTGAACAAGTTTGAACGTACCGCACTACATGCTGGTATCATGGGCCCAGCAAGCTGATGTACCCTACCGCCCCGGAGATGTAGCGTAGCCGGCTCTCTTTTGCCGGCTGTCGGTGAGAGGATAGTCTCACGGGAGGAAGATGGGTCGACCACGAGGGAAGTCGTGGCGTCGCCATACTTCCGGGGAGTTGGAAATGGCTAGTCTGCTATCGGTGCTAGCGGGAAAGTTGTCGTATACGATCGGTGTGATGCGTATACGTCGTGTAGTCGGGTTTTGCCGACTAGTATAAATCGATTCGAATCGCTATCCCTCGCAGTAATGAGTACCGCATGTTTAGCTCGTCACATCGTAGTAAATACTGGAAGATGAAGATGAGGGAGGAAAGGATAAATGATCTATATTATCTTGTCTTGCAAACTTGTTTTGCAATAGTGATAGGTTGCAAACCCCAAGGCTAATGAACTTAATACCGAGCTAAAATACTGAAAGTAAGGACCCACCCTTTAATGCTGTTTTTCGCAAAGGAGTAAACCCCACAGCCCGAAAGCCTTTGCATACTAGGCGTCGGCCTTAGCGTGCCATGTTGACGGTTCAGTCTTGCTGAGTATTAGAGTACTCGGGGTTTGTTCGCTACCATTTCAGGGAACGAGTCGTATTTCCACGACTCGTATGGCGGTTTTCCCGAGGAGGAGCAATTTCCGGAGGGAGGTTTCCTCCGGTGGGAACGTATCCCCACGCCGTGATGAGAGAGGACCGCGATGTACGAAGGGCTCAGTGCATCGCGTTGATCGTTTAAGTCTTTTGGAGTTGTATGATAGAACAAGTTTCTGCTGAGTACTCGTAGAATGTTGAACTTCAATACCGTATATTTCCGCTGCATGAATGTTTGTATTTTAAAAACCTGGTTGTATTATACCATGATGTATATATTCTGGCTTGTATGAGATGATGTTTTTGTTGTAACTCGCTTCGTCGAGTGTTCCTCTGTTCCGATTCCTGGGTGTCCCGGAGGGATGTCACATAAGCGTTGCCTAAATTTGTGCCAAGACATTGCTTCTCGATACAAATCTGTTTGGGAGTCAAGTACCACCTTTCAAAGTGACTTGAAAGCATCATGTTCATGCAACGAGAAAGGACTAGCCGAGTCCCAAAGTTTGAATAATAATGTGCACCCCTATCATGAATTTGAATTAGACATCAATTTGAAAAGTGCCATGAGTATCGAAAAAACTGATAATGGCAGCATGATGACTCAAAATGTCATGAACTCTAAATTCAAGAAGAAAGAAGAAAACATTCTCGCTTATTCTTTAGCTAAACCTTGAAGAGCGATGATATTAAGAGAAGTGACTTCACTTGGAACCTTGAAGAGCGATGATATTAAGAGAAGTGACTTCACTTGGAATTTCTGTTGGATTTAAAGCAAAGGAAGTTTCAACAAATGTTCAGGTGCAACCTTCGCTAGATCCTTGCCTAAAGTTGTCTTCGGATGCGATGTATGTTTAGTTGCTGCACCTACAGACCTCACTGAAAATAGGGGAGTTATAATGAGATCAAGGACATCACAAATTCTCAGCTTTGAGGAAAAGAAAGCTCACGATAAATCTAATGTAAATATTACTGTCCCGATGCCACTAGAGGAGGCCATGAATACTATCAATCATTGCTCTAAATTTGAAGTCAAACATGTGCCTCAAGCCCCAAGTGAGAACGAGAGCCACATAGCTAAATTGAGCGAGAATAAAAATGAAAAGAAGTTTTGATTTGACCCGGTGTGAGGATGAGAGCTTTTGTAATATGAAGATGAGAGATACACCACGTACATCGAGAGGAAATAGCAATGCCACTTGTGAGGAAACTTTTGAAATTAAGATGGTTACACCAACTTGTGTTGTTCATCTTAATGTGCATGTTTGCAAGAAAAATGAGGAGGAGTTGGGAGAGATAAAAGAAAATGAAGAAAGAAATGAAGAAAGAAGTGACAGAACAACCACTACCACGAGTGAAACAATATTTACCCATGGATTGAATCAAGACGATGACAATAAAGGTAAAAAATCTGAGAAGTTGACCACAAAACACATACAACCGTTGGAACTAAAAGGTAATATTTTTGGTAGACTCAAACCTAAAAATGTTGTACTTTTTACTCACATTAAAATTTTCAAAAGAATTTCTCCTACAGAATGTTTATGCTATGTGACACATGATGAACCAATTTTTCTTGATAAAATGTTTCCAAAAGTTTCCAAGATTGCATCCGTAAAATCTTTGCATGGAATAAATACTTGGAACTTTACATTCAATCTGATTGGATATCACGTTTCAAATAATTTCCTTGTGGCTTGAACCTGCATCACTTATGACAACCTTGTTGATTTGAAATTGAATAAAATGTATATGAACTGTGTTTGTGATTGTTACATGAACACATCACGCCATGGTAGTTACACAACAAGTGATCTGTTGGCTGCTACTTCACGCCTTTTAGTAGACCAAAGCAATTCTCATCCTTTCACGTCCCTCAAAGAGTTTCTGCCATTTGAAAATTTTATAGCAAAAACAAAATTTGAAGTTTCAAATCGATTATGTGGGTTGAAAGAGATTTTGATTCTACCATCCACTAAGTTGTTTGCAGGTCAAAGGAACAAGAGAATGAGATAGTGGTTGTCTTTGGGTTGATTTCGTCAGGTTGTACTATTATTCCAGTTGTTTGTGGCTAGTTATCTTTGCTTCTTTGAAGCTAGTTATCTTGATCTTGTTCCTACGTCGTGAAGATCGGGCCACAAGGCTCATCTATGGGCATGGTCGCTTGCGACTATATCATCGTAGCTAAACGAAATGTTAGTTGATTTCCACGCGGTTGGGCCCAAAGGCCTAGCACCCTTGACCGCGCTCCGATCGGGGGCACCCAGCCCAATTACGGCTGGTGGGCCCCTATCACGCTGCACATATAAGAGGAGGCGGGGACGGCTCGAGCACAAGACTCGAGATTCACCACCGCAGCAACCTCACCCCACAAAACCTAACTAATCTTGAGGGTCACGCAGTCGGTGAGGGGAAGCACCACCGCTGCCTTCGTGACGATTAACCGTCGCTGCCTCGAGCGGTGTCGTTGGAGACCTAAAGGGCTATGCGAGGAGACCACAATTGTCACCGTTTGAGCTCGCCGCAATCGACTACATCACGGGAGCACCGATGGCGAACAACACCCTGTCCTCCTCTAGCGCTGAACCTCTCCGGCCCCGGCTACCCATCGTCTTCCTTCGGTCGGTAACCCTTCCATGCTCCCCCCCGCCCGCTGGTGTTCCGGATCTAAACTCGATGTACATGATTACATTATCTTCTACTATCCGTAGTCCCGTGCCTAAATCCCTTAGTTCTAACAATGGTACCGAGCTCAAGGTAGTGCATCGGATAGATGCAATAGAAAAGGAAATCGAGTTTTTCGATTAAAAGGCAAACCCTAACCCTAGCATGCCTAAAAGGGGAAATATTGGAGAAGGGACGTGCAGATCCGAGTAGTTACCTAGATCACGCCATCGACGTGCCACCACCGGCTCTCCGGAGGTGGGACTGATTCTCCGAAACGTCACAACATATTTAATGACACAATGGCCCATTTAGTGTTTTAGGCTGCACTTTATGGGCCAAAATCTAACATGGCCCACATTGTACCATTGATCTAACCCATCGTATATCATGGATCCGACCCAATTGCATCATGGATCACGCCCATTGATCTCACGGATCTAGCCCATTCATCTCACAGATCAGGCCCATTCGTATCACCGATCCGGCTTCATGTGTGTTATTTTGTTTCAGGTTGACAATTCATGCCACAATTCCATCCCATTTAACTCGTGGCCCACTTGACCGGACCTTGACGTGTGGGCCAAACCAATAAAAAGGCAAGTAAAAATACAAAGAACTAGAAATTTTTACAAAGTATCATATGTCCCTAAACACAAATTGGCACATCAAAACAAACAACAACAAATACACGTGAAACTATATGCCATCCCACATTGCGTCCAGTAAACTATCTACCATAAAACATGGATTGTGACGTTACAAGTTTATTCTCGCGACACACAAACTTATGTTGCAATTGCACAATGGCTTACTTTGCGATTGTAACATCCCGTGTATCTGTGCACCTTCAAATTTCGAATAAAATTAAGTTTGGACGAAGTTTGCTCAAATTCAAAATAGAAATTAATTCGAAAGAGTTTTATTTGAATTACTCGCTCGCGGGCCGATTCTTTCACCTCAGCCCAACACCTTCTCTCTTTTTCTCACCCGCGCGCGCCCAGCAACCTTCCCCCCTTCCTCGGCGCGGCCCACCTTCCCTTCTTTCTTTCCCCTCGCGCGGCCCAACCAGCCCGACCGGCCCGACCAGCCCAGCTCCTGTTTCTCTTCCCCACTTCGCCCGTACGCGCGCGCGGCGCCCGTGAGCTCCACGTCGGACGCGCGTCTTCTAGCGCCGTCCCTGCGTCACCCGGCCCTAAACCCTAGCCTCTCGCCGCTACCTCCGCCGCCCCGTGCTCCCTCTTCCCATTTTAAACCTCCACGCGCGACGCCCGGCCCTAAACCCTAGCCTCTACTCTCGCCGCCGTCGTCGTCCAAGGTCGCCGCAGGTGAGCTCATGGGCGCCTGTGTGTTCCTCCTCCCTTGCTCGTCACATTGGAGCTCACCGCGTCGCCCCTCGTGCGGAATGGCGAGAGAGCAGGCGACTTGAAGTTCGCGGCCAATTCTTTCCCCGCCACCGCTCGTCATCGACGGTGAGTCCCCCGTGAGCTCAACCTCCGTCCCGGCATCCCCTTCGCACGCTCTCTCTCTTGGCGCTAAGCGCGACCTTGTCGTCCCCTTGCAGCGGCAGAACACCACCGGCGTGGCCACCACCCGAGCCAAGGCCACCGTCTTCGTCCGCCGCCACCTATCTCCGACGCGCGCCGCTGTCCGTCCACCTCCGCCTCGCTCGAGTTCGGCATAAGCATCCTGGTGAGCCCGCGCGTCGATCCCCCTCATTCCTCCCCGCGATTAGCCCTAATTTGCGGGTTCGCGTCGAGCTCCGGCCGCCGCGCTCCATGTCCGCCGGTGAGCCCCGGTGGGGATCTCGGGTCGAGGCCGGGTGCCGTATCTTCGCGGTGGCTTGTAGATGCTCGTGCGCGCGATAGCTGGTCGGAAGGAGCTCGCTCCGTGGTGTTCGTCGAGCGCGGGGTTCCGCCGCCGTCCTCCCTCGTCGCCGGTGAGCTTCCGGTGGGGATCTCGGGTCGAGGCCGGGTGCCGTATCTTCGCGTTAGTGTGGGGAGTGTTTTGGTGCTCCCGCTCCGCGTCCTGGTTGATCCCGTGCGTTTTCCCCTTCGCGCCGCCGCGGGGCTCGGCTCCGGCGAGCTCGCGCCGCCGCCTCGTGGTGAGCTGGTGCTCGTGGTGGGGCCCGACCGGTGCGCAAGGCCGCGGGGATGGTGGTGGTGGCCGCCGTTTGGCCGCCGGCGAGTCGTAGCGCCGCCGCGCCCCGATTCCGGCGAGCCCCCTTCCCCGGCCTGGCGGCGCTGCCTCGCCTCCGGTGGGGTGGCGTCACCCCGACGTCACTCCGGCGTCGGCCGTGGGGCCCGCCGGTGGGGCCGGGTCCATGGGGTTCTTTCCCCTTTGCTACGTGGACCCGGTCCATATGGACCGATGGCGATAAGAGAAATATGGGCCCGGTCCACAGCATAGTGTGGACCGGCAGAATATTCCAAAGGAATATTCTAGGGGAATATTCCTTTCCAAAGGAATATTCCCTGGTTTTTCTTTTCCTTTTTCCAGAATTTTCGATAAATCCTTTTTCCGTCGGAAATTCATATCTTTTACTGGAGCTTCGAGAAAAATACGCGGTTGGTTGCGTTGGATTCGTAGCGACGAGATCTACGCGTTAGTGTAGTTGTTGGCTATGTTCTAGTGTCGTAAATTCCATCGTCCGTTTCGTTGCTCTCGTACTTTTCTCGTTTTGCGTGCCTAACCCGTTTCGTACGTTACGTCCGCGCGAGAGCTACGAGGAGTTTCCGCCCGAGCCGCAGTTTGAGGAGTTCTCGCCGGAGCAGCCGTACGAGTACCCCGACCCGGCCCGGGACCAGCGTTTCGCGAGCAAGCCGCAATCCTTGACCACTCTTGCTCCTATTTAGTAATTGCATTAAATTGATCCATGCATGATTAATGGTTACTTGCACTTGTAGTTTACCTATGCCATACTATGCCATCTTTGCCACTGTTTGCCATAGGGTGTTGTTACTTGTTACTCGCAGGCTTAGAATCTGCTTAGTTGCTTAATTGAACCGCATGATGACTATACATGTTTTTGTGTAAAACAAATTGTAGGTGTTTCTTAGGTGTCGAGTTTCTGTACTAGATACCCTGTAGGACTTTTGCGGGGCGAGTGTAGGTGGTTAGGTGCTGGGAGACTTTTGGGGAGTCTCCGTTTGGAGAGCGCCTGTTGCGGGCGCAGTTGAGTAGGGGCCTTGGGCTATGGGGCCCATGTTGTGGTGACACTTGTTGAGACTGTTGTTTTGAGGAGAGGGATTGTGACTCGCCCCGGCAGCATATGGACCGGTTCCTGGTTGCTCGCTCTTTGGTATACTAGCTTACCACGTGACCCGTATGGGCGAGCTGGATTGAGACGTTTAGCGGAGGACTGGTGGGCCCGCCGTGGTGTAGAGTTAGTGTTAGTGGGTTTTTGGAGCTTTTGTCTCGACCCATGAGTAGAGGATATCCCACCTGGCCCGTGGTAGACCTTTCACACCTTCGGGGCCCTCTTCTGCGTTGTGGTTGGGGATCCCGGACACTGAGGGACGGGCGCCCGCCGATCGATGCTTTGTTTATTGATCTTGTGAGTGTTGCTGTGCTTTAGCCACGACGGTGGTTGTAGTTATAGTACCTCTTCACGTGGGTACGAGTTGCTTACTCTCTGCAGAGATATATAATCTATATGTATAGCCTAGCCCTCGGGTAAGGGGCAACACCATTGAGCGACACGCTTGATTAGCATTTACTACTTCTCCCCTCGATAGGTTTTACTTCCGGCTTCGAGCTGTGGTCCGGTGGAGGTGTGCTGGACATAAAATATTGACCCTTGCGGGATTGTGTTGTTTCCTGCAAGGCCACTTATAAAATTTGGCTAATAATAAAATGTGAATCACATAGACTTGAGGATTAATTGCTTTAGGTGCTAGCCCTTGCCTTTCCTTGAATAATCCCAACATGCATACATTGTTGTTAGGTAGTTGCGGCTTGTTGAGTACATGTTGTACTCACGGCTTTCCCACTTTGTTTTTCGGACGCTGATCCGGAGGATCCCGCTGAGCCTACCGACGGAGCCGCCGGAGAGGAGTGACGTTCTCGCCTACACACGAGTGCTTGTGGGCTTTGGGTCTTCACCGCCGATCTACATGTGAGACGCTTCCGCTAGTTTCCTTCATGTTCTCTCGCTGGCCTGCGTGCCGCGTGTCTTGTATCCATGAGATTTGAGCATTGAGTTATGATGATGTACTTTGGACATTCTATTATCTTGCCTTGCATTTACTCTATCTTATGGTTTTTATGATGTTAACCGTATTGGATGTACGTGTCACCCTCCCGGGAGTGGCATTGAGGTACAAGGCACGGTTTTCACTATCCGATGAAAATCGGGTTGTTACAGACGATGATTTTGATCTAGTTTTTACAACGTTAAGAAAATTTTGCCACTAAAATAAACAAATCATCATAAAATTTATTACCGTACGACGTTTTGACTAACATCGTTCTAAAATCATCGTAGAAGGTCATATTTCTTGTAGTGATACGAGGCGGCGTCGTGCCGCCTCTCCTCCTCTTGTCGTCGCGGTCGTCGTCCGGCCGCACCATGCCGCCTCGTTGTCGCTCGTCGGCAGTGGAACAAGAAGTGTTTGGCCGTGGTGATGAATACAATTGAGCCCTTCAAAGATTAGCAGTTGGTGACTAAGCACAATGCTGGAAATGGTATAAGGGATCACATCCTTCGCATGATGGACATGGCTTCCGGGTTAATTCCGGTGGACTTGGGTCTCAAAGATGACTTTGTAGTCCATCTGGTCATGGCGTCCTTGCCCAAGCCTTTTATGTCAATTACAACATGAATCCTGAGAAGTGGACATTTGACAAGCTGATAGCCAAGACAAGTGGACGAGTGACAAAGGATGAGTGTCTCTATAGTAAGAAGAAAGGAAACTACAAGAAAGATTGTCTTGACTTCCCGAAAGCATTCATGGCAAGGAAGGTCGAGAACGTACTTTCTATTGTAAATGAATCCTTGTACGTTAATTATGCTAGATCTACATGGTGGATTGATTCTGGTGCAACTATTCATGTTGCAAATTCCTTACATGGGTTCCTTTCAATGAAAACCACGGGAAGAAACGAAGGCACCATTAGAGTCACTAATGGAGTGCTTCGTTGCAAAGAAACTTAATAAGTGTGTTGCGTTTGGATTATGATGGATATGGTTGTCATTTTGGTAATAGAAGATGTGAACTTATGTTTAATAATAAATGAATTGGTCCTGTTGTGTTACAAGACAAACTTTATTTATTATCTTTGTCTCGATGATGTGAATTCCATACGCGATATGGATGTTGATATGAATGATGACATGCATGTTGATGAGAATATTTTAGAATCCTTGTCGTCCAAACAAAAGAAAAGAAAGAGAACACTTGACGTCTCATCGAAATTATGGCATTGTCGATTAGGCCATATTTCAAGGGGGAGAATTGGGAGACTTGTCAAGAGTGACATTATTCCTCCGTCGGAGTTCTCGGATACTGTAACAATGCATTGAGTGCATGTCACACCCCTATCCCAAAAGATAGATTAGTGTTGTACGGATCGCCTCGGGAGATGATTGACTAAGCAACCATGCATAGCATTACAATAACAAACATACACGATTTGTAAGTTTACAAAGTTAAGTCTCGAATTACAACATAGAGTTCCGAACAAAAGATACATTAGGTTCGCAAATTAAGTTACATAACCATGATCTTTGTTCGAAATAAATTGCGAAAGTGATTACATAACACGAAGATACATAGATAGCTTATGTGAACCATGCCGGCCTAGGCCACGGCTCACTCCTCATGGGTCGGAGAGCTAGGAACCCACTCGATGTTCCACTCTTTGGGCTCCTCTCCATCCCACACAACCTTACCAAAATAATCACAAAACCCGGCTTGCGAGAATCCTGAAAATACACATGTAGTGGCAGAGCCTAAGTATCTAGCATACTCCGTAAGTCTTATCCGTCAAATTGGCCATCTAAAACCGACACCTAGATTCATAGGGCATTACCGGGTTCACTTGGCTTTTGCACAAGACAACACCTAGCTACTTAGATTTGCATTTTTATGATTAGCCAAATTAATGGGGTTGTTGCATAAAAGGAACTTTAGTGAGCATACTAAGCAATACAAGAATTTGCAATACAAAGTAATATCAATATAAAACAGCGAGCATCTCAATCTTTTCCTCTTACCGACATTGTAAACTGCTCGAAACAAGTGGTACCCATTAACCGAGAGGAAACGGCGATAACTATCGAATTATTAAGAACACGTATGGCCACCGTCCGCGAGCTCATCATGAAGTAAATCACGGGGTGACCGACCCCAAGTACACTTTCCCCTTGCGACCCGTTCAACAACGTGCCCAAGGCTTAACCCGTGTACTCTCCAACGGTCCTCAACCCATGCAACCACCGTGCCATACACGTCACCTCTAGATCGGTGAGATATCCAGCCCACTTTACAGTTCACAAGCTACGTAGGTTTACCAATCCCCATAAGAAAGGTATGCAAGTGGTACACAACTCAAACTTGTTCGCGGAGTCACAATGGGGTGTTCTTAAATTTTACCAAATTATCACATTCAAGTGTAGCATAAGCAATATATGAGTGTCCAAATCTATCGTTGACTCCATAAGCACGACATAGCATTTCTAACGAGGAATTGACACATATTCTACATAGGACATATAGGGAAATTTATGCAAGTGGATTTCCAATCAACTCCTAGAATGTAAATGCACATTCATCATCCTTAATATAGTGATAAAAGAAAGCATTTTGAAATAATGGGAATGCACCGGGCTTGGCTTGGGAGTGATCGAAGTTGCACTAGCTTCACAAGCGTTGAGATCGGCGACGGCTTCTTCCGGTGAGATTAATTCGACGTCGTTACCTATGGAATGAAATGCAATGCATAAGTAATAAGAATACAAGGTCAAGGGTGATGATGATGTATGTATGCGGTTTTGTATAGATGCCATAAGCATAATCTTAATAACATTAAATTCGTGGAATTTAATAGTATGCATGAGCACGTGATTCCTTCTTTTTTAATTAAGTTAAACTAAGCTACAACTTGTAGGTATAACATAGGCAAAGCAAGATTAAACAAAGTGACATGAGTGCTGTGTGTTAATCATTGTGGTTCAGATTTAAAACGATGAGGAAAAAAATACAAAGGAGTGTAACACTAATTTTAGGGTTTGGGGCTCCTATCATCACATGCGATAATGACGTTACAATATAATTAGGGAAGCACTTAAATAATTAACACAAGTATAACATTAATGGGAACTTCCTATCAATCTGATCATGAATGTGACAACCCTACCTCGCAAGGCGAGAGGGAATGTCCAACAGGATCGTATCGGAAGACATTCGACGAAGCGTACGTACATTGCACATACATTAAGGATACATTCACCATTTATATTACATAGGAGGGTGCTTGAGTAGCAACTTTCATATTTAATATCTTAATTATTACAATCCATAGTTCAAATTTTAGATTACAATACATAAGCGAAATGTTGTTTTACAATACTTAATGACATTCTTGCGGAAGCATAAACATCTCGACGATACATATATATAGCTTAGCTAGGAGGACCACACCAGCCCATACGGCGTGGTCTCACTCTTGAGTCGGTGAAGCGGGAATCCACTCCACGGTCCACTCCCGGGGTTCCTCACCTTGACACACATACTTCCCGCAGCGAGTCACAGTAATCGGGCTGCGGGAATCCCGAAATATGAATTTAAACGCAAACCCCGAGTATCTAATATACTCCGCAAGGCTTACCCGTCAAAAGTGGTTCTAAGAACCGACCCTAGCATGCAGGGGGCTTGACTTCGCTATGCAGGATTTGCAAAAACAGCAGCTACATATTTGGTGTATCTCACATTTTAGCCAAGTTAAAAGGGTAGGAGCATAATCATAAATTTAGTGTGCATGGCTAGCAAACAGGGTTGCAATACATAAAATTAATACTTCAAAAAAAAAACAGCAAGTTCATCATCATATTCCATGTCATTACTACGATGCGATCTGCTCGAGACAAGTGGTACTCATCACCGCGAGGGACGGCGATATATATCGATTTACACCCTGCTGGGGAAACCCAAATGCACGACATACGCATCATTTAAGAACACATATGGCCACATTTCACAAGATCACCATAGATATGAGCCGGGTCCGCCCTCCGAGTGTGCATTCCACATGCAACCACACTAGCTTCGGGTCAAAGGGTAATAACACACCGTCCGTCTACTCATAAACCCGTGCATCCACCATGACCAACACTTTGCACAAAGGGTGCAGTTACCGTCCAACACTATGACTCTCAAGTTACATCAGTTTACCAACTCCCATACGAAGGTATGCATTTGGTACACAATTCAATACTTGCTCGCGGAGTCACAACGAACGGTCCTTGACCGACACATACGGGGCTATGGCGCACAAGGGCCAACCTTGTCACCGCATCCTACACATGCACTTCCCCGTACGGTCTCCAGTTATTCATGTGAGGGTAACCATAATTCATCCCTAGACCGGGTGATCTCCAAATCACTCGGTGTTGCTACCGATAATTTATTAAGCATAGCAACTAGCGATCGGGATTGTACCTAACCAAAACCACGGGAACAGGAATTTAATGCAACTAAGTTCCGAGCAACTCCTGAACGTAAATGCACAATACATCCATAGACGTATATGAAATAAAATAGAAATTTAGAAACATAGGTTATGCTCCGGGGCTTGCCTTGGTTGGGTTCGCAGTTAGCACACTCGAACTCGCTCAACTCAAGCTGGTGCCCTCCTTGATCTTCAGCTCCGGTCGGGGTTCCTGTATGAATGCACATGCGAGTGTATGAGCAATGAGTGAAATCATAATTTTATAGTTCATGGAACTTTCTCAATAATAAAATGCAATGAAATGTTTGCATAAATTAAACACGCTCCCGGAATGTGGTGACGTGGTCACGATAATGATACGTGTGGTTTAGATCATGGGGACAACCTTCTGATTATAAATTTTTTTCATTATTTGGTATAATTGTACATGCTAAAAATTTTGAGATCAAGAAGATAGGGTAGGCTTCATTATTGATATTAGTGGGACGAAATATCTATATGCCTACGTGTGGCCATATGAGGAGGTATAGCACTTGTGGTTATACATTAATAATTATATGACCCAATCTTGGATTAAGTTATTTACTTACATCTCTTGGTATAGTTCATCACCAATCTTGTATTCCTTAATTAATTATGCAAAAGATTGATGCTCATGTCTTAGGGTGAAGCTCGCATCACTTCTCTTAATATTGCACCCTTGTCAATTTATGTGAATTTTATACGATCAATTATACAAAAATCAATGACTGTTCTTGCCCAAAAATATAAACAGGATTATGACATGTTTAAATGTACCATGTAAGTGTGAAAATATTTAGATATAACTGAAAGGAAAAAAATGCAAGGTTGAGTTTAGAGATTCTCATTCGTTCTGTTTGGCTAAGTCTGGAGTGGTAGGCTTACCGCGAAGCCTTATTAAGGGGCTTTAACTTCAAAATTTGGCTATAGAACTTGAGTGAACCATGTAGGGTCATGTAAAGTACGTGGCTCAAGGATTTCAACGCAAGTGGATTTGCCTTATTTGGATTTGTATTTGAAAAGTTATCGAATTTCAAAAACGCTAAGTTGTCACGGGACCATAACAGATTAGCACCTTACGGTACTCGTATCTTTATTTTTTTACACAGAAGGTACTTGGATTATGTTACCACGTCAAAGTATAAATCATCTAATTTCGAACGAGCCTTTGCTCATGAAATTTGGATACAGGACATGGAAGTTACACAATTTTTAAAATACAATCTTGTTAAGCAGTGTGGTCATCATAGCACCTTCAACTTGCTCAAAAATTTATTTTTACTACATAACCATATGTGTTCATGTACTCCATATTAAAGTATGAGTTACAAACTTTTCAACGCATTTTTAATCGTTCAAAACCGACGCGTAAATTTAAAGTTATGAAATTTATAAAATCCTTGGCGTTTACAAATTTTCCAGTGCGATTCAATTTTATTCCTAAGTGTGGCGCGGGGGGGCGGGGGGGTCGTCGGAGCGGTGGCGAGGCTCGCCGGCGTTGAGCTAGAGCTCGCCGCAGGGGCCGGGCCTGGCCGCCTGCGCATGATTTTTGATGGCGCATCTTTTGGCGGAGGTGGCGAGGCGGGAGAGGGGACGGAGCACGTCGCGCGACGGCGACGCGGACAGAGGGAAGCTCCGGCGCGGTGGTTCATGCTCGCCACAGCATGGAAGAGGAAACGATCAAGGCTGGAAGCGTCACCTTCGTGCCGGGATGCGCGGCGTGGGGTGGTTGCGGGCGGAGAGGCCCCGACGGCAGCCGGCGTCGGAGAGGCGGCGGGGCGTTGTGACCGGCGGCGAAGGGGAAGAGTGTTTCCTTCACGGTCCTTGTTCGGCTTGACTTGGGGAGGAGCAAGGAGGTCAGTCAAGTGCTTGCGCCCCTTCCGGAGTTGGAAACATTGCGTGACCTCACCCGAGCTCCGCTCAATCGAGCTTGCCGGCGTTCATGGCGGACCCGGGAGCTCCTGGGGAATTTTGGTCGATTGGGAATAGTGGCGGGGCAGCAGGGCTGGAGGTTGGAGCTAGGACTACGCTAGGGTTCTGCGAAGCGTGTGCGCACGAGTGAGGGAGTTGCGGCGAAGTGAGGAGCGGCGCACGAAGAAAAGGTCCGGCGGCGGCCATGGCGAAAATTACCCCCGCCATCGACGGTCGTGTCCTAACGCTTCTAGGCGAAGGCAGCTGGGCGATGGACGACACGTGGAGATGCACAGCACGGCGAGGATGGGGTGGCGCCTAACCCAGCATGGGCGCCGGCCCCGAGCGCCGCCGACGGTGGCCCCGGCCACCGTGCCCGTTCTGTTCAAATTTGATTCTCAGCAAATTACAGTTTTGTCATCGCCTCCTTCTGTATTATGCTCATAAGAATTTATTCCCTTGGAAATTTTGCAAACCCAATTTTTCTGGGGTTCCTTGTATTATGTGGAACAACTTCTAATATAGGCCAAAGTTCGAATTCGAAATGTAAAAATTTATAAAAATTGATGAACAGATGCTGTTTTAAATTGGGTTTGGATTTTTCTATGTATTTGTGCCACTCCAAAAATTCAGGAAAAATGCTCTAAAATCTTGGCTTGATGTTCTGTACCAGATTGTGCAAAAATTTGGTGTTACCATCATAGGAAATGTTGGAGATCTCAATAGCTGTGGTTTTGGGACAATAAAAACCCTAATAAAACCCTAATACATTATTTTATGTGAAGTGACCAATGATTATTATTTTGCACATGCAAATTCTTATTTAGCACAGTAACACCATGAATTTGTGACACGGGGTGTTACAACGCTCCCCTTAAAGAAGTCTCATTCCGAGATTACGATCGGTAAAAGGAGGGTTGAAGGGAGGTGCGTCGTTACCTCGATTGCGAAGCCAGGAACTCGGGGAAATGATTGTCCAGGAATTCCTCTTGTTCCCAAGTGGCTTCATCCTCAGTGTGATTACTCCATTGCACTCTATAGAAGGTGGTAGTACGATTGCGAGTAACACGATCCTTTTCAACGAGGACCCGGACAGGAGTTTCTGCAATTGCTCGGTGTCGGAGATGACTACATCGATGGGTGGTTTTAGACACCTCTTGAGTTGAGATACGTGGAACACGTTGTGCACACGTTCGAAATTTTCCGGCAATCACAACCGGTATGCCACGGGACTAAACTTCTCCACAATTGGAAATGGGCCAATATAATGGGGAGCAAGTTTCCCTTTTATTCCAAAACGTGACACACCTTTATTGGGAGAGACACGAAGGTAGACATGATCGTTTACCTCAAATTCCAGCGGGCGTCTCCTTTTATTTGCATAACTTATTTGGCGGGATTGAGCAGCTTTCATATTAGCCTGTATTTCTCTCACTTTTTCCTCGGCCTGCTCAAAAATATCCGGACCAAATATTATTCTTTCACCCGACTCGGACCAGTTTAACGGCGTATGGCAAGAATGTCCGTAAAACGCCTCAAAGCGAGTGACCCCGAGCTTTCTTGATAGCTGTTGTTGTAGGAAAATTCAACGAATGGTAACTCGATCATCCCAATTTCCTTTTTGTGTTAAAGCACAGGCTCTCAACATATCTTCCAGATATTGGATTAATCTTTCCGATTGTCCATCGGTTTGAGGATGATATGCAGAGCTCCGGATTAAGGTAGTACCAAGACTAGCATGCAATTGTGCCCAAAATCGGGAAACAAATTGCGGACCTCGATCTGAAATAATAGTCTTTGGCACACCATGCAAACATAGCACACGGGCAATATACAATTTAGCATACTTCTTAGCACCGTAGGTGGTGTGTACCGGAATGAAGTGTGCTGATTTCGTCAACCTATCGACGATTACCCATATGGAATCATGTTTCTTGTATGTGAGAGGTAATCCAACAACAAAATCCATGGCCATGTCTTCCCATTTCCAAGCGGGAATTTTCAATGGGTGCAATAGTCCGGCTTTCTTCGGATGATCAGCCTTGACTCGCTGGCAAGTGTCACACTCGGCAACATAACGAGCCACTTCTCGCTTCATGCGAGTCCACCAAAAATTTTCTCTCGATCCACGGTACATTTTGTTACTACCGGGGTGTATGGAGTATTTAGACAGATGTGCTTCGTCAAGAATTTTCTTTCGTAGCTCCATATCCTTCGGAACAACGAGACGGTTATTAAACCACAGGACTCCATTTTCATCTTGACGGAAACACTTAGCCTTTTCGGTACCCAATTTTTGTCGGATGCGTTCCATACCTTCATCCGTTTTCTGGGCAGCAATAATTTCTTCTCGGAGAGTAGGAACAAGAGCCAAATTGTGCAATGCACCATAAGGAATGATATGAAGGCAGGGATTAATTTCATTTTCAGATTTGCTCAAATTTTCCATAGAGCAGATTTCAACTCGGTTGCATTGGTGTTTGCGGCTTAGTGCATCGGCAACCACATTAGCCTTTCCGGGGTGATAATGAATTTCCAATTCATAGTCTTTTATTAATTCCAGCCACCTTCGCTGCCTCATATTTAATTCTTGCTGAGTGAAAATATATTTGAGGCTTTTATGATCGGTGTAGAGATGCACAAGATTTCCTAGGAGATAATGCCTCCAAGTTTTGAGAGCAAGAACTACCGATGCCAATTCAAGATCATGAGTAGGATAGTGCTTTTCATGTTTGCGGAGTTGGCGGGATGCATAAGCAATGACTCGGCCTTCTTGCATGAGAACACAACCCAATCCTATGCCGGACGCATCACAATATACGTCGAACGGCTTGGTGATGTCGGGTTGGGCTAGAACTGGAGCGGTGGTTAAATGCTTCTTCAAGGTTTGAAAAGCATTTTCACACTCGGACTCCAATTAAAGGTAGAATCTTTCTCCAACAATTTTGTCATGAGCTTGGAGATGATAGAAAAAGTTGGGATGAATTTCCGATAATATCCCGCAAGTCCGAGAAACTACGGATGTGCTTGACGGTTTTAGGAGTCTTCCAATTCAGCACGTCAGCAACTTTACTAGGATCGACTGAAATTCCCTCAGCTGAAATGATATGACCTAGGAATGGAACTCGATCCAACCAAAATTCACACTGGCTGAATTTTGCATAAAGTTGATGATCTCGTAGTCGTTGAAGCACAATGCGGAGGTGTTCAGCATGTTCTTCCTCCGACTTGGAATAAATGAGGATATCATCAATAAATAGCACCACGAACTTGTTCAACTCCGGCATGAATACCGAGTTCATGAGGTACATGAAATAGGCCGGTGGATTTGTTAGTCCGAAAGACATTACGAGATATTCAAAGAGTCCATATCTCGTAGAGAAAGCGGTTTTAGGAATATCCTCCGGCCGAATTTTAATTTAGTGATAGCCGGAGCGAAGATCAATTTTGGAGAATACCCGTGCACCAACTAACTGATCAAATAACATATCAATGCGTGGGGGGGGGTATTTATTTTTGATGGTTACCGCATTGAGAGGTCGATAATCGACACACAACCTTAATGATTTATCCTTCTTTTTCACAAAAAGAGTGGGGCAGCCCCAAGATGAAGCACTTGGGCGAATATACCCCTTGTCCGTGAGGTCGTTGAGTTGCTCTTTAAGTTCAGCTAATTCATTTGGAGCCATTTTATTGGGTCTTCTAGATATCGGTGCGGTACCGGGTTGAAGTTCAATTTTAAATTCCACTTCCCGATCAGGTGGCATGCACGGCAGGTCGTCCGGGAACACATCGGGAAACTCATACACTACCGGTATGTCCTCTAATTTCTTTGCTTCTAGGTGCTGAATTTGAATTCTAGAAATTTTTGGACATGGCAAGGATAAAACTAATGGGCTGCATATGGGTGAATTTAAATGTACTTTCCGAGTATCTATGTGTAGCACAGCCCTATGCAATTTGATCCATCTCATCCCTAGTATCACATATATCCCTTGACCATTTAAAATAATTAGTCTAGAAGGATATATTTTTCCGGCCAGTTTAAGGAAAACGTTTCTTGCTTCACGGTTTGTGTGAATGAGGCCACCGGGAGACGTGATAGTGTATGGAGTTTGCAAGATGGTGGACGACAGATGCAATTTATCCACGCATGCTTGACTAATGAAATCATGTGTGGCGCCGGAATCGAAAAGAACGAAAGTGGGATGTCCGGAAATGGAAAACATACCCGAGAGGACCGGTTCTCCGGCTTGCACATCTTCGACCGTAGTAAAATTCACACGGCCAGTCTTGGTGGGGGTTTTGTTGTGGTTGTTGTTATTGTTGCCGCGGTTATTATTGTTGCCATTGTTCCCGCGGTTGTGCTGATGCTGATTATTCCCACCGTTATTGCCGTTGTCGCGGCGAGGATGTGAGCACTCTCCGATGAAGTGACCGACGCCGCCGCAGTTAAAGCACGGCTGCTGCGGGGATGGTCCGGCACCTTGGTTGTGCTGCTGCGGAGAGTGTTGGTGACCACGATGCTGATAGGAGTTGTGGGGCCCACCCATTGGAGGCACCGAGACACAGAATTTCTGAACAGTGGGGCTGGTCACTGCAAGCTTGAACTTGTGAGGTGGCGCACCGGATGAACTTCCAGCGGTGTGCTTTCTCTTCTTGTCATCCAGATTGATGCGAATGGCGTCCTCTTGCACAATAGCGGCACTAACCAGTTCATTGAATGTGCCATTCAAGAGAGCAAGGCGGTCTTGTAGTTTCGGATTCAGGCCCTTCCGAAAGCACTCACGCTTCTTTGCATCGTTGTCGGCGTGATAAGAAGCATACTCGGACAAGATAGTTGAATTTCCGAGCATACTCTTGCACAGTGCTAGAGCCTTGCTTCAGGTCAACAAATTCCTGAAGCTTCCTTCGCATGACACCGTCAGGAATGTGGTGTGCACGGAAGGCTGCCGAGAATTCCGGCCGAGCAACCGGTGATCCGCGGGGAATGCAGCGGTGTAGTTTGCCCACCATGCACTAGCCGACCCACGGAGCTGCTGCGCCGCAAATAGAGTCTTCTGGTGCTCGGTGCAATTTAGCAGAGCAAACTTGGACTCCACAATACGCAGAAAATTATCTGCTTCCAGGGGGTCCTTTGCTTCCGAGAAGGATGGCGGCTGTGTCGCCCAGAAATCCCCATAGGAGGTGGGACGGGGCTGCGGTGGAGGAGTTGCTACCCGGGCATTATTGTTCTGGCTCGCCAGGAACAGCCGAAACATTTCGTTCTGATTATGAACGAGTTGCTCCACAGCAGTCAACGGTGGTGGAGGAGGTGGCTGCGACGAAGCACCCTCCCTGGAGGGTCCACTGCGACGAGTGTTCACCATCTGCCACACAATTTAATTATACCATTAGTCTCAGCATTTCGGAGCCATAGACAATGATAATAATTAAGGGACATGATATGAACATGAATTTCAGAATGTACTCCATAGGAGGAAATATTCATTAGGAGCTGAAATGACAGAATAAAAGCTTCGGCATGAAAATTCAGATTGCATAAACATGGAAGAATGTTTGTCATGATCTGAAATTGATGGAATAATAATTTTTGTTCACGAATTTTCAGATCGTTCGTACTAGTGAAAAACCTCCTTATGATCTGAATTTGACGGGATGAAACATATATTTATTAAACATAACTTAGTGGTTCATATATTTCGGCGTGCAACCCATTAACAAAAGCGCACGATATTAACACTTCCTAGCGCGGGGTCACACATCCACACTTATCCAAACCTAGCTAGTCATCCATATCTCCTACGCTGTCAGACCTACCCAAAACACAGCGATCACGACGTCCTTACGTACGTACAAGCCACTAGTTTTTGTTCTTTAGTACACTACCATTAATTTTACAAGTTCCTTTCTTAGAGCTAGCTAGCAGCCTAGGCATCACTATCGGTGTCTTCCAGGTTGTTCACATCGGAAGCATCGCTAGCGGCGTCGTTCCCGTTGTTTGCCGGTGGTGGTGGCTGCAACAGGTACCAGTGAGCTGCCAGCAACGCCTGATGGTGCTGCTGTAACTCTGCCAACTGGTGCTGGAGATTGCCTATCTCCGTGAACAACTAGTTCATGTTGGTCTGTGCTGTCTCAAGCTGTCCGTGCAGGAACTGCATGGTTGCCTGCTGGGAGTGGATGGTCTCATCCTTCTGAGTAATAGCCGTCTTAGCTGCATTCAGCTCGTTCAGTGCCTCAATCCGTTCCTCATCACAGAACGTAGCCATCTACTCATGTTCCACCTTCTCCTGTTGGGCTCGGTCTCTTGCCCGATCCGCGACAACACGCAGATTGTCGCTGAAGAGAAGATCATCCTGCACTTCCTTGAGACGTGCATCCAGAGCAGCCTTTTCTTTCTCGAACTCAGTGATACGGGCCGTCAGCTACTTATTCTCCTCTTTGGCCGAGTAGTAGTCGTCGGTGACGTTCGTGAGACGATCGGTGAGGTCTTCTACCTCAGACCTTAGCTGGTTCCGTTCGGTCATGAGCTGTCTCGCATCCATCTATAGATCATGGTTAGGAATACATTTTAAGCAGCATTATTATCAACATTTAAAGCATAAAAAGGCTCAATATAATGTACTGAAAACAGAATGAAACTAACACTTACAACATAAACCAGTTCTGAACCCGTCTCTGTTCTCACCCATTTTCGTCTCTGTTTGCACAGTAAAATTTATCAAAATTCATAACTAGATGCTAGAGAATTTCCTAATCTTTCCAACGCATCCTAAAACACGTAAAAATCTTAAGTGGATCAAAAGATACGGCGATTTCCGGCTCTACTGTTTTCTCCTAGAGTTTTCTGGAAATGCCGGGGCACAAAAATGGCTCTCTGTCTTTGCTTATTAGACCAGCGTAAATACTTTTTCTGACCAAATTTATACTAGAGGAAATGTGGGGCATATCACGAGCTTTCCAGAATGGGGTAGATCATGTCATTTGGATGAGTAAAGCAAAAGTTATCGCGATTTTCGTGGAACACCCGAATCTGCCAACCCGGCAATTCGGTAAAATCTGGCAACCTTTTGCCAGGGTTTCGGGTGAGTCATTTTTAATTTATTTCCACTCTACTTTTACTTTGTTCATCATGACAGGGTGATGGAACATATTGTGAGCTTTCCAAATTGTATTTGATCGTTCCGTTTGAGTGAATGGTTTAAAAGTTATGACCGTTTTCGTGAAATCAACAATCGGTTAGGGTTTAGTTACCGATCGGGTGAAGTTTTCTTTTCCCGAATTTTAGATAAATTGTACGAGTCGTGTCGAAATTTTTGTGAGTTGTTCATGCCCAATTTCTGCATCCTTTACCGAGTGTCTTATGAAATTGTGATGCATGGCATGAATGATGACATGAAATGCCGTTTACCCTACGTCCTTTCCAAAATAAAAGAGTGTGATCTGTGTATTTATCCGACCACTTGTTTTTGTGGCAACACACACGCGATCTCATCACGGAAACTACATGATCTAAGTTTCGTGATTAGCGTACCTGCAAAAAGCCATTTCAGAAACATTACATCAAGTTCAAAAGAAACTATGAAAATAAATATTCCACAATCTCATCAACTTTCTCATATCATCATCTTTCTCGTAGTAACGGTTCATAAAAAGAACCGCCCGTGGATTGCCACGAGCTAACATTGTCCCGTATTATTACTTCCGCGGGCACGGAGTGCTAACTTAAATTGCAAACATACCTGGGCCGGGCCGTAGTTGCAAAATTTTAAACAAGCATAACCCAGGGTTAGTTTGCCACAACTAATTCTATTATAGACCTTAATTGGGCTTTCCGGGTCGTTCCTCCCCGTATAAACGTATTGGTGATTTTTAGAACGATTCATAATGTACGGCATATCCCGAACCTGGCTCGATACTAGCTGTGACACCCCTACTTCGCAAGGCGAGAGGGAATGTCCAACAGGATCGTATCGGAAGACATTCGATGAAGCGAACGTACATTGCACATATATTAATTATTACAATAACCATTTATATTACATAGGAGGGTGCTTGAGTAGCAACTTTCATATTTAATATCTTAATTATTACAATCCATAGTTCAAATTTCAGATTACAATACATAAGCGAAATGTTGTTTTACAATACTTAATGACATTCTTGCGGAAGCGTAAACATCTCGACGATACATATATATAGCTTAGCTAGGAGGACCACACCAGCCCATACGGCGTGGTCTCACTCTTGAGTCGGTGAAGCGGGAATCCACTCCACGGTCCACTCCCGGGGTTCCTCACCTTGACACACATACTTCCCGCAGCAGATCACGTAATCGGGTGTGACATCCCCTCCGGGACACCCAGGACTCGGTACAGGGGGACACTCGACGCAGCGAGTTACAACGAGTTCATCATCTCATACAAGCCGAATATATACCTCATGGTATAATACAACCAGGTTTTTGAAATACAAACATTGTATAGCGGAAGCATAATACATTAATGAAGTTTAACAACCTACGAGTCTTGCAGCGGAAACTTGTACTTTATACACCAAAAATACTACGAAGCGTCTTCGTGATGTACTCGAGCCCGTCGTACACCACGGTCCTATCCTTCACGGCGTCGGGCTCCGTTCCCATTGGAGGGAACCTCCCTCGGGATAATGATCCTCTTCCGGAAAGCTACCGTACGAGTTGTGGAAGTACGACTCGGGTCCCGAAAACATAACGAGCAAACCCCGAGTATTCTAATACTCAGCAAGATCGACCCGTCAACAGGCACGCTAAGGCCGACGCCTAGAATGCAAAGGCTTTCCGGCTGTGGGGTTGACTCTCTTGCGAAAACAGCGCTAATAATATATCCTTACTTTCAATGTTTTAGCTCAACATTAAGTTTATTAGAACCAATGTTTGCAGTCTACCACTATTGCAATCAAGTTTGCAAGAAAAGATCATTTCCGATCATCCGTTCTTTCATCTCTCATCCTCATCTTTCAGTTGATTACTACGATGCGACGAGCTAAATAAGCGGTACTCAATACTGCTAGGGACAGCGATTCGAATCGATTTATACCAGCTGGCAAAACCCGACTACACGACGTATACGCACCGCACCGGTCGTATACGATAACTTTTGCCGCTAGCACCTGACGTAAGACTAGCCATTTCCAACTCCCCGGGAGTATGGCGACTCCACGACTTCCCTCGTGGTCGACCCATCCCCTCCCGTGAGACTAACCTCTCACTAACGACCGATAAAAGAGAGTTGGCTACGCTACATCTCCGGGGCGGTAGGGTACATCAGCTTGCTGGGCCCATGATACCAGCATGTAGTACGGTACGTTCAAACTTGTTCAACTAAGCCGACAACGGTACGGTCCTTGACCGACACGGAAGGGGCTACCACCTTACAAGACCTCATCTCCGTCTTGTCCTTTCTCCTACGGGGCCCGTCCGGTCTCGGCTTTATTAACACTCTCATCATCTTAGGGTCAACACAAAACCCTTAAAGCCTCCATGCTTTAAGATTCCCTAAAACATCTACCGTTGCGACTATGAATTAAGCTTAGCCTCTATTGAACTACCTGTACCGGTATAGTATAAACAAACGGAATCCTACCATAATGCAACTAGGGTATCAAGCATTCCCTAACACCTAATGCACAAAGATAACCGAGCTATGTGATAAAATAAAATATTTAAAAACATAGGTAGGATGCACCGGAGCTTGCCTTGATACGAGTCGGTGTTAGCTTCCTCGGCGTGTGGGTCGACTTCGAGATTCCCGTCTCCGACTCGACCTCGGTGGAACCTCGATCACCTCGTAACCTAGGTGGACCAACAATACGTTGCGAATCACAATCATGTATGCATGAATGATCATGATGAAATTATGCAAGGGTTTCATCAATTAATTCCAGTAATTAATAGTTAATAATTAATGCTTCGTCACCTTGGTTAATTAATACATCATGAATAAGCATGTTCATTAAGCAAGTAATTAACAATTGGTTACGCTGATTAATAAATGCTTAATCAAAGTTATTAAGTGTTATTTAGTTCTATTCCTTAATTAATTAATTAAGTTCACTAATTACTTAGGTTTAATAATTAATAATGATTCTTGTTTATTAAACAATAAACAAATCATTACTTTAAATGACATGTGATAATAGGCTAATGAATTGGAATCACATAAAATATTAAAGTTTTAGTTTAATTTTGGGAAATAATTTTCATAATTACTTTCATCTGCAGTATCTCCTTCATCTAATTAAATTATTTTTCTTCATTAAACATTTAATTAACATAAAATAATAGCTTTTCTTTAAACAAAGAAAGTGATTAAATACTATCTATGAAATAAATTTACCCAAAATAAATATTTTATTTCACAAATAACTAGATCTTATTTTTCCGAGTCTAACAAACTTGGTTTGGCATTTTTCCGATTTGTAATAAATTTTCTACGAATTTTTGAAATTTGAAAAGCATTCCGGGCCACATCTTGGGCCACGGGGTGGCCACACCAAATCCTCGCGTGGCCACATGCGATCCCGCGCGTGTAGCCCGCGGTGTGGCGCCACCGCGGTGGCCAAGGAACGGCGGCGCGGTCGTCGGAGACGGTCGGGAGGGCTCCAAAGCTCGTCGCGGAAGCTCCTACATACTCTACACCACATGGCGAATACTCGGTGGAGAGAAACTAGCATGAGCTCGGCTCTAACTACGCCGGCGGCGAAGTTTCGGCACGGCGGCGCTCCGAGCACGGGGCTAGGCTCGCCGGAGAGCTCGAACATTAGGACGAACGACACCGGGAGCTTCTACGCAACATGGGCAAGCTCGTTGTGGAGTCCTAAGTACATGAGCAGGTCGGGAAGGTGGTGCTAACCGTGGGTATGGCGGCGGCAGCAGACCGGACTTCAGGAAGAAAGGGAAATCCTCGACGACTCGTGAAGGAAACTAGATGAGCTCTTGCCCTAAGGCCAAAGGAGTGAGGTGCGCAACACTACGAAGAAAGAACAGGGCAAATGGGCTCACCGGCGATGACGAATTCTTGAGCCACGGCGGAGGAACGCGGTGGCGGCCCGAGGAAGAAGATGACCTCGCCCGGACGGAGCGGAGGTGCTCAAGCTAAATGAACGGAGGAAGAAGCTTCACGGGGTCCTGGCGGAGCTCCGGGTGGTGGTGGTTCGGACGGAGAGGGACCGGAGCGGCCTCGGCGGCGTAGCTCCGGAGGCAGCGGTGAAGTGTGGAGAAACCGGGAGAGGAAGAGAGAAAAAATGAGGCCCGGAAGGGCTTTATCTCGCCCCGGGAGGCGGTAAGGACGGAGGCCGGGCAGGCAGCTGCGTGGCTCCAAGCTGCTGCGTGGCTAGGAGGCGTGGCGGCCGGCCGGAGAGGCGGTGCGGCTGCGGGCGGCGCCGAGAGCGCGGGTGAGAGAGGGAGAGAGAAGAAGAGAGTGACGTCCGGGCCCGGTCCGGCGGTTTTGCAAAAAGGCCCTTCTCCTTTCGCGAAATTAAAAAGTGATCTTCCCGAGCTCCAAAAATTCCCAAATTTTTCAGGGGTCTTAATGAAAGTATTTTAGGCATTTTTCCTATTTAGTCCAGGTTAAAATTCCAAATCATTTTCAGATTAAAATTCATAGTTAAATTAATAAAAGAAGCTTTGTTTATTTCTTGTAAATATTTTTACAAGGCCAAAACAATTTCAGGAGATTGTTATAAATCTTCATTTATGATAATTGAGCCATAGAAAATGCTAAACCTATATTTTCCTCTTATTTAATTTCTTTTTAAGCACTTCCTTTCTTCTTTATCTATTTTGATATTTTATGTGTATGTTATTAACATAAAATTTGATATCTTCAAAATGCAACAACATGATGCAATGCTCATGATGACATGAAATGCATTTATTTCCGAGAGTTGTTACATCGGGCTGCGGAAATCCTGAAATATGAATTTAAACGCAAACCCCGAGTATCTAATATACTCACGCAAGGCTTACCCGTCAAAAGTGGTTCTAAGAACCGACCCTAGCATGCAGGGGCTTGACTTGGCTTGCGGGGATTTGCAAAAACAGCAGCTACATATTTGGTGTATCTCACATTTTAGCCAAGTTAAAAGGGTAGGAGCATAATCATAAATTTAGTGTGCATGGCTAGCAAAAAGGGTTGCAATACATGAAATTAATACTTCAAAAAAAAAACAGCAAGTTCATCATCATATTCCATGTCATTACTACGATGCGATCTGCTCGAGACAAGTGGTACTCATCACCGCGAGGGACGACGATATATATCGATTTACACCCTGCAGGGGAAACCCAAATGCACGATATACGCATCATTTAAGAACACGTAAGGCCACCTTTCACAAGATCACCATAGATATGAGCCGGGTCCGCCCTCCGAGTGTGCATTCCACATGAAACCACGATAGCGTCGGGTCCAAGGGTAATAACACACCCTCCGTCTACTCACAAACCCGTGCATCCACCGTGACCAACACTTTGCACAAAGGGTGGAGTTACCGTCCAACACTACGACTCTCAAGTTACATCAGTTTACCAACTCCCATACGAAGGTATGCATTTGGTACACAACTCAATACTTGCTCGCGGAGTCACAACGAACGGTCCTTGACCGACACATACGGGGCTATGGCGCACAAGGGCCAACCTTGTCACCGCATCCTACACATGCACTTCCCCGTACGGTCTCCGGTTATTCATGTGACGGTAACCATAATTCATCCCTAAACCGGGTGATCTCCAAATCACTCGGTGTTGCTACCGATAATTTATTAAGCATAGCAACTAGCGATCAGGATTGTACCTAACCAAAACCACGGGAACAGGAATTTAATGCAACTAAGTTCCGAGCAACTCCTGAACGTAAATGCACAATACATCCATAGACGTATATGAAATAAAATAGAAATTTAGAAACATAGGTTATGCTCCGGGGCTTGCCTTGGTTGGGTTCGCAGTTAGCACACTCGAACTCGCTCAACTCAAGCTGGTGCCCTCCTTCATCTTCAGCTCCGATCGGGGTTCCTATATGAATGCACATGCGAGTGTATGAGCAATGACTGAAATCATAATTATATAGTTCATGGAACTTTCTCAATAATAAAATGCAACGAAATGTTTGCATAAATTAAACACGCTCCCGGAATGTCATGACGTGGTCACGATAATGATACGTGTGGTTTAGATCATGGGGACAACCTTCTAATTATAAATTTTTTTCATTATTTGGTATAATTATACATGCTGAAATTTTGAGATCAAGAAGATAGGGTCGGCTTCATTATTGATATTAGTGGGACGAAATATCTATATGCCTAAGTGTGGCCATATGAGGAGGTATAGCACTTGTGGTTATACATTAATAACTATATGACCCAATCTTGGATTAAGTTATTTACTTACATCTCCTGGTATAGTTCATCACTAATCTTGTATTCCTTAATTAATTGTGCAAAAGCTTGATGCTCATGTCTTAGGGTGAAGCTCTCATCACTTCTCTTAATATTGCACCCTTGTCAATTTATGTGAATTTTATACGATCAATTATACAAAAATCAATGACTGTTCTTGCCAAAAATATAAACAGGATTAAGACATATTTAAATGTACCATGTAAATGTGAAAATATTTAGATATAACTGAAAGGAAAAAAATGCAAGCTTGAGTTTAGAGATTCTCATTCGTTCTGTTTGGCTAAGTCTGGAGTGGTAGGCTTACCGCGAAGCCTTCTTAAGGGGCTTTAACTTCAAAATTTGGCTATAGAACTTGAGTGAACCATGTAGGGTCATGTAAAGTACGTGGCTCAAGGATTACAACGCAAGTGGATTTGCCTTATTTGGATTTGTAGTTGAAAAGTTATCGAATTTCAAAAACGCTAAGTTGTCACGGGACCATAACAGATTAGCATTTTAGGGTACTCGTATCTTTATTTTTTTACACAGAAGGTACTTGGATTATGTTACCACGTCAAAGTATAAATCATGTACTTTCCAACGAGCCTTTGCTCATGAAATTTGGATACAGGACATGGAAGTTACACATTTCTTAAAATACAATCTTGTTAAGCAGTGTGGTCATGATAGCACCTTCAACTTGCTCAAAAATTTATTTTTACTACATAACCATATGTGTTCATGTTCTCCATATTAAAGTACGAGTTACAAACGTTTCAACGCATTTTTAATCGTTCAAAACTGACGCGTAAATTTTAAGTTATGAAATTTATAAAATCCTTGGCGTTTACAAATTTTCCAGTGCGATTCAATTTTTTTCCTAAGTGTGGCGCGCGCGGGGGGGGGCTCGTCGGAGCGGCGGCGGTGCACGCCGGCGTTGAGCTAGAGCCCGGCGGCGAAGGGGAAGGGTGTTTCCTTCACGGTCCTTGTTCGGCTTGACCTACGGAGGAGCAAGGAGGACAGTCAAGTGCTTGCGCCCTTCCATAGTTGGAAACATGGCGTGACCTCACCCGAGCTCCGCTCAATCGAGCTTGCCGGCGTTCATGACGGACCCGGGAGCTCTTGGGGATTTTTGGTCGATTGGGACTAGTGGCGGGGCAGCAGGGCTAGAGGTTGGAGCTAGGACTGCGCTAGGGTTCTGCGAAGTGTGTGCGCATGAGTGAGGGAGTTGCGGCGAAGTGAGGAGCGACGCATGGAGAAAAGGTCCGGGCGGCGATCATGGCGAAAATTACACGCCACCATCGACGGTCGTGCCCTAACGCTTCTAAGCGAAAGCAGCTGAGCGATGGACGACGCGTGGAGACGCACAGCACTGCGAGGATGGGGTGGCACCTAACCCAGCATGGGCGCCGGCGGCGAGCGTCGCCGACGGTGGCCCCGGCCACCGTGCCGGTTCTGTTCAAATTTGATTCTCAGCAAATTACAGTTTTGCCATCGCCTCCTTCTTCTGTATTATGCTCATAAAAATTTATTCCCTTGGAAATTTTGCAAACCCAATTTTTCTGGGGTTCCTTGTATTATGTGGAACAAAGTTTATTATAGGCCAAAGTTCCAATTCAAAATGTAAAAAGTTATAAAAATCGATGAACAGATGCTGTTTTAAATTGGGTTTGGATTTTTCTATGTATTTGTGCCACTCCAAAAATTCAGGAAAAATGCTCTAAAATCTTGGCTTGATGTGCTCTACCAGATTGTGCAAAAATTTTGTGTTACCATCATAGGAAATGTTGGAGATCTCCATAGCTAGGGTTTTGGGACAATAAAAACCCTAATACATTATTTTATGTGAAGTGACCAATGATTATTATTTTGCACATGCAAATTCTTATTTAGCACAGTAACACCATGAATTTGTGACACGGGGTGTTACAATGAAGGACCAAGTAACATTATGGAGAGTGAACAGGACCATAAACATACATAGAGTATATAAAGTACCAGCGTCCGAAACACAAAGTGGGAAAGCCGTGAGTACATAAAGTACTCGACAAGCCGCAACTACCTAGCAACAATGTATTCATGTTCGGGTTTTCCAAGGATAGGCAAGGGCTAGCACCTAAAGCAATTATTCCTCAAATCTATGTGATTCGTATTTTATTATTAGTCAAATTTTATAAGTGGCCTTGCAGGAAGCAACACAATCCCGCAAGGGTCAAATTTTATGTCCAAGCACACCTCCACTGGAACCACAGCTCGAAGCCGAAAGTAAAACACCTATCGGAGGGGAGAAGTAGTAAATGCTAATCAAACGTGTCGCTCAATGGTGTTGCCCCCTTACTCGAGGGCTAGGCTATATGTATAGATTATAAATCTCTGTAGAGAGTAAGCAATCTGTACCCACGTGAAGAGGTACTATAACTACAGCCACCGTCGTGGCTAGAGCACAAGCAACACTCACAAGATCAATAAACAAAGCATCGATCGGCAGGAGCCCATCCCTCGGGGCTGGGATCCCCCAACCACAATGCGGAAAAGGGTCCTGAAGGTGTGAAGGTTCTACCACGGGCCAGGTGGGGTATCCTCTACTAATGGGTCGAGACACAGCTCCAAAAACCCACTAACACTAACTCGCACCACGGTGGGCCCACCGAGTCCTCCGCTAAGCGTCTCAATCCAGCTCGCCCATACGGGTTACGTGGTAAGCTAGTATACCAAAGAGCGAGCAACCAAGAACCGGTCCTCATGCTGCCGGGGCGAGTCACCATCCCTCTCCTCAAAACAACGAGTCTCAACAACGAGTGTCACCACGACAGGGACCCGATAATCCAAAGTCCCTACACAACCGTACCCGCAACAGTACTCTCCAAATAGAGACTCCCCAAAAGCCTCCCAAGCACCTAATCACCTACACTCACCCCCGCAAAAGTCCTACATGGTATCTAGTACGAAACTCGACATCAAAGAAACACCTACAATTTATTTTACACAAAAACATGTATAATCATCATGTGGGGTTCAATTAAGCAACTAAGTAATTACTAAGCATGCGAGCAGATATCAGTAGAACAACCTATGGCAATCGGTGGCAAGGATAGCATAGTATGGCATAGGTAAACTACAAGTGCAAGTAACGGTTCCCATGCATGGGTCAATTTAATGCAAATTGCTAATAGGTACGAGAGTGGTCAAGGATTGCGGCTTGCCCGGAAAATGCGGGTCCCGGGCGGAGTCGGGGTACTCGAGCGGCTGCTTAGGTGGGAACTCCTCGAACTGCGGCTCCGGCGGAAACTTCTCGTAGCTCTCGGCGGACGTAACGCGCAGAACGGGTTAGGCACGCAAAACGAGGTAAGTATGAGAGCAACGAAACGGACTATGGAATTTACAACACTAGAACATAGCTAATAACTACACTAACGCGTAGATCTCGTTGCTACGAATCCAACGCAACCGACCGCGTATTTTTCCGACGCTCCAGGAAAAAGATTTGAATTTCCAACGGAAAAAGGAATTATCCGAAATTCGGAAATAGGAAAAAGAAAAACTAGGAATATTCCCTCAGAATATTCTCCAAGAACATTCCGCCGGTCCACACTATGCTGTGGACCGGGCCCACAGATCCCGCTCGGCCCATGGTCCACGTGGACCGAGTCCATGGACCGACAGGGGCGGACCCCCATAGACCGGGCTCGCTCGCGGGTCCCACGGATGACCGATACGACTCCCACCTCTCGCAAGTAATACGTCCCCACTTGCGATGCCCACGGCGGAGCTATCCAAGGGTAGACCGCATACTCATCCAACCACATGACCCGGGATGCCACGATCAATCAACATCTCAAAAGAATGGCGGGGTACCGTCCAACCCTACGGTTCTCAAGCTACTAGGTTTCCCAGCACCCATAATAAAGGTATGCACTTGGTACACAACTCGATTCTTGCTCCCGGAGTCACACGGTCCTCAACCGACACGCACGGGGCTATGGCGAATATAGGCGAACCTTACCACCGCATCCTACACATGCATTTCTCCGTACGGTCTCAATTTCATAAACATCATGTGAAATATAACAAGTGGATAAACCCATACCAAGAGGTCTCCATACCGCTCGGTGTTGCTACCGATGACTCCTTACTAAGCATAGCATTTCTAACGAAAAAGGATTATATCTATCCAATAAGACCATAGGCATAAAGGGATAAATAATGCAAATACGGCGACGATCAACTCCTAAACTTAAATGCACAATTCATGACATCATTACTTGTGAAATAAAGCAAAACTTTTAAAAGCGTGGGTTATGCATCGGGGCTTGCCTTGGGGCTGTTTCGAAGTTAGTATCCACAACGGTGTTTAGCTCAACATTGATCTCCTCGTGGTTGCCTTCCTCGGTCTCGGGTCCTAGACTAATGCAATGCAATGCATGAGCATAGGTGAACACATAGATATTATTATTCATGAAACTTTAACAATATGCTCATGACATGATCGCGGTTATGCATGAAATAAGATGCTTGCATATGGGTGAGAAATTATAATTCATTTCAAGGGTACCAACTTTTAATTAAACAAAACGTAGACTAAGCAACACATAGGCATTTTATTTAGAAGCAAAGAGAAGGAAATTCTTCTTTCCTAACTAGAAAAACATGGCATGACAAGAAACATGTAAATGTTTAACTTGTTAATATGGCATCGAGGCTATATATGGGTATAAACATGTGTCAAGATAACATAAGCACATTACTTGTAACTCTAAGGAAAGTAACATGCCTTTGGTGCTTAACTAAGATCATGTACAAGCAAGCATTTAATTTCTTAACTTGCTATTATGACATATAAATATGTTGCAAAAGTACGAGTAACGCATTTGTACTTAAAAATTTATTTATTAGAAATCAAGCTAATTATTGCCTAAGTGTAATTATAAGGTTATATTATAACTTTTAATTATCAAAATTATTTAACAAGGTTCTTGAGGGTAATAAAATACAACGACTCTTTTGTGAATAGATAATACCACATGAAGTATTTTCACCAAACATCATAATTAAGTATCATGTATGTAAAACAAATTTATAACGATTGATACGTAGAGAGGGTTATTTATGCAATCTACTGTAAAAATACAAGGAAATTAAATATGGATCTTTTCATGATGAACACATATACCATGAAAATGCACTAATATGAATGCCGGTGAAATTTAATGATCTAACTTTAGGTTCCATTTTAGCTCCTATTATTATTTCACAATGTAAAAGTTTTGAAACCTACTCAACAACATACCTAGTGGATAGTACGTGTTTAGTGGAGTCCATAGAAATTTGTGTGACAAAATTATCAGTTATAAAACTGGAGATATGGCCATAAGTTTTCTTAATTGGATTCATTATTCACTAATTTATTAAATATATTTATACGTGTCAAACTGGAATATCAACTGAATTAGTGGATAGATACCAGTACAAGGAGTTTAACAAAATTTGTTTCATAAATATCAGAGCTATAAATATTTTTGAACAATTTAAACAAAGATGAGAGATGAACTAGTACAAAAATTTTGCTAGCTTTTCCCCTGCTTTTTACTGTAGCTTGAACACAGTTCGGCACGCAGCCATGGGAAAAAAAAAAGGATTTCGGCCTGCTCAGCTAGGCAACAAGAGTGAGAATGAGTTCACTTGATGCACAAGGGAAAGGCGCACCTATTCTCAAAGAGAGGTATGCTCTGGGCTCACCGGAAGAGGAGCAATCGGCATCAAGGTTGCTGCGGCCCGCTCTGCCGTGGTCGATGAAGAAGGCTCGATTTTTGTGTGCTACGGGAAAGTCAAGGAATGTGACGTGTTCTGGATGGTGCCCAAGTCCCTCAAGCACTCTCCCCTGCATGGAATCACCAAACCAGCACAATGAAAAGGTAGTGGGGAGTCTACACGTAGGCTTGCTGTGCTAGCTTGTGCCGAGGGAGCCATGCCCGTGGAGTAGCAGTGGCATTGGAGGAGGGCAACCACGGTGGCTGGTTCACCCAGCAGAGAAAAAAGAAAAAAAATTATCTTGACTTTGGCTAGCTCGGGGTGGAAGTCAAGAAGGAAGCAGGAGTGGAGGGTGCATCCCTTGCTGGAGAAGACCGATGGAATGCTTAGGAGAGAAGGAAGCAGAGGTAGAGTGGGTCCCACAAGGATGAAAATCTGCAAACCCTACTGTTGCAGTCAAGGCAAAGTCTTCCCAAGCTTTTTAGCTCTTGCCAATTTTTGTGGGGGTGAGTGAAGAAATTTGGAACAACTTTCGTTATTGGCAAAAGTTCAAATTTTGCTCACAAAAATTCTTAAAAATCCTTGAACCACTACTGTTTTTCTTCCTTAACTGAATTTTTGTGGGGGTTTAACCATTGCTAAAAATTCTAGAAGAATGCGCTAAAGTTCTCTCTTGATATGCTCCACAATCTGGTGTAAAAATATAGACAGCTTCTTGTTGAAAATTTTGAGGTTTCGCACAAGCTAGTCCGACTAAAATTTGAAATTCAAATTCAAACCTAGCCACTTTGATTTAATTCCTTTTCACTTGGGAATTTGGAAATGCAACTCTTAATATTGTGCCATTGTTCACATGTACTATGTGACATGGGATGTCACACAAAGCACGTGGCACGCAGGCCAACGAGAGAACATGAAGGAAACTAGCGGAAGCGTCTCACATGAAGATCGGCGTTGAAGACCAAAGCCCACAAGACACTCAAGTGTAGGCGAGAACGTCACTCTTCTCCGACCGCTCCGTCGGTAGGCTCGGCGGGATCCTCCGTACCAGCGTCTCGAAAAACAAAGTGGGAAAGCCGTGAGTACATAAATTACTCACAAGCCACAACTACCTAGCAACAATGTATGCATGTTCGGGTATTCCAAGGATAGGCAAGGGCTAGCACCTAAAGCAATTATTCCTCAAGTCTATGTGATTCATATTTTATTATTAGTTAAATTTTATAAGTGACCTTGCAGGAAGCAACACAATCCTGCAAGGGTCAAATTTTATGTCCAGCTCACCTCCCCTGGAACCACAGCTCGAAGCCGGAAGTAAAACACCTATCGGAGAGGAGAAGTAGTAAATGCTAATCAAGCGTGTCGCTCAATGGTGTTGCCCCCTTACCCGAGGGCTAGGCTATACGTATAGATTATGAATATCTGCGAGAGAATAAGCAACTGTACCCACGTGAAGAGGTACTATAACTACAGTCACCGTCGTGGCTAAAGCACAAGCAACACTCACAAAATCAATAAACAAAGCATCGATCGGCGGGCGCCCGTCCTCGCCGCTGGGATCCCCCAACCACAACGCGGAAAAGGGTCCTGAAGGTGTGAAAGGTCTACCACGGGCCAGGTGGGGTATCCTCTCGCTCATGGATCGAGACACAGCTCCAAAACCCACTAACACTAACTTTGCACCACGGCGGGCCCACCGAGTACTCCGCTAAGCGTCTCAATCCAGCTCGCCCATATGGGTCACGTGGTAAGCTAGTATACCAAAGAGTAAGCAACCAAAAACCGGTCCTCATGTCTGTCGGGGCGAGTCACCATCCCTCTCCTCAAAACAACAGTCTCAACAACAAGTGTCACCACAACAGGGACCCCATAACCCAATGTCCCTACACAATCTGTACCCGCAACAGGTACTCTCCAAATAGAGACTCCCCAAAAGCCTCCCAGCACCTAATTACATACACTCGCCCCCGCAAAAGTCCGACGGAGTATCTAGTACGTAAACTCGACACCTAAGAAACACCTACAATTTATTTCACACAAAAACATGTATAATCATCATGTGGGGTTCAATTAAGCAACTAAGCAATTACTAAGCATCCGAGCAAGTATCGGTAGAACAACCTATGGCAATCGGTGGCAAGGCTAGCGTAGTATGGCATAGGTAAACTACAAGTGCAAGTAACAGTTCACATGCATAGGTCAATTTAATGCAAATTGCTAATAGGTACAAGAGTGGTCAAGGATTGCGGCTTGCCCGGAAAACGCGGGTCCCAGTGCGGAGTCGGGGTACACGAGCGGCTGCTCGGTGGGAACCCCTCGAACTGCGGATCCGACGGAAACTCCTCGTAGCTCTCGGCGGACGTAACGCGCAGAACGGGTTAGGCACGTAAAACGAGGTAAGTACGAGAGCAACAAAACGGACGATGGAATTTACGACACTAGAACATAGCTAATAACTACACTAACGCATAGATCTCGTCGCTACGAATCCAACGCAACCGACGCGTATTGTTCCGACGCTCCATGAAAAAGATATAAATTTCCGACGGAAAAAATGAATTATCGGAAATTCTGGAAATAGGAAAAATAAAAACCAGGAAATATTCCGAGGAATATTCCCTCGGAATATTCTCCAAGAATATTCCGCCGGTTCACACTATGTTGTGGACCGAGTCCACGGACCGACAGGGCGGACCCCCATGGACCGGGCTCGCTCACGGGTCCCACGGATGACGCCAAGCCGACGTCGGCATGACGCCAACCCACCGGTAGTAGGCGGCGCCGCCACGCGCCACCGTGCGCTTAGCCGGAACCGCGACGCTCGGCCGCGGTAGCTCGCCGCCGGTCAAACGGCGGCCACCCACGGACGCACCGGAGTCGCGCGCACCCGCCAGCACCACTCCCGCACACCAGCTCGCAGAGGAGCGCCGGCACGGGCTCGCCGGAGTTCCGCCGGCGGAGGCGCGAAGGGGGACGATCCCTTAGACCCAACCAAAATGCAAACGGGAGGAACCATAGGTACGCCCGTGCCCCGCGGAACACTACGCCCACGCTCGCGACCAACAAACCCCACCGGAACATCACCGGCGGTGAGGGAGCACGGCGGCAGAAGAACACGCTTGACGAGACCCCGGAAAACTAACCTTACACGCTCAACTAGCACGCGCGCGAGCTTCGCAAGGCGGCACGAAGCTAATAGAGCCGCCTAGGGAGCATGAGCTAGCTCCCTAGCTCGCGGTCTACCGGCAGCCATGGCACACGGCGGCCGGAGCACGGCGGAGACCACCAAATCGGAGGTAATCCCAAGGGAAAAGGAGCGGCGAAGGGGGCGGTGGCTCACCGGCGTGCTCGTGCTGCTCACGGGCGAGGCGGAGAGGGCTCGACGGCGACCGGCGACGAGGAGGGGCTGCGGCGGTCCGGCGAGCGCGCTTGAACGGAGGCGGTGATGTTCCGGAGCTGCAAGGGAAGGCCGGCGCCGCGCTTAGCACAACCCGAGAACGGAGGTTGAGCTCGCCGAGCACTCACCGGAGACGACGCGCGGGAAGGAGAAATTGGCGGCCGAAAACTTCAAGGGTGGGTGCTCGTACTCAACTCTTCACGAAACGAAGCTCCATCACCACGGGCAAGATCGGTGGCGAACGGCGAACACGGTGGCAACGCAGGAACTCACCAGAGGCGGGGTTGGAGACAACGCCGAAGGTGGGCGGCGTCTAGGGTTTACGCCGGAGGCGGCGCGGAAGGTTTGAACGGGAGAGGCTGCGGCTGGGGGGGGGTTTGAGCATGAAAAGGGCGGTCGGAGTGGTTAGCTGGGTCCGGGTGACTGGCGCACGCGGCGCGGTACGGCGAGAGGAAGAAGAAAAACGGTGCTCGGTCGGCCGCCGGCCGATGGGCTAGCCGGGCCGCGCGAAGGAAAGAGAAAAGAGGGAAGTGGGCTGCGCAGGGGAAGGGAGGAGACGGGCCGCTGCGGCAAGATTCGGCCCAAGGTGTGGAAAAACCAAATCAATTCATTTCCAATTTTTTTTTATCTTTTCCAAACTCGATCAAATCTCAACTGAATTCGAATTTATCTTCACCAAAAATATAATTGAACAAGCTCATTTTATTCCTTCAATTACACGGGCTATTACGAGTCATCGTGAGGGGCAGCGATTCGAATCAATTTACATCCTGCAGGAGAAACCCGATTGCACGTCACATACGCGCTTCCGGAAGCCGCATGAGACAACCTTTCCTAGCCAGCACTATAGTGTTAGTCGGGCCTAGCTCCCCGAGAAGGGTCCTCCACGCGATGCCGTCCCGGACGTCATCCGTGAGTAGAGTGCTCCCTTCTCTCCTCCCAAATTCCTGCCAAGTAACCAAGAGAGTAGGGTATCTCTCTAACATACAACCACCATCGGTACGTCGGTTTACTATGCCCATTAACTCCAGCATGCAAACAAGTACGTTCAAACTTATCCACATGGGCCGGACACGACGCGGTCCTTGCGTGCACAGACGGGGCTACCACCTTGAAGACTCTTTCAGTCCTTCACTTTTCACCTACGTTGCCCGTCCGGCCTCCAATTTTTCCATTCTCTTGTCAATACTTAGCATCGTGTCCAAAAAGGTGATTGTCCTATCTACGAGTTGTCTCCGTACCACTCGACGGATCATCGCCCTATTTAAGCAAGCATCTAGCATAGGGCGATCGAACATGGACATCGGGATCCTATCGCATGCTAGGGTTTGATCACAACTCCCGTAGACCTAATGCACAATACGAGACCTACAAACACAGTGATGAAATTAAAATACTTAATTAAATAGGTTGTGCACCGGGGCTTGCCTTGAGCTTGACCCCGAGCAGCTGGGTCAGCAACAGCAGCAGCTTCTAGCTCCTCCTCGCCGGTTACCGCGTTCACCACCGCAGCTACATGATGCAAAGATGATGTGTGAAGTTTGATGAAAACATGATATTGAATATTTTATGGAATACGTGCGAATTTCATCAAATACACGTAATTTGTGAGTATAAAGTAACTGGGTGTCTAGCGAGGTGAAAATGGTTTAAGAGTGACTAACCAAATTAATTTACTTCATCAACTCCCATGAAGCATTTAAATCAAGTATCACATGTTAAAGGGAAATAATCCATTAATCCTAACAAAACTAGGTAAAATAGTAATTAAATTGCTTCTGGTCCTTAAGCACATGTTATGGATAATAATTAAATTAAGCTTCATAATTTGGGGTAATTAAATAATTAATTAAACCCTAATATTGAATTTCCTAAAAAGAAATTAACCTAAATAAATTGCCTCTTATCATGCCAAAGTAAATGCACTATAAAATAGTACATGTTTCAAGGATTCCAACAAATTTTAGTTTGCAATTTTTCGAGGTCTAGAACTCTAGATATGAATTTTTTAATTTTAAGCGAAATTCGGCCTTAATTACAAAAATGCCACTCGGGTTTTAAAATTTAAAACCCGCGCCAGGTGCCACACCGGGGACCACAGGTTTCCGGATCCACGTGTGGCTGTGGTTATGGAGATGGAGGGGGAGTTGTGCACCCCTTGGTGAAAAGGAGAGGTGGTGAGGCTCACCGGGAGAGGGCCAATTTGGCCGCGGCGTCGATGGCGGCCGGAGAGGGCCAATTTGGCCGCGGCGTCGGTGGCAGCCAATTAGA
>JAUNZO010004590.1:0-27610 GCA_031894775.1 Chloris gayana | reverse complement strand
TAGGATTTGAAAATAGTTGCGGGCACATAGGGCCTGCAACTACAGACCGCCCAGCCCGTTACTACGAGGAAAACCACTATTGCGGACCCTATGAAGCCCGCAACTATGGCGTGAGGCCAATTTAGTAGCGGGCCTTACGGGGAGGCCCGCTACCACGAACCGCCCCTTCTACAAAAAGGTGGTTGTGAGGTGTGGTAGTGTCACATCTGTGCGAGCCGCACCGTTTCTTTTTAGTGGGTTAGGGTTAGGGTTAGATTTCTCCACCGTCGCCGGCCGTCCTCCTCTTCCTCCGACTCGCCGGATTTCCTCACCTCCTCCTATCCTTGCTCGGTCGTCCCGACCAATGCACTCGCCAGCGCGCCCTCCTCCTCCTCCTCCTCCGTCTCCCGACCGCCGTTGTGCCCCTTTGCGTCACCCCAAGGGTGGATCCGGAGATACGTGCCGCCAGCATCCACCCCCGAGGAGGTGATGGCGGCGCATGCGCATCTGGTGGTGAAGATGGCGGCACATCGAGCGGAGCTTCGTGCGGCGGTGGCCACCTCGGGTAGCCAAGACGGCGTGAAGCGGTGAGGTGAGCGGGGGCCATGTGGATGGATAGGCGCGGGACGGTGGACGGGAACACGGGCTTGTTGCTAGGGCGCCGACGCATGTGGCCATCGGCGGTGACACGTCTAGAGTGGATCCCTGCTAGGCCCGCCTTTTATTTTATAGTATATTAGGGTGTCGTAGCAGTCTAAGGACCACCGCCGAGGCCCTTTTTAACTTAAGTGTAACCTGGGTCGATAGCGGTCCTTAGACCACTACTAAGTATGTAACTAAGTAGTGACAAGGGCCGAGTGGCATTTTTGTGTTCCGCCACCGAGACCCCGTTTGGCTCGCTACTACCGAGCTCAAGTGTAGCAGTGATGAGTTCTTTCCAATAGCGCCAACATCTTTCTAGATAAATCAGTCAAATTTGGATGAGAAAAACTAGGAAGGAAGCTTTAGCTCTAGCCAAGATCTTGTCCAACCACCATAGCAATATGCCCGGGAAAGCTATAATCAAAGTTGTGACGTCCCGCCACTTCGGGTCGGGTCCGCTTACACCCGACAGCTTAATAGGCCCTCGGACTTCGCTCATAGATCAACACTAGTCTTTTCTGTGTACTTTTGTCCTCACTAGTTCACACTCGGGAAAGACATCCCGGTGGGTAACCCATCCCTAAATTGCTTCAGTGCCAAGCACGCTTAATCCGAGAGTCCTTTAAAGATGAGTTTTTGGAAAAGAAGTTGTAACTTGTTAACTTGAGTATTCTATCAATCTTATTAAGCCCCGGGCCAGGATGTTACACACTCACCCCCTTAGATGACCGACATCCTCGTGGGTCATCCCTCGCTCAGGAACTTCCTCACTTGGCCACGTCCATGTGTCGAGTGCCGCCGCATGTGCCATGCTGTGTGACCACTCGGACTCACATCAGCCATGCACACCATGTCCGTACACGTGCGACACACACGCCCGTGAAATCGCGAGAGTCAGCTTTGATAACTATCGTAACAACCCGATTTTCACCAAAGGTTAAAACAATGCCTTTGTGCCTCATAGACACTCCCAAGAGGATGACATGTACAACCAACACAGTTCAATACCATAAAACCACAAAATATTAAGAATTAACACAAGAAAACAAAATAAGATATTATTCTAAGAATAACAACATCTACAACATCCGAGTACAAGGACATGGCACGCAAGCCAAAAAAACAACACAAGAATTCTAGTGGAAGTGAAGCACTAAGCATGGTTGACGACGGAAGCAAATCTTCAACTTGAACGTAGTGGAAATCTTCGCTGTTAATCCAAATCCACATGTAGCTTGAGTGTAGGCGAAACCCAACATCACCTTTCCACTTCTTCTAACCGAGTCGACGAAGTCTTGGAGTTGAAGCTTGAACCACTAACGTTTCGATAGTCTAGAATATACACTTGAAGATTTTATATGATCCCGAAAGGTGTGAGTATATGGTTTACAGACCTAAGATACACTATCCTAGAGATTAATTGGATCAAAGTTGTGGGTGAACCGACCAAGTAGTCGAGCCAAACCAATAGATCAACGGGTCTTCGTGGCATATACACTTTCGACAAGCTAGAATATACATGTAAGTTGTGGGAGTTTATGACTTTCGACACTTCCGATGTACATATACACTTTCGACAGTCTAGAATATATACTTTAAAATTTTACACGATCCCGAAAAGTGTGAGTATATGATTCATGGCACTAAGATATATCATCGTATAGGTTGTTTTGACCAGAGAGCTATGGATGACTAACTAGGTTAGACCAATGGATCAACGGCCCTATTCATGGCATAGAAACTTCCATTAATGTAGAAAATACATTCGAATCTAGAAGATAAATATTATTGTAGAGACCGACATATACATTTCATTGTAGGTGTCACTAAATGGACTTGAAGTGTTGACACAAAGTCTAGTCCCGCCTAAATTAAGGTATACACTCACTAAAACCACGGTAAACACACACAACTTGAGATATAGCTTTTTCCAATCAAGAACCAAGATTCAAAAGTCAGAGCAATATATACATTAGAATTGTAAGATGTACTATTTGTTTTTGTGAGATTTAGTGTCAAGAGCAAAATAAAATAGAGAAAAGGAATACGTGGACATGCACCAATAAGTGCATCCTAGTAAGAAAAATAAGAAGCTTGCTTTATTGCTCATTCATGCATAAGATATACACTATATGATTAGGCGGACCGTATACCAAATAAACAAATACACATTATGAAGTCAATATGTACAACAGATGAAGCGTACACTCAACAATGATTGGAATATAAGCTAGATTGCACAACAAATGAAGTATGCACATTCATAAACCACAATATACAATCAGAGTATATACACTAATTAGTCAACACATATACACTCCAACTTCAAATTTTGAATTGTATGCACCACGAGTCTGGAAGAGGTGTGCTCCACCGAAGCACAAGAATCCTATTGTTCTTCGCAATAAAACCAAGAACCAAAGTTTCAAGCACCAGAAAAAGAAAAACTAGCTAACAGATGCACAGTACGTATGGACAGCAGAAACTAACCAAGATGCTAGCTAGTAGTAGCGAAGCTAACCAAGATGCTAGCTAGTAGTAGCGGCTAGTACATATACCTATTTCTAACTTTCTTACTGCCTGCACATCCGGTGGTATTAAACTAAAGAAATAAGTAGGAGAAAAATCAAAGAAGCAACAAACACAAAAACAAGTGCTATCCAATGCATGATGGACTTGTTCCACCACTGAGCAGGAAAAAGATTAGGTGAAAAGAAAACATAAACTAATGACCACATGAAAGGAAAGAAGCAAGTGGCTTCCAGGAAGCGACACAATTCCACGTGTGCACCTTCTTAACCACCATGACCGCGGCCGCCTTGGAGCTCGGCTCTGGAGGTCATGTTGTTTGGAACCAGATCTCCCACCTCCACCGCAAAGCACGACCGGTTGGGTTATCGTGCATCAGATCTCTCCGGTGCTTCTTTTCTCACCGCCATTCCTCGCTGCTAGTGGCCACCGAATTCTAAATGGAACAAGAACAAAGCCACTCACGCACATAAAAAATCGGTGGAATAGGAAATGAAAAGGAATTATTTGTAGGAGAGCAAAAAAGAAACTCAAACATTTTGTCAGTTCCAACGAACAGAGTCCCCGCTGTGAGCTGCCGCGACTAGCTATGGCGTCGTTGCGAGCTTGAGCTCCTCCAATGGCCGTCTTGATGCATGAAGGTGAGGGGAGAGAAAATAGATCTTGCTTGATGGGTGAGACGAGAAAATGATTTGAAATGAAGATGGAGAGAGAAATATAGAGCATAAAGCTATATTTATATGGGTTCTATGCTACGTGGATTTGTTGCTCCACCCACCAACTCTTGTCCGATTATTCACCGTGTTTTTATATCTTATGTATGTGGTTAGAAGCTCGTATATCTTGGAGACAAGAAAGCTACTTTTATGAGATGTCAGTTTCAATGTCATTGTCTTTTTCTAGGCATCATGTCAGTTCACCCATCAACTCTAGTCAGAACAATCACCGCAATTTTATAGCTTAGGTGTTTAAATAACAACGTTCTTATAAGGTCGTATATCTTGGAGACGAGAAATCCACCCATGTGGGATGTCAGTTTTAGTGCTAGATATATATTTTTCCAGTATTAGATATGTGCGATATCCAAATATACACTCATGGTTGTCGTCATATCTTAGGTGTATGAATCATATACCGTTCTTAGAATGTTGTATATCTTGGAGACTAGAATTCCACCCATGTGAGATGTCAGTATTAGTGTTCCATCTTTCATTTTCATTTATAGATATTTGTGATCATATTTTTCATTTATAATCCTGTATATTTAAATAAATTATAATAATTTTGGATTTCGGACGGATAATACTCATCCCATATCCTATCCCGCTTGCTTTTCTCGGACTCGGATTCAGATAGGATTACGTCGGATGCCTATTGATGCATCCCATATTTGGCCATTTTACTTTTTAGATCTTCGGATCTCCGAGGGAGGATATTTTACTGTCTCGGGGTGAAAACGGGACGGGAAAATATCCGCCCGTTCGAGATCTGAAGATCGAAAAAGTAAAAATGGTCAAATATGGGATGCATCAATAGGCATCCGACGTAATCCGTTGAATCCGAGTCCGAGAAAAGCAAGCGGGATAGGATATGGGATGAGTATTATTCGTCCGAAATCCGAAATTATTATAATTTATTTAGATATACATGATTATAAATGAAAAATATGATCACAAATATCTATATTTAATGTAAATAGTCAATAAAATTATTTTATTCTCTATATATTAGTGATTAATATATCTAATTTCACTTTAACTACACTTCTACATTGTAATTTTTATCCTTACGAATCTTATAATTATATCTGCCTCCGATTCCGACTCAGAAATAAGAATATGGGACAGGGTATGGGATCGGCAAATAGTTATCCGGCACTATCCGCTTCGACTCCGGATCCGAGAGAAAAATACAGGACAGGATATGGGATGAGCTATATCCGCCCGTATCCGATCCATTTTCATCCCTACCCCTAGCTGTCACGTTAGCTTAACTCAGCTGACCAACGCTCAATGGCTCATTTAACACGCGTAGCGTATAGAATATATATATATATATAGAGAGAGAGAGAGAGAGAGAAAGGGGGAGAGAGAGGGAGAGAGAGAGAGAACAGTATAAATTTGTGAGATTTTTACTCACTTGCATAGGAGACTTGAAACCACAGCGCGGGGGCGGTTCAAAGGCGACTCAAGGAGAACTCACGCCAGACGTGGTGGCCCTCCTCCATTCTAGTGACATCTAAACATGGTTTACAAAATGAATTCAAAATACCAAAAATCCAGCAAACCGACCTGTACATCGAGAAAGCCAGTCATTTGTTTTTTTAAAAAACGAATATTGTTTATAAAACAATAAAGCCAAACGATGAACCAATAAAACCCAGCAATAATAAACCGATAGAACTGAGTAAAGCATGGAAATCGGTCGGTTTGCTTTGAAATCATGTAAAAATTCAAAATTTGATATTTGAGCGGTTTATGACCGATTTTTCCAACGTTTGGAAAAATTGTGAAACTTGTGGGAAGCAGTTTCCATGGTTCAATCAGTTTTGTAAACCCCCCAGCTCCCTCAAGTGATTTTACATAATTGAACATATGTAGAACAGTGTTAAATAGATAATTAGACAATGTATTGGAGAGAGCATATGTTTTATATGACACTGATAAGTGGTGGGTCTCACTACAATAAAAAGGGTCTATAGTGGCGCTGTACACGGATTGCGTAGCGGCGGAAGAAAAAAGACCCACCGCTATAGTTTTCGATGATTTTTAGCGCTAGGTCACACTGTAAACCGCATTTAAAACATGTAGCAAAGTATTTCTTGGATTAGGAGCTTGGTCCATCCAAATCAGCCATTAGAAATATCAGATTTTAAGTTGTGCCAAATCTCAGCTGAATTCAGTACTACCTGACCTTGCTGTGACTGGCACTAAACTTTAATCTCCATACCAATTCATCTGGAGTGGATTGCATATTGATAATCTCAGCATTGACTTAAGAAAGACTAACAAATAAGGTATCTAGCAACAATGAGGTGGCAAAAACAACTAGTTAAATGTGTGCAGTAAATGACGACACTTGACTGATGAGGCCGGTAGTAGAAGACACTAACTAATATAATAACAAAATAGCTAGGGCTGTACAACTACTACATTAGTAATTTTAGGTCCTGTTTGGATCCACCACCTAAACTTTAGTTGACTAAACTTTAATTTTTACTTCAAACATGACCTCCTAAAATCTCTTAAACTTCAGCCAACATACCTCCTCAACTTTAGACCACTAGTCACATGAACCCTCCTGAATTTTTAAAAAAGGCAACTAAAGTCAAAAGTAGCCCTCCCCACATGTTAGGGGAAGGAAAAAAGTAAGTGGAGAGAATATTTATTGAGGGATAGATATGTTCACGTTTTTATTGGTAAAGCACTTTATCCGTAGATCCAAACACGCACCTCATAAACTTTAGAGGATCTTCAACAGTTCCTAATAATTTTACTACAAAAGACTAGTTGTAGAGAGTTGCTATATTTAGTGGGAGTAAAAAAGACATGCACTTCAACAGTTCTCAATAATCGTTTGCTAGATAGTTGAAATATCCCTTCGGAGTGAGAATTAGATGGCTAAATGTAGTAACATCCAGGCTATGGGTTAAGAGTTGGTAAATTTAGTCAACTCATTTAGGGAAGGGTTGAAGAATGATTTATACTAGTTACATCCTAAATTTCGGTTTAGCAACCTCATTTTAAGAACTGTTGGAGATGCTCTTTGGTGACTAAATTTTAGCCAACTAAAGGATCCAACGTCTTACTTACCTCTAGTACTTCATGAGCCTTTTTCATCCGTCCGGTATATGGGTCCTCTTGTACTGTCTAATTAACTTCATTTCTCAAAGTAAAAAAACTTCAATATTACTCAATATCCTATAAATATGCCATTTATTTTTCAGAACGGTAAAACTCCATTTAGGATCCTATTTAAACAACAATGACAAGGTGACATGTACGCTATCATAGAGGCTTTTTTTCTATGAATAATATTTATTTTTGCAAGGGAGAGGCCTATTTACCTGTACTGAAAGGCCATGGTATTTTTGCAAGGGAGAGGCCTATCTATGAGTCGGTACTTCATGAGCCTTTTAAAAAGGCCGGTATATGGGTCCTCTTGTACTGTTTTATTAACTTCGTTTCTCAAAATAAAAAAACTTCAATATTACTCAATATCCTATAAACACTATAGCAAAAACTCACTATAGCCACGGTTGGGGGCTCTACAGCCACGGTCAGCTCCAACCGTGGCTATGTTTCCGAGACTACAGAAAACCATCTCGTAGCCTCGGAAAACAGAACAACCGTGGCTATAGTTACGTACTATAGCCACGGTTCACTATGTCAACCGTGGCTATAGTGGCGTACTATAGCCACGGCTCGACACATAGACCGCGGCTATAGTGGAATACTATAGCCACGGTTCACTATGCTACCTTAGCAAGTATCCACGGGTCATCTTTATAACCTACATTCTTCAGATCGACGACGGTTAACCCGTATTCATCGACCTCCACCCCACCCGGGTGTTTGACCCATTTGCATTTGAAGACAGGAACTTGTAAATCCGGTCCATAGTTCAGCTCCCAAATTTCCTCTATGTACCCATAATATGAGGTGTAATTGTTATCGTCATCAAGGGCTTCAACTCGAACTCCGCTGTTTTGACACTTACTTTTCGTGTCCTTCTTTAAAGTGTGAAAAGTAAAACCATTAATGTCGTACGCCCGATAAGTCACCACAGTCTTTGAAGGTCGGGCAGCTAAGATTCTCAACATTTTCTCATCCATCGAGTCTCCACGTGAAAGGTCTTGACTCTCGAACCATGATGTGAAAGTTGTCTTGTGCTCCTGTACTAACCATGCACCGCTTTTGCCCCGAACATTGTTTAGTTCAAGCTCCTCAATGTGTTTTGCGAATACGGGGCAACAATACGTGATTGTTGCAGTACAATAAAATGGGCTTTGTCAACTCGTTTATATTCGTGGTCGGTGAATGATTTTCGTCCTCGTATACCTTTTCCACTTAACCTTCCCTCATGACGAGACACGGGTACACCAATAGATCGACCGTCTTTAATATAATCTGCACAACACTTAATAATCTCCTCGGTGGTGTAGCCCTCAATCATTGAACCCTCTCGGATGACAACGAGTACGTACATAGCGTTTCATAACATACATGAACCTCTCGTAGGGGAACATATGATGCATGTAGACGGGACCCAAAGCGGATATCTGGTCAACAATATGAAGCATGAAGTGTTCCATAGTATCAAAATAGGATGGCGGAAAGCACATTTCGAGCATGCACATTGTTTCCTTTATGTGGGTTCGTAGGTTATCCAACTCATGTTTATTGATCACCTTCTTTGAGACCGCGTTCCAGAAATAGCACAGTACGAGTGATAGTCAACTTCAACCATTCCGATTTCACAGCTCGATAGCGATAGCCGTAAACACCGAAAGTAGTGTGTGACAGTCATGAGTGTTGTAACCACTTATCTTTAAGTCTTTCATGTCTACGAGATTTTGGACATTCGATGAGAAACCGGTCGGTGCTTTAATCCCGTGTAGACACTTCAACAACGCTATTTTCTCCTCACGCGTTAGGGTGTAGCAGGTCGGCGGCAGGTAGTACTTTCCGTTCGCTCTTTCTTGCGGATGGAGCTCTGGCCTAATATTCATCTCTACAAGGTCTCTACGTGCGTTCAGTCCATCCTTTGTCTTACCGTGTAGGTCAAGTATAAGGCCGGTAGTGCTGTCAAATACACCTTTCCTAATGTGCATCCAACTAAATGCATGAGTCACTTCCAATTCTTCCCAGCACTCGAGATATCCGTAGAATATAGAAAGCTTCTTATACGGCGTTGCAGCTTTTGACTTTGCAACTCCCTTCACGGCCTTTCCAAATGTAGCTTTAATGTTTTTTGTCTTATCAAAGACATCCCTAGAGGTCCAACGTCGAGGTTCTTCGCCGGTCTCAATCGTACCATCAAATTGTTTGGCCATCCGTCGATACGGGTGGCTCCGATGTAAGAATCGACGATTTCGAGTGTACACTGTCTTCTTGGATGATGGAAGATACACGTGTGATGTATCGTCAACACAAACAAAGCATGCCTCCTTTCCTTTCACCTGGCCCGAAAGCGCCCTTAACGCCGGGGAATCGGTTACGGTCACGAAAATGATCGCTTTCAACGTGAAGTAGTCTCTTCGGTGCTCATCCCACATACGCACACCTTCCAACCATAGTTTCCGCATGTCTTCAAACAGTGGTTCCAGGAAGACATCTATGTCGTTCCCAGTGTTCTTTCGGTCCAGTATATAAGAATAGACAATAATATGTACTTCCTCTTGTGGCACAACCATGGGGGAGGTTGAACATTGTTAGCAGCACAGTGCCAAACGCTGCGAACGTTCCTCGTCATACCAAAAGGGTTCATTCCATCCGTACTCAATGCAAACCGTATATTTCTTGGCTCGTGCGAGAAGTCGTCACGATGGTTACGATCGAAGTTTTTCCATTGGGTTCCATCCGATGGATGACTCAGCTTATTAGGGTCCCTCTTACGTGTATGCCATGTCATCGGTTCAAGCATCTCTTGGGTTGGCAAATATCCGTCTTATGCGATCGACCACCGGTAGGTACCACATGACCAAGGCTGGAACCTTAGTATCATCGTCGCTACCATTGACGATACTCGCTTTTCTTCCTCTTCCCGTCATTCTTTCCCCTCTTATTAGTTGTGTCTACATCATACTCCTCATTCGTCTTGTAACGACTTCGTTTGCACCTTGGGCATCTCACGAGGTCCTTGAACTCCTCCCCGGTATAATATACAATGATTTGGACATGCGTGGATTTTTTGCACACCCAGCGACATTGGAGATATCAGCCTCTTAGCATAGTACGTGTTTTTTGGTAACAAGTTTGGCTTTGGCAGTGTATCCGAAAGAAGATCCAACAATTCATTGAAACCGGCATCCGACCACCCATGGATGGCCTTCGCTTTCATGAGTTCGAGAACCGTACGTAACACAGTATTCTCTTTAGAACATCCCTTGGACTCCTCAAATAATAAATCCTTTGATGCCTTTTCTAAAGTTGCAAAGTTATCAAGCCCTCTTGTTGTCCCCGCATTGAGTAAAACTTGCGGCTCAACATGACATAACAATTCCTCAACATCAAAATCAGTACATTGTTCATCTTCGACATGAAAATCAAAAGTCTCGTCAACTTCGACAAACTGTTCTTCTTCAACTTCAATCGGCTGCAACTCAACTTCGACCGCCTCGTCTTCTCCATGCTTTGTCCACCTCGTATAATTCTCCAGGAAACCCCTCCTCACTAAGTGAGATTTGATTACAAGTGTATCGGTCCACAATTTTTGATTCTTGCAGTCCACGCATGGACAATATATTTTTTGTCTTCCTAGACGCTTAGCATGCTCGACAGACCCTCTTGAGAAATACATCGACTTGACCTCGGAAATATGCACTTAATCTTGACTCTTCTTACATCCATGTTTTGTCCATCTAAACAAGCATTACGCGAATATTAATTATAATAAAATAATTACTAAATCAAATAATTACCAAGTATGAATATTAAGTATTTATAGAAAATATAAGGAAACTAATATATTGCATAACATAATGTGCTAGAATTAATAATTATTAATTAATTACTAAATAATCTATTTACCATTATGAATATTATATATTTATAGAAAATATAAGGGAACTAATATATTGCATAAGACAATGTGCTATCATATATAAAAACCCACTATACAAATTATTATTAATTGACTCGAATCTTTTAATAATTAAACCGTGCTCTAGGAGTCTCTCTCAAGAGAGCATAATGTAGATCTTGAATTGATTGACATAAAAAAGGCTTGTAAGACATGATTTTTTTGTATGCAACATAAGCACATGATATATGAGTTTATTATACACAACTCAAACCAACAACAAACCTACAAACATGAAGGAATTTGATAAATCGAAATCAAAACCTAGGTCAAATGGTAATCCAAAATTCTCCTTGATTACAACACTATAGCAACAAATAATACATGGGATGAGTTTCCCTTACCACGGAGAACAAATTTCTGCAAAAAAAGAGATCAAAACCTTCCCCCTCGGTTTTCATTTTTTTCCTCAATTTTCGAGCCGCCACACTTCACCGAGCTCCTCGTTCCGTCCGAACGCGGCTTTTATATCGTGCAAAACAATAGCCACGGTCCACTTCTTCAACCGTGGCTATAGATGAAACTATAGCCACGGTTGGTGACGTGGACCGTGGCTATTGGTGCAGGCCACTATAGTCACGGTTCACAAAGCCAACCGTGGCTATAGTGGCCTCTATAGCCACGGTTCATAGGCAGCCAGCCCCGCCACCTACTGTAGCCACGGTTTATTTTCTTTGCCGTGGCTACTTCATTTTGGGTGGCGTGGCTATAGCGAGTTTTTGTTATAGTGAAATATGTCATTTATTTTTCAGAACGGTAAGACTCCATTTAGTATCCTATTTAAACAACAATGACAAGGTGACATATACCTATCATAGAGGCTTTTTTTTCTATGAATAATATTTTTTTTTTTGCACGGGAGAGGCTTTTTTTCTGGGACATTTGCTACTTCTTAATCTTGACCAAACAATTTATGTCTACAGTCTACTTAAACGCAAATACTCCAGTCACCGGTCTCATCGTACTATAGGATTTAATAAGCTGTTTTCTTTATCGTTATTACGCGAACCCTTTATATGGCGGAGCGAAGCTTACATGAATGAAATTCAGACTACACGAACCCTTCTTTGAGATACGTGCGCTGCCAGAGAGGTACGGCCGGTGTGATGGAGGGGCTCCACTCCACCACGTGATAATATCAGACGCAGCACAGTGCGGAAACATACATGTTGCTAGAGGATTGCATTCTGGCATTGTGATTTTGGAGGGCTGCGCGACCCTGCCAGGATAACAATGCGGGACGGATGCCTGATGGCATATATATGGAGGTGCGTTGCCTAAGACTATCAGCACTGATTACCTCTATCCTCACCTCTAAAATAGAATATCCCTGTCTCAGTTATCGAGATTCTCATCTCTATATCGGTTTGTTCCGCATTCGTCAATCTCTATATCTCAACCTCTATACCAATTAATCTATATTTTATTCAACCACAACCATCATTAGTAGGGTCCACTTGTAATTTTATCTAAATATATCCATGTGAGATCTTGTTTTGAAGGATTTTTTAAAACGAATTTAATGGTGTAATCGGAATTTGATTTGGTTTTTTGGTTTGTGATTTACAACATTTTTTTTGTTCGTTGACATAGTGGGGCCCGCTTTTCTCTCTCTCACCTTCCCCTCTCTCCCTTTACCGATCGGCTGCGACAGACGCTGGAAATAGTGGTAGACCCAGTAATCGCTACGATACAGATGGCTTTAGGAATCACCGGTGCAGAAGAAAAAATGCTATACTAAACCTGGAGATTGGGATATCGATCCCCGCTGCAGCTAGTCTAAGCGTGTGTTTGGTTTCAGGAACCGAAGGGGACGGGACGGGACGGGGACCAAATCGTCCCATTTTTAAAGTGTTTGCTTGTGGAACTAAAAGGGATAGAACGGTTCCACTGCCGAATATTCCAGCAGATACGGGACGAAACGATTCGTCCAAAACCGAGCGGACCGAATGATCCCACGCTCACGGCGTCTCTCTCTCGTCTTCCCTCTTCGTCCTCCACGCCGGGGCATGGCAGGGCGGGCGTGGCGCTGGGCGACGGCGCGGCGCCGGGCCGGCCGCGGCGGCTGCGCGCGCCGCAAGGCCGGCGACGGCAGGGCGCAGGGGGTTCGCGGCGGCAGCGTGCGGAGCAGGGCTGGTTCGCGGCGGCTGCGAGCGGCGCAGGGCGGGTTCGCGGCTGCTGCGAGCTTGGAGCTTGCCGAGGACGCCTCGCAGCAGGAGAGCTCGACTCGATTCGTCACCATGGCCACCTTGCTTGGAGCTTCAATTCTCCACAAATCTTGCGGCCCCAATTTTTCTAATTGAAAATTGATTTGGTGCTGGACTCACAGCTTCCTGGAGATCGGATTTGTTGGCTTTGTTGGCGCAAGGCAGCTAGGCAGCACGCCGGCATCTTGGGCGCGAGCTGCGCGAGGCAGCCGTGAAGAACTCGCGACGCATCAAATGGTGTGTCCGCCTGCAGGGTGTTCGACGAAATGCCACAAAGACATGGGTAGGGAAAGCTAACGGAACCGTGGAGACGGAGTCAATACTCGTTCCTTCTCATCCTTCGTACCAAACTGAAAACCAGTACCGGCTCGTCCCTTCATCCAAACAAAGAATGGAACCGTTTCATCCCAAAAAACTAGGACGGTTCCGTCCCATCCCACTTGATCCCAGAACCAAACACACGCTAAGGGCACCGACCTGAATAGAACACAATACATGTTATATTTAGAAATATTCTTACTTAGAACCACCGTTGTAATATGTATTGTAAAACTGTTAAAATAGTAAAATTAAAATAAATTCCCTATTTCAACTCTGAAGTTTAACAAAAATGCGGAACCTCGTAGAAAAAATAATTTAATGTAGGCAAATTATTCGTACACAGTACCTGTTTCACCACTAGTACACAAGCCGTTCCTGCAAAGAAAAATAGTGTAGCACCAATAAATCCATCGGAAATAGAGTTAGTAAGCATAGGATTTCCCTGTGACGAAATAAAATATGCTGACTATTCTGACTGGTAAAAGGAGTACTTTGGTAACCATTCTTAACTCTCGGATTTAGCTGGATATACGGAAACTTTCCGATACTTAAATGTCAATGGTCGGTTCCGTTAGAAGGGTATGCAAGTTGACAATAATGAGGCACGTAGAGGCCTGTACGATAGAATACGAGCTACCATCCAATTGTACCTGCGCAATTACTACGTGTTGAAGATTTGGTTTAATCCTGCCACTTCGTTCTGCATACGTGGCGGCAGAGTGCATGTGCTGCAATCTCCATAAATAGGGTGCCGGGGCAGTGCAATCTTCGCACACCAAGCAACGAGCATAGAAATGGCGGCCAAGTCTCTGTTTCTTCTCGGGATCATCCTGGCTATTTTCCTGCTCATATGGCAGGATACGGTGCAAGCTAGAGACCTCACTGAAGTCAATGGTTTGTTTTTGCCTCTCTCTCACTACTACATTACTGCAAATAGAAGACACTATATTCTTAGAGATGGGGAATTCCATCATGCCTATAACACATAAGAGACGCGTAGAGGTGCGTATATATGTGCTGTAAGATGTGGTGTGCGGAAGAGAGGAATAATATCAATAGCACCTTACACTATCACAGTCTTCACAGACAACTTCTGTAGGTGCGGCAAAAAAAAACACTGTATCAGCAGGGATGACAGCCCACTGCTACATCACTCTAGCTAGAAATCAAGCATTTAAAGGGGTGTTAAACAAAGCAACGTAGCGGCGATCAAGAACACGAGCCATCTCAACGTGACAAACGAAAAATTGAACAAACAATTGGCCAAAACAGGCACCAGGCGCTCCGGCAGCCACGCCCGGCCCGTGCTGCTGCCCATGCGTTTGTTGTGCCCGTGGCCCAAGCCCGCGGAGCGAGAGAGAGAGAGAGAGAGAGAGAGAGAGAGAGAGAGAGAGAGAGAGAGAGAGAGTATGCTTGTATTACAATAGGTTATTGTCTATTGCCAACTCATTGGTTAGTTAGGAAACACAGACCTATCAGTGTACAAGAATGAGCCACTGAATGTTTCTGAATTGATTAATTGCAGATAAAAATGGTAATATGGAAGCTGCAATAGGACCTGATGGGCTCAAGGAAAAGAAGACGATCATTAGTATCCGAGTACGGCCCCAAGATCGCTTTCCTGGTTACTATGGAGGTGTCTTGCCGCCTTATGGTGGAGGCATCGGAGGATTCGGCAATAGTTTTGGGTTCGGTAGAGGCATCGGAGGACCCAGAAATGATTTCGGGTTTGGAGGAAATTTTGGAGGACCCGGAAATGGTTTTGGGATCGGTGGAGGTGGCATAGGAGGACCCGGAAATGGTTTTGGGTTTCAACCTGGAGCATTCAACGGCTTCAATAGTGGCTTCGGTCCTTTCAATTGACGAAGAATCGGTGTCCTAGGAGTATAAAAAACATATGCTCATATGTTTTCCATATGTTAAATACGTAATGGCTATGAAGAAACGATGCAGACATTATGGAGATAATTATTGCTTGAATAAACTTTTTTATAGAATGTTTTAATTAGTCTTGTTTGGTATGCTCTGCATTTGTCCTCTTTTTCACTACAACAAAACGTTACAAAAGGATGGGTGATGAGGACATACTAGCCATTCTTGAAAACCGTTACACAAACTATGCTCCGCATCGAGTGGATATTACAAATGTCAATCGATGATCACCACATCCAAAGGTACCTATGTAGTAGCTTTGCTTTATAGGTACACAATTAGTTGCATATGTACCTATATTTCTATAAAGCAAAGCTACTACTTGGTTTATATGATTGTAGATTCAAGCATCATGCTGTATTGGAAAGCTTATCAGTGAACACAAACAACATACAACAAACCATGAATCGTCTATGACAATCCAAGGATCGGCTGCACAAAATAATGTACCGATACATAAAAAGGTGAACTGCATCCTTAAGAAATATAACTTTGCATTTTATGAGAACTTTCTACTACTTAAATGGCCTACACTTTTTTTGTTAAGGTTTGCACACAAGAAGCTCTCTGGACCAACCAAGATGGAGTACATAAAGGATGACACATGTTACACAAAAGCTGAATGGGCTGACAACGTGATGACAACAGAGCCATCTCTCAAAGGTCCTACGAACCAGACCGTCGATATTCTATATATATATAATACATATGGCTGGAAAGATAATTAAGTCTACTTTCACCTCCAAGAAACATCTTGTCATTTCGACTTTTCACTAAAGAGATATGCTCATTTTAGTGAAGACTGCTAGGGAGGTTGAAAGTCATGCACGACTTCACGGGATTGCAGTTTTCACACCTTTCACCAACCCTTTTCTTAGTCGAAACTATTGAACGTTTCACACCCAACTAGAAGGGATGTTCCTAATATAATTAACTCATGTATCTCAATCATTTGCAACAAATTTGATAATAGAAAAGAACCCCCTTTGGTTAGCCAAGTGCTATCAATTTCAGAGAGAGATCTCTACCCCTTTGCTCTTATGATTTCCTTGGAGGTTACATAAGCGACGTTCGATGTCACCCAATTTGTGCTCCAGCTCAATTTGATTGCAGGTTGTGTTGGTTGGTTACTCATAGTGTGGTTGGGCGAATCCTCGATTCCGGTTGCCATATAGAGCCAGTGGTTGGCTTCGGGTTGTTTCGTCAGAGTTACACTATTATCCTAGTTGTTTGCAGCTAGTTATCTTTTCTTCTTTGAAGCTAATTATCTTGATCTTGTTCCTACGTCATGAAGATTAAGCCACAAGCTCATCATTTTGTATCCAGGGCCATCGTTGCCATGGTAGAAATTTTGTTTACCCATAACTACATATATTTGTTATCGTCCTATCCACAAGAGCCAAAGAAAAATATACCAATAGCCCTTTGTGTGAGTTTTGTTAAGTTTCGACCCATTAGAGTCTTTGTTTAGTTGCTGATCATATCATTCTTTGTGTGTCCTTTGTGTCATTTCAATATTGTTATCATAATCTGAAAATCTGAGGAAAAAAGTAACGTGATCTATCCTTTGCGTAAACTTTGTTCCCATCTAGCTACTGGATGCACTTAGTTCTATACATAATCATTCAAGTCTTATATAAAAAAATATCAGAGACAAAAGAAAGAGCATAAACGAGAAGAAAAATGAATGAAAAGGAAAGTCGCAGAAAGAAAAAATCATCATTTTGCTCGTAATTGCATTTGCTGAATTTCATATTAAGTCGTGTGACCAATGAGCTATAATCTTTTTGGTGCAATTTTTGCTTGTACATAAAACCATCATTTGCTAGCATAAACCTTGTTTGCATCAAATTCTGAATTCATTGCATGTCCATGACAACGTTTACATATTTCATATCTTGTGATCAGCACTAGGCATTGAGCTTCTAGTTTGGATTGTTACTTAACTTCACAACAACTAGAACTTCAGATTGTTCCTTGTGCATCATTCCCCACCAAGCTCCACATAAAAGCCACTGTAATACGGTATCTTGATCTTGTATTTGCTTGACCAACACTTGTTATCACCACACATTACTTTTGTAATCTGTAGGGAAATCATAAGATCTTTGGTTGGTAAGAGAAGGTGAGGTTGAGAGATCTTTACATATTTTTTTTTCCTATTCCACATATATGATTGCTATTTCTAGTAGAATTTTGTGAAGACTAATCATGGATGGATGCAAGCAAACACATTTTCCGTTCTATGGAAGTTCTGATCCAGAGGAATTTCTTGATTAGCAAGAAGACATGGAGTAGGAGTTTGGACTCAAAAACTTTTCAGGAACAAAATTACAGCGAGCCACATTTGAGTTCCACGATTATGCCCGTGATTGGTGGAGATGCTATACTGAAAAGCATTTTGTAAAAACATGGACAGAGAGTTTGTTGCAATTTAGTATGAGGAGATTTTACTACATCGTTTAATGCATAAGAAGCAAGGAAACAAATCTGTCCAAGCCTTCTACGATAATATGTCCTTTGCTATGCATCGAGCTAATTCATGGATGACAAAGAAGCAATGTCATATTTCAAGAGAGGTTTGAATTCTAATATTGCTGCTGCTATCAAGGAGAAAAAGTTTGGAAGTATGCGTGATATGTTGACCTATGCTATGAAGAAGGAAAAGAAATTTCATGAGCAGCAAGAGAATATTAAGTGTTGCCTAAATTTGTGCCAAGACATTGCTTCTCGATACAAATCTGTTTGGGAGTCAAGTACCATCTTTCAAAGTGACTCGAAAGCATCATGTTCATGCAACGAGAAAGGACTAGCTGAGTCCCAAAGTTTGAATAATAATGTGCACCCGTATCATGAATTTGAATTAGACATCAATTTGAGAAGTGCCATGAGTATCGAGAAAACTGATAATGGCAGCATGATGACTCAAAATGTCATGAACTCTAAATTCAAGAAGAAAGAAGAAAACATTCCTGCTTATTCTTAGCTAAACCTTGAAGAGCGATGATATTAAGAGCAGTGGCTTCACATGGAATCTTTCATTGGAGCTAGGTAAATCAAATTCAGCACATAGTCTAAAGCTGATTCAGCAATACCTAGCGGCCTGGAGAACGAATTGGCTGTCGTGGCCATCTCCTCTACGCGACGCGTCTATTTTAATCGGCGTGTCTTTGTCAGGTGCCTCAGCGTGGCGGCCTCCCAGCCACGCCTTCGACTACACGGCCCATCTGCAATCAATATTTTACTCCGTTTTGGTTCATCTACAAAATTGTGTGCGGGGAAAGTTTACGGTCCAGTCTAACCTGCGCCTCCATCCGATGTGTGTGGTAGCCGTCGGCTCCTCGATCCCTCACGGCTGGGGGACCCCGGTCGACTCGTGCGAGTCGCGAAGGGGAGGCCGCTCGTCGCTCGCTGCGCGCCATGGATCCCCGCTGCGTTCGCGCCGACGCCACCCCGCGAGGCCCTACGGCGGCGACCGCCCACCTCGATGTCGGCGAGCTCACCGTCATATTCGTGTGACCAGCAGGGGGCCCGATCGAACTCTTGCGAGCCGCGAAGAGGGAGCCCGGTTGTCGCTCGACAGCGCCCCTCGATTCCCCGTCAAGGTCGCGCAGGCGGTACCCCGACAGCCCATACGGCGGCGACCTGGACGTGCAGTTCGTGGGAACGGCCGAGTTGGAGCCCGGACGTGCTCCCACCGATGCTAGGGGCTGTGAGCCATGCCCGTGTCTGGTTTTTGTCCTGCAAGACGTCCGCGAAATTCCTCGGACCCATCCATCCTGATGTCGCGGCGCCGGGTGCTCCAGCAGAGTGCGGCCATGGAGACGCGATCCCTCGCCATGTTTTCCTGCCGTTGATGCGGTGCTGGCTGTTGGAAACAGTCGCTGCGGCCATGGCGTTGCGTGGCGGGGTTAGTGGCCGGCGACGCCGCTGCCGCGAAAGAGATTGTGGCGCGTGGCAGGACCTGCCTCGATCCATAGCACAGAAATATAACCTTCCATCTGTACCCTGAGGACCTGCACCAAGGTCTTCAATATCACACAATCTTACTAGAGGCCCCCATCCTCTTAGCGTATTCACAACTGAATCCAGCATCATCATCCTCAAAATCTCAGCACGTGGACCACGCCCTGTAAATCACATCCGCGAAAATGGTCAGCAAACATCATCCTTACATCCTCACTAACACACACAACAGCTAAACAGTCAAATAAACACAAAATTGTTACCCTGAAGGAAGCTTGACCCCCTGCAGGCGACGCCATCGTTGCTCCCACCGCCACTGCCAAGAACCAAAGCTTTCAGCCACAAGACGCACCCCTTCTTATCCCCACCAGGAACCCAGCAGAATAACCTAGCAAGCACTAAAGAGAGTCACGGACCTGAAAAAAACAAATTATCAATCACCCGTACCCCACAATCCACTGTTCGGTAGCTTTGACTGCCAACACCTAGACAACACAATGTCACGTATTGCAACCCAAACACCCACCACACAACAGGGATCAAACACAACAGCCCATGTGATTCCGCCCATCCTAAAAGGCTCATCAGCGTGGCGAAGCGCGCCGCCTCCTCTAGTGCCTTACATCTTGAAAATATTTTCACTCATGAAGATGCCTCTCATTCAAGGGAGGAAAGTACTGAAATGTTCAGACCACAATCTGAAAATGAAAAGAAAATTGCTGCTACTACTACTGTGGAATTTGATCATTACATTGATGAGCCTGTTACACAAGAGCAAAATGGAGTTTTTTCCCATTGTGTGATAGCGACAGATCAAAATGATGAAAATCGGCAACATGAGTCACATCTAATTATTGATGCCTTGAGTAGACAATTAAAGGAAGTTGAAAATGGACAACGACATAATATGTTTCAAAACTATCAAAGGCAAAGCATGCAACGTTATAATTGATGGTGGTAGTTTTCATAACCTTGCAAGCAAAGAAATGTGTGACAAACTTGGATTGAATCTTTTGAAACATTCTCATCCATACCATGTACGTTGGTTGAATGATCATGGAGATCTCGAGATGAAACATAAAGTAAAAGTTCCATTTAAGATTGGTGAATATTTTGACACTATCGAATGTGATGTGGTACAAATGAAAATTTGTCATTTACTTCTAGGAAGGCCATGGCAATATGACCGTTCTTCTAAACATTGTGGTCGTTCTAATCAATATACCATCATGTGGAAAGGGAAGAATTTTATTCTCAAACCAATGATACTTCAACAACTCTTGGATGAGGAAAACGAAAGGAATGTGAATGAAACAAGAGAGGTTGTTGCTGCATATTGTCCATATGCAAAAGAAAATTCTGATGGATTTAAAGCAAAGGAAGTTTCAACAAATGTTCAGGTGCAACCTTCGCTAGATCCTTGCCTAAAGATGTCTTCGGATGCGATGTATGTTTAGTTGCTGCACCTACAGACCTCACTGAAAATAGAGGAGTTATAATGAGATCAAGGACATCACAAATTCTCAGCTTTGAGGAAAAGAAAGCTCATGATAAATCTAATGTAAATATTACTGTCCCGATGCCTCTAGAGGAGGCCATGAATACTATCAATCATTGCTCTAAATTTGAAGTCAAACATGTGCCTCAAGCCCCAAGTGAGAACGAGAGCCACATAGCTAAATTGAGCGAGAATAAAAATGAAAAGAAGTTTTGATTTGACCCGGTGTGAGGATGAGAGCTTTTGTAATATGAAGATGAGAGATACACCACGTACACTGAGAGGAAATAACAATGCCACTTGTGAGGAAACTTTTGAAATTAAGATGGTTACACCAACTTGTGTTGTTCATCTTAATGTGCAGGTTTGCAAGAATAATGAGGAGTTGGTGGCCCATGGAGTTAAAAGAAATGAAGAAAGAAGTGAGAGAACAACCACTACCAAGAGTGAAACAATATTTACCCATGGATTGAATCAAGACGATGACAATAAAGGTACAAAATCTGAGAAGTTGACCACAAAACACATACAACCGTTGGAACTAAAAGGTAATATTTTTGGTAGACTCAAACCTAAAAATGTTGTACTTCTTACTGACATTAAAATTTTCAAAAGAATTTCTCCTATAGAATGTTTATGCTATGTGACACATGATGAACCAATTTTGCTTGATAAAATGTTTCCAAAAGTTTCCAAGATTGCATCCGTAAAATCTTTGCATGGAATAAATACTTGGAAGTTTACATTCAATCTGATTGGATATCACGTTTCAAATAATTTCTTTGTGGCTTGAATCTGCATCACTTGTGACAACCTTGTTGATTTGATATTGAATAAAATGTATATGAACTGTGTTTGTGATTGTTACATGAACACATCACGCCATAGTAGTTACACAACAAGTGATCTGTTGGCTGCTTACTTCACGCCTTTCAGTAGACCAAAGCACTTCTCATCCTTTCACGCCCCTCAAAAGAGTTTCTGCCATTTGAAAATTTCATAGCAAAAACAAAATTTGAAGTTTCACATCAATTATGTGGGTTGAAAGAGATTTTGGTTCTACCATCCACTAAGTTGTTTGCAGGTCAAAGGAACAAGAGAATGAGATAGTGGTTGTCTTTGGGTTGATTTCGTCGAGGTTGTACTATTATCCCAGCTGTTTGTAGCTAGTTATCTTTGCTTCTTTGAAGCTAGTTATCTTGATCTTGTTCCTACGTCGTGAAGATCGGGCCACAAGGCTCATCTATGGGTATGGTTGCTTGCGACTATATCATCGTAGCTAAACGAAAAGTTAGTTGATTTCCACGCGGTTGGGCCCAAAGGCCTACCACCCTTGACCGCGCTTTGATCGGGGGCACCTAGCCCAATTACGGCTGGTGGGCCCCTATCACGCTGCGCATATAAGAGGAGGCGGGGCCGGCTCAGCAGAAGACTCGAGATTCACCACCGCAGCAACCTCACCCCACAAAACCTAACTAATCTTGAGGGTCACGCAGTCGGTGAGGGGAAGCACCACCGCTGCCTTCGCAACGATGACTCCATACACCGTCGCTGTCCTCGAGCAGTGTCGTTGGAGACCTAAAGGGCTATGCGGAGACCACAGCTGTCACCGTTTGAGCTCGCCTACATCACGGGAGCATCGATGGCGAACAACACCCAGTCCTCCTCTAGTGCTGAACCTCTCCGGCCCCGGCTACCCATCGTCTTCCTTCGGTCGGTAACCCTCCCATGCCCCCCCCCCCGCCGCTGGTGTTTTGGATCTAAACTCGATGTACATGATTACATGATCTTCTACTATCCGTAGTCCTGTGCCTAAATCCGTTAGTTCTAACAATGGTACCGGAGCTCAAGGTACTGCATCGGATAGAAGCAATAGAAAAGGAAATCGAGTTTTTCGATTAAAAGGCAAATCCTAACCCTAGCATGCCTAAAAGGGGAAATATTGGAGAAGGGACGTGCAGATCCGGTAGTTACCTAGATCACGCCATCGGTGCGCCACCACCGGCTCTCCGGAGGTGGGAATGATGATCGCGCCGCTCGTCGACGCGGGCGGATGCCGTTCATTGTCGCAAAAATGCTCTACGACGGTGCGCTTACTCTCGGGTAAACACGCACTACAAGAGATTTGACATTATGCGATGCTTCACTTTATTTTTGTCACGCTAGCGTCACGGATTCTATACTATAACATATTTTTATAGTCCGTTATAAAAGACATTCGGTGACGTTCAATTTCTTTTCGTCTTAATTCTTTTATGACGATTCTCCGAAACGTCACAACATATTTCATGACACATTGGCCCATTTAGTGTTTTAGGCTGCACTTTACGGGCCAAAATCTAACATGGCCCACATTGTACCATTGATCTAACCCATCTTATATCATGGATCCGACCCATTTGCATCATGGATCACGTCCATTGATCTCACGGATCAAGCCCATTCATCTCACGGATCAGGCCCATTCGTATCACCGATCCGGCTTCATGTGTGTTATTTTGTTTCAGGTTGACAATTCATGCCACAATTCCATCCCATTTAACTCGTGGCCCACTTGACCAGACCTTGATGTGTGGGCCAAACCAATAAAAAGGCAAGTAAAAATACAAAGAACTGCGAGCATCTCAATCTTTTCCTCTTACTAACATTGTAAACTGCTCGAAACAAGTGGTACTCATTAACCGAGAGGAAACTGCGATAACTATTGAATTATTAAGAACACGTATGGCCACCATTCGCGAGCTCATTATAAAGTAAATCACGGGGTGACCGACCCCGAGTACACGTTCTCCTTGCGACCCGTTCAACAACGTGCCCAAGGCTTAACCCGTGTACTCTCCAACGGTCCTCAACCCATGCAACCACAGTGCCATACACATCACCTCTAGGTCGGAGAGATATCCGGCCCAGTTTACAATTCACAAGCTACATAGGTTTACCAATCCCCATAAGAAAGGTATGCAAGTGGTACACAACTCAAACTTGTTCGCGGAGTCACAATGGGGTGTTCTTAAATTTTACCAAGTTATCACATTCAAGTGTAGCATAAGCAATATATGAGTGTCCAAATCTATCGTTGACTCCATAAGCACGACAAAGCATTTCTAACGAGGAATTGACACATATTCTACATACGGCATATAGGAAAATTTATGCAAGTGGATTTCCAATCAACTTTTAGAACGTAAATGCACATTCATCATCCTTAATATAGTGATAAAAGAAAGTATTTTTAAATAATGGGAATGCACCGGGGCTTGCCTTGGGAGTGATCGAAATTGCACTAGCTTCACAAGCGTTGAGATCGGCGACGGCTTCTTCCGGCGAGATTAATTCGACGTCGTTACCTATGGAATGAAATGCAATGCATAAGTAATAAGTATACAAGGTCAAGGTTGATGATGATGTATGTATGCGGTTTCATATAGATGCCATAAGCATAATCTTAATAACATTAAATTCATGGAATTTAATAGTAGTATGCATGAACACGTGATTCCTTCTTTTTTTAATTAAGTTAAACTAAGATACAACTTGTAGGTATAACATAGGCAAAGCAAGATTTAAACAAAGTGACATGAGTGCTGTGTGTTAATCATTGTGGTTCAGATTTAAAACGATGAGGAAAAGAAATACAAAGGAGTGTAACACTAATTTTAGGGTTTAGGGGCTCCTATCATCACATGCGATAATGACGTTACAATATAATTAGGGAAGCACTTAAATAATTAAAACAAGTGTAATATTAACGGGAACTTCCTATCAATCTGATCATGAAGGACCAAGTAACATTATCGAGAGAACAGGACCATAAACATGCAAGGATATAATTTAAGACCATAAATTCAATATATAAAATGCTGAAATTGACATTTTCTTGAATTAAAAAAACTGATATCAAAATAATTATTTAGGGTGCTCCAAATTAAACATGGGATTTTGTGAAAGTGTACAGGGCTATGAGGAGCAAATATACCAAGTTTCATGCAAAAAGATTTTATACACAATTAATACGAAATTAATTACAGAAAAATGCAATTAATGCAATAACTTGAGATATATGCAATGCAAGTGTGATTTTCCTGTGCAGAGTGCTCAAGGGTACCAAGACACATGTTTTGACCAAGTGGCACCTTCATTGAATGTTTATTCTAAAAGTTATGAATTAATTAGTTAATAAGTGTTGCACATTAACTATTTTTGAAAATTACACAAATGACCGAAAAATAGGAGTTCATGTTACTTTTCGACAAGTACAAGTTCTAAGGGTTCCAAAGAATTTTAGTTTAAAATTTTTGGACTTTTGAATCTGAATTTATGAATTTTTTAAAACACATAAATCTTTGCGTTATTTACCAAATCTTTGCATTATTTACAAAAATGCCACTAGGCCATTTTGAATAAGGGTGGCGCGCGGGCTCCGGCGTGCGGCGGCCGGCACCGACAAGCTGGCGCGGGGCGGTGCGCTAGGGCACCGCGAGGGCTGGGGTTTGGTGGGAATTTCGTGCGCGGCGAGGGGAACGCGATGTGGTGGCCTCGCTGGTCCCAAGGATGGCCGGAGCGGCGTCTCCGGCAGCGGCGGGCGTCCAGCACAGAGGGAGAGAGAGGGAGGGGCAAGGCTCGAGAGAACCACCTGGTGGAGGAGAGTGGCGGCGTGGACTCGGACGTCGAGGAGGCGAACCGGAGAGGAGGTCTCGACGGCGGGGCGGAAGGGTTGGCCGCGGCGGCGGCGTTCCTTCTCCAAATTCCCGACGAGGCACTGCGCGAGGGAGAAATTGGTGTTAGGGGGAGCTGCAGGGGGTACTTGTGCACGAGATTGCAGAGAGAGAGAGAGGCGAGGGGAGCTGCCTAGCCGCGGAGCTTCGAGGTGGCGGTCGACAATGGTGGTGGCGGCGATTTCCTCTCTTGCTCGCGCGGGTGAGGGAGAGGGGACCAGGCAGAGGTGCTGGAGCGTAGAGAGGAAGGTGAGGGAGTGGTCTGATGCGAATTTGGGATGGGGCTTTGGCCCTTGCGCCATATTCTAAGGGGAGGCAGGAGGGGCGGCACGGCCGGCAGAGGAGTGGGCGGGGGCCTTCAATGCCCGGCCGTTCCTGTTGGCCGGCGGGTACAGGAATGGTTGGGGAGGTGGCCAGGGTGGCGTGGAGGATGGGACGGGGCAGGGCACGTGCGGGGCGGGCGGAGGTGGCACCGGACCGGCGATCACCCGCCATTGCCCACTGGCTAAGCTCCATTTTGAAATTTTGTTACCTTTTTGAATCTGCTTTTCGAAATAATGGCAAAACTCTCTTTCTGTTGCTCCAATACTTAAGCCAGAATTTAGGGTGGTTCATAAAGATTTGATCTACATTTTCTCTTTTAGGTTAAAGTTCAAATTCTGTTTGTAAAATTTTATAAGAAATTCACAAACAGTGCTGTTTCAAATTTCAAATTTAAATTTTGTGAAAATGCTGTAAATTCATGGTTTTGCATGTACAACATGATGGTGCAAAAATATGAGGGTAGTATTGTTATAAAAACTAGTTAATACCCCACGCGTTGCTGCGGCTTTTTTATAACTTGGTTAATTGGAAATATAAGATGATACAAAATAACTATATATGAAAAATGAATTGTTTAGATATGAAAACGTTGACAGACAAACTGCACCATATGTAAAGTGAAGTATGTTGAAATTTAAGTTGCGATAAGACATGATTTATATATGTTAAAATTTATTTCAAGATCGATCATATATATTACTTGCGATGTAGAGGGAGATAAATTTCCATGTCCCAGTTGACATAAAAATAGGTATGCAATAAGATTAAATGCTCCATTTCACCATTGTTATTGTTTTAGAGATATGTTTTTTTTTGCAATATATAGCAGTAAGATTTATTCCTTATTATAAACCATACATTAATTTAGCAAATTTCACTAATATGCATAGCTAAAAATGGAAAAATAAATGCAATCCTGCAAACGAATTTAATGGGAAGGTGGGTCCTATGCTATCAATTTCAATAGAGAAAAATAGAATATCGAGCAAAAGCATAGGTTGCAACATGCAAAAACGTAGGCTTTGAGACATATGTTGGCCAGGCCTTCATACTTCAGGAGATGAGATCGGTACCACTATCCTAAGGAGGAAGGAGCCAATGTAGCGTGGAGTCCCTGCTATTGCTAGATGGTTGTTGGATTGTCTTGTGTGAAAATGACGTTGGTAAGAACTAAGAACAGAGGCTAGGTGGAAACAAATAGAATATTGCCATGCTGTGTAAGCTCAATGCATTTGTAGTTCCTGGTTGCCAACGGCTTGCCTCCTGATGGTGATGTGCGGTAATGGCCAACATTTATGCTGTGTAAGCATGTGTTTAATGGGAAAAGAAAACAACAAAACGGATGGTGATGTATAAACTATTAAGAGTGTGGTTAATGTGTGATAGGGACAATGCACAACAGGAGTTACCGCCGCTGTGTATCCTTTGTTGGTGCATCGGCTCATAAATGCTAGATGAAAATGACCTGGATGCATGGGAAAAATGGACAGTGACGATCAAGTAAACAAAATGATCTAATGGACTTAAATTTATGATGACGTGGCTCAATGTGGTAACAGAGAAATAGAACTTATGATCTTTAGTGAGTTGTGTCTTTTATATATATATATAGATTAAAGTTTCCTAAGGGCTAGGGTTTGCCTTTTTATTTTTATGCTTATCCCATTTTCTTTTCTTAGCTTAATTAGAGGTGA
>JAUNZO010004589.1:0-159936 GCA_031894775.1 Chloris gayana | reverse complement strand
AAGGCTCAGGGTAGCCCGGGCGTGAGCGACCTCAACATCCAGAACCGTTGCCAGCTGCTCAAGTTACGACACCGCCTGCTGACAGTCGAGGACTGCAGCCTGGGTGACAGAACATATATGCAGCCATCGTTTCCATGGAAGGTGAACTTGCCCGACATCACTGGGAATCGTTCCGTGCACTGCAGCTTGCGTCCTCAGTCCTTGTTCGGTTCCGTCGGGAATGTCGGATCGAGCCGGAATGAGGCCCGTTCCGGCCGGAACGAGCTGGCCCAGAATTAAATAGGTTGGGTGGAAAAACTGCTGTTCAGTTATGGCCTGTGGAGAATGAAAAAGGGTCCATTTCGAAAATTGACAGTGTCCAAGCGACCGGAATGAAACTGGACACTAGGAGGTCCGGTTTTTCCGTCTCATCCGCGAACGCTAGCTTGGGCAAAGTGAGTCAAGCAAGAATCAAATCAATGCGGTTGAGGAGAACTAGTAAGTAGAATAATGTGCATCTACTTACCAAACTAGTCTGTTTTTTTTTTTTTGCTTCATTTAGTCCTGTACTCGAACCCATTCGCAAGCTAGTGAATGACAATTGGTTTATTCGATGCTCTACTTCTGCTTTTAAAGTTTCAGAAATGAATTAAACATCATGCTTGTGAAATAACTTGTATGATTTAGTTTAATGACATAAATATTTCATAAAAAATTGTAGCACAAATTATTGGTTTATTATTTATGTCATGCAAGACTCTTATTTTTATTACATATAAGGCATCACACTAAGTCCATAAGATAATCATCGTGACCTAAATAAAGAAAATGAATTGTATTAAGGAAATCAAGGCCCTGGCCCATTAATTTAGACCTCCTATTATGCTAATAAGTAGTTAATAGTAATAATTCTGCTATGATCTTTTGCTGAAAGAAGGAACAACCAAAAGTTAAATAATTTGAACTATTACATGAAGCTTTTGATTGACTATAGAAATTTACAAACAGAGAAAGCTAAATGAAAAAAATCATAATATTTGATGACTGCATATTGAAAAAAATTATGGAAATGGCTATCAAATAATTTTCTTTGCTATTCTAAGGTTTTCCTCAAGCAGTCAAGTCCTTTAGCAGAGGTAGTACATATGGAGAACCTGAAATTCTGCACTTCTTCCTCTTGATAACTCTTTTGTACTGGCTTATGGAGGATGTAGTGCATATCAAAATTTATTTAAGTTTTATTTATTTATTTATGATCAAATCAATAATTTAACATTTTCATTCACCACAGATGATTTTTTCTTCATGTATGATAGTGACGGTTGACGGAAGGTGTAGGAGCAGGCTGGAGATGGGTGAACCCAAAAGGTGGATGACGGGATGTTGAAGATGATGAAGAGGGCTGTCTTGGATGACATTAGAATCGGGTTTATTTGGCTGAAGTACATTTTCAGCAGATGTAGTGATACCCTTATTTTTTCGTAATGCCAAAGGCTACAAATTAGTAAAGCACGAAGTACAACAATGTGTCATATATAAGTGATACCCTTATTTCTTCATAATGTCAACAACTACAAATTTATAAAGCACGAAGTGTGAATGTATAACAACGTGTCATATATAAGTTACTATAATTCTTTCCTTATACTAACAAATATGGATAGAAAGCTATTTGTATTATTCCTATAAAATATTTGTGTCTATGTCCGGAGTTCCCATCCATCTTAATATTTGTTCCTATACCTCTAGAGCAAACCGATGCTCTTTGCTGATCAACATCGTGCTACTTCATAACATCTTTAGGATCTTTCATGTGCTTGGAGTTGCCCATCCATGTGGAGTCATTTAATAATTTCAATGTTGTGATAGAATTTGATACGAACTATTTTGTGCTAAAAGATTGTTACTCTCGATTTTGTATGAAATTACAATTGTTCTCTTTGTATTTTTTTTTATCATAAGTTTCATCCGTAGCACAGCACGGACACACAACTAGTAATATAGAAATGAGGATAACCGGGATACAGATGGCGAGTTGGTGTTTTCTAGAACTTGGAGAACAATGATCATGCGACACTCGGGTTGTTGGTTTGATGGGCCCTTTTTATTCAACTAACTGTTATGTTGGGCCTTAGTGCGCTATTTCATGTTTAAATGGGCCTCAACCTAAACGAATTATGCTCATGCCACCTGTCGGGCCAACCTTGGCCCAAGAACGGCAAGAGCTTTCGTGCCATGCCAGCCCGGGCACGAAAGACAACGGGTTGTGTCGTGCTTGGGCTAGGCCAAACAAATTCGTGCTTCGGGTTGGCTCAAAAAGCACAGCTGGTTTGACCATCTATAATATTGGCATATAAAAACTTCTTGTTCTAAGATCCCGGTGTTAGATGGTCATCAACATTGCATATGTTGACCATAGTCATCATAGACCATCATGAACTTTTGCTCGAGCTTGATCCCGTACTAAATGTGCACAAAAGACAGTTTGCACAAAAGAGTAAATTGCACCGACTTAAATTGTTTGAGGTAGTAAAATGAGTTAAGATTCTTTCGGCACTAAATTAGACACAGTGAAGTATTTGTGATAGTAAAATAAACTTTTTCCTAAAAACAGACAATCCACACAACAACACCACACGATGAGAACATCTCTAGTGCTCCCACTGTGTTAGGTGCTTCCGGTACCGAATTAGATAAATTATTTGAGGTGCTTCGGATACTAAATTAGATAAATTATTTGAGATGTTCTTTCTGCACGACATAACTAGTGGAATGCGAATCCGGGTGGTTGACGAAGGCTCTCGAGGTTGGATTTAATGATTTTTCCATCCTCCAAGCCGACAGCTTATGATGTTATATATGACATGGAACATTTGCTGGTTAGGAACGCGACCGTGTTGGGATAGTAAAAAGAGTAAATTTCACAAACCTACAACTATTTGTGTGCTTGTATCACAATACTATAACTTTTGAAGTCTATTTCATAAAACTACAACTTTTATGGCATGTGTCATTGACAAGTGGGACCGGGCTATGTAGCCCTTGTGTGAATGACAAATGGAACCAAGCTACAATTTTTTTTTTGTAGATTTGTGTTACTAAGGGCTGAAATAATTGTAGCTTTGTGAAATGAACTTCAAATAGTTGTAGTTTTCTGAAATTTACTCTAGGAAGAGAAAAGATATTAGGACATCCTGCAAGCAGCGCTGGTTTTTGAGGAGGGAATTGTACTCCCTCCGTAACCAGATTAGAGGACGTTCTGCGTTTCGGAGCGTTTTCACAAAAGAGGGCGTCGAGTGTGCTGCGAGTTCCCGTGCGGCCGAGAATTTACTGTATGCGTGTCGTCCCGATGCATGCGCGCGGTACGGCAATTAAAACACGCGTGCGCTGCTCTTCCCTCCCGTAGACTCAACTTCCCGTTGCACTCTTCCAACTCCCGTCCGTCCACTGCCGTGGTCTCTTCCAACTCGCCGCCGTCGCCGCCGAGCGATCCAAGTTCTCGGCCGGAGCAATGGCTCGCGCACCGCGGTGGCATTCTCGCCGGCGCCGCTCCGGCGTAGCCCTCTCTCTCCGCCGCCGGACTCTCGCCTGCGCTCGCAAGGGCGCGCCGCTCCTGCCCGGCCCTCTCTCCAATCGTTGTTCCTGATTCATGCAGCGAAGAAGAAGCTCCTTGCGGACGTTGTGGTGAGGTGCATGGGTTGAAGGACTTCGAAGCTTGTCACCGCATTTGTAAGGAACAAAGCAAGTGCCATCGATGCGGCGACCGCGGCCGCGACCGCGGAACCCACGTCTACAGCGCCATGCAAAAGCGGCAAAAATGTTGGTTCAGCGCGCTACTCGAACCCGCGACCTCGGGCCCGGAAGGACTTTGAGTTCAGTGCGCTAGCCAGTCGGGAGGGGAGAGAACTTCGTTAGTCATCGCACGCGCATTGTATTTATTACCTCCTTGGTATTATAAATCCTGTCCTAAACGTCCTCTAATCTGGTTACGGAGGGAGTACCATGCTAGCGAGCACCCTGCGTCCCGGCTGTGGGTCGTGTGTGAGCTTTTGTTTTCAGAACTGCACATAGAACTGGACACTACTGTTCCTCTTGGACATTTTCAGATTTGTCGAAGAAAGAACGATGCAAGGCTCTTCACAGCTTAATCCGGACGCCGGTCCTTCCGTACCTATCTTCATGAGTTCACTTGCAGACAAGGCCCCGAGAGAAACAAGTAGGTGAAACTCATCGCCTTTTACATGTCAGCAAAGTCATCCGAGGGAGACATTTCTGGTAGCATTTGAGATCCATTCCACATACTTCATTCATGAGTTGCTCCGAGGGCAAATGGATTTTGGCGTACATTTGACCATGGACATGTTTCATGACCTTGGTGGACTCACAACGCCGGCGAGGGAGAGACAGCCGCCGGAACAGGAGCTTCGTAGCTTAGAACCCGGAACCCGATCGTCGACGCAACACTTCGGTTGACGCGAAGACTCTGCCTTCGTCGTCGGGCAAACTCCTCACCGGAAACTCACATTCTCGACGAGCAGCTGGAGCATGGCTTCGGTGCAGCAAGCCAGCAACCCATCGATGACGACCACCTCATTTCTGCAGCGGAGACTCTGCTCATCCGCCATGCGACCGCGGTGGAGGTGGAGCTCGTGTGTAGCCATGGATGGAGGATCTTGCCCGCGGTGAGGTTGTGCCGTAACGAGCGCTAGAGCGGGCCATACGTGGCGGAGGTGACTCTGCATCGGTCGCCGGAGATCATGGGGGCGGGGAGGTTGGCCGTGTTAGGTTGATCTCCACACGTATGGGCCCAAAGGCCCATAACCCTTGATAGCGCCTCGATCGGGGCGCCCAGCTCAAACAGGTGGTTGGTGGGCCCCTATCACGCTGCGCATATAAATAAGGGGTGGGGGCCGGCACGGCACGATGACCTAAGTTCACCGTTCGCCGCCGCCACCACCTTACCCCACAAACCCTAGCCGATCTCGAGGGACGCGCAGCCGGTGACGGGAAGCCGCCGCCACCCACGACGACGACCCCGCACGCCGCCGCCGTCCCCGGACGGTGCCGTTGGAGACCCGAAGGACTCCGCCGGCGACAACCACCGACTCCGTTCCAGCTCTACGCGCTCGACTTCCTCACCGGCGCTCCGATGGCCAACAACGGCGAAGGGTCCTCCTCCGCGAACCTCTCCGGCCCCGGCTACCCCTCCGCCGCCTCCGGTCGGTAACCCTCCCCCCCCCTCTCTCTCTCTCTCTCTCGGTGTATGAACTCGAACCCGAAATGCATGTTCTACTACGTGTTCATCTAGTGCGATGCAAGATCCGTAGATCTAACATTGGTATCGAGCTTTTGGTTAGTAGTGCATCGGCTAGAAGTAGTAGAAAAGGAGATCGAATCATGTTCTTTTTTTCGGTCAATGAAACCCTAACCCTAGATCCGTAAAAGGACGAGCAGATCGGTAGACTTACCCGGATCTCGCCGTCGATGCACCACCTCCGGTCGCTGGAGATGGAAAAGTAACCGCGGCCGCACGGCGGCGCGGGATGTTTGACGCGCACCGTCGCAAGAACGCTCGACGGCGGCGCGCTCACTCACGGGTGAGCGCGCGCGCCGGCGAGGGTCCTCGCGGCGGCGCCGTGTCTCCTCCTCTCGCACTCTCCGTCGTGGTCGCCGTCCCGGCCGCGTCGGACCGCCCGCTCCCGCTTGCGGTGGGTGGAGCAAGAGAACGAAGAGAGAAGGACGAGAGCTTAGGAAGGCCGGAAGCCGGGCGCTAGCACCGCTAGAGACGGTCCCCTCGTCGCCGGCCGCGGCCGTGGGCCGTGCGCGCCGCGCGAGGAACCGATGCGCCGCCGTGCTTGAGAGCGCACCGCACGGAGCGGGTGCGAATGAGAGGTTAGGGTTGAAGGGGGCAGCGCCGGCCGGTTTTGTTCAGGCTAGAAACACGCCGGACCGTCGATCCGAGATCGACGGCTCCTGGCGACCGGCGGGCGAGGTGCTGCGCGTGCCGGGCCGAAATGGTGGCCCGCAGGCTGGCTGTCGGGCCGCGGGCCCAGTGCAAAGGCGCCGTCGCTCGGAAAAGGCCATGGGCCAAAATACTATAGCGCGCTACCGTGAGCAGCGGGCTGAAAATAAAATGGGCCGCAATTTTTTTTGTACTCCGCCGTGAGCGATGGGCCTAAAAGGAAATTGGGCTAGTTTTAAAGTCCTGAACAGTAGCGAATGTTTATATTGTTTTTGACTGTTTTATGTCAGTTTTCAATGCAATTTTTTGCATAATGGAGTAATTTTACCTCTGAAAATTTTTGAACCAACGGGATAAAATTTCAGAGGGTGAATAATGTTGTTTTGCTACTGTTCACACATGTTTATGATGTTTTTCCGCTGCGTATTGATGATACATGATGTTATTTGATGTTTTCTAAAATTAAAACTTCGAACCAACGTGAGAGTTTTAATTTTAGTAGCATTAATTCTATTCTGTGATATTGTGATTTTCTGACCAAAGTTGTTAATTACAATATCATAGTTATGATGATTATGTTGTATCTTCATGGTTTATGCATTATATCTATTTTCTGCCCAACGGTGATGTAGATTTTAATGCATACTTTGGTTATTTCATGATGTTCTCGTTCTCACTTTACATGGTTGTTTTTCAGCACCCTCCTTGATGAGCTGCATCAAGGATATCCCGACGTTGAAGGGGGATAACTACGGGGCTTGGAAGGCTAGACTGGACCTAGCCTTTGTGTCTGGGAGAGTTGGACCGGGTGTTGACTACACCCTGTCTAGAGGAGCCTGCCGCCCTCGTGAGGGGCGCAGAGGAGTCTGCTGCTGCCTTCAACCAGCGGGAGCTGGACCATGCCCCCGTGAGGTCCGCTTATGACTTGAATAGTTATAAGTGGAGATCCACCAACAAGAAGTGTTTGGCTGTGGTGAAGAACACAGTTGAGCCCTCCATCTTGGGCTCAATCCTAGATTGTGACACGGTCACCGAGTATCCGGAGAGGATCAAGAGTCGGTTCACCGGCTCTTCAAAGATTTATGCCACTCAGCTGATCAAGCAGTTGGTGACGGAGCAGATACACCGGCAATGGTATGAGGGATCACATCCTTCGCATGTTGGACATGGCTTCCAAGCTGATTCCTATGGACTTGGGTCCGAAAGATGATTTTGTTGTTCACTTGGTGATGACGTCCTTGCCCAAGCCCTTCAACAACTTTGTGGTCAACTACAACATGAATCCCGAGAAGTGGACCTTTGACAAGCTGATTGCTAGTTGTGTCCAGGAGGATGAAAGGATCAGGGAGGCAAATGGTGGTTCTATCCATTTTGTCAAGGACAACAAGAAGAAGAACTACCGTCCATCCGGGAAGGGGAAGCAGCCACAGCAGCCAAGGTCACCTAGGCAGTGGACAGTGGACAAGGATGAGTGTCTCCATTGCCACAAGAAGGGACACTACAAGAAAGACCGTCCCGACTTCCCGAAGGCCTTCATGGCAAGGAAAAGTGAGAACGTAATTACTTGTGTAAATGAATGCTTATATGTTAATTATTCTAAATTCACATGGTGGATTGATTCTGGTGCAAGTATTCATGTTGCAAATTCTTTGCAGGGGTTCCTTTCGACGAGAACCACGGGAAGAAACGAAGGCAGCATTAGAGTTGCCAATGGAGAAGAAGTAGAAGTGGAAGCCATTGGAGACTTGCCTCTTGAGCTCGCTGATGGTGTTATACTTTTACTTAAGAATGTTTTTTATGTCCCCTCGCTTCAAAGGAACTTAATAAGTGTGTCGCGTTTGGATTATGATGGTTATTGTTGCCATTTTGGTAATGGCAAATGTGAACTCATGTTTAATAATAAGTGCATTGGTCTTGCTATGTTGCAACACAAACTTTATTTATTATCCTTATATCATGAGATTTATTCCATACGTGATGTGAATGATGATGCAAATGTTGATGCAAATGTTGATGCACATGTTGATGCAAATGATGTGTTGAATGATGATGTGAATGTTAATGACAATGCTATAGAATCATCATCTTCTAAACAAAAGAAAAGAAAGAGAGCTCTTGACGTCTCATCGAAATTATGGCATTGTAGATTGGGCTATATTTCGAGGGGGAGAATCGAGAGACTTGTCAAGAGTGACATTCTCCCTCAACTAGAGTTCTCGGATTTAGAACAATGCATTGAGTGCATTAAGGGAAAATACGTTAAAAGTATTAAGAAAGGTGCAACACGAAGCACGGGAATATTAGAGATCATACATACGGATATTTGTGGTCCTTTTCCTGTAACAAGTGTGGATGGTTATGATTCATTCATAACATTCACAGATGATTATTCCCGCTATGGTTATATTTATCTAATTAAAGAACGATCGGAGGCATTGGATAAATTCAAAGTATTCAAAGCTGAAGTTGAAAATCAGCATGATTTAAAGATTAAAGTAGTGCAATCCGACCGTGGGGGAGTACTACGGTCGGCACACGCCATATGGACAAGTCCCAGGACCTTTTGCAAAGTTCCTACAAGAAAATGGCATAGTCGCCCAGTATTCTACACCGGGCGAGCCACAACAGAACAGGGTAGCTGAAAGACGCAATCGCATATTAATGGACATGGTGCGTAGCATGATGAGCTATTCCACGTTACCGATAAGTTTATGGGTGGAGACGTTAAAAACCGCCATTTATATTCTTAATCGAGTACCAAGTAAATCGGTGCCCAAAACACCGTATGAATTATGGACTGGAAGAGTGCCATCGCTAACTCACCTACGCGTGTGGGGGAGTCCTGCGGAGGCTAAAGTGTTCAACCCAAGTCTTGGGAAATTGGAACAAAAAACAGTGAGTTGCCATTTTATTGGCTATCCTGAAAAGTCAAAAGGTTATCGTTTCTACTGTGCAGATAGATACACAAAGTTTGTAGAAACGAGACATGCAGTCTTCTTGGAGGACGAAATGATGAGGGGGAGCACGGTAGCTCGAGAGATTGATCTTGAGGAGAAACGGGTTTTTGTGCCCGCGCCAATGATCTAAGAACCTTTCTTCTCTCTACCTGCGGTTGTTGCGCCAGACAATGCCTATCATTGCACAGCCAACACCTGTTGTTGATCCCACCATGGTAACACAAAATGAAATTGAGGAACCCGTCGTTCGGGCTCCAACAGGCCCTGTTGCCACGAGATGAGGGGGAGTCACATCAGCCTCAAATAGAGAATGTGCCAAGTATGGAGGTCCCTAGACGGCCTCAAAGAATAAGAAAATCAGCCATAAGTGCTGATTATGAACTGTATAATACAGAAAATATTCATGTGGAGAATGATCCCATCTCATATGAAGAAGCCATGAACAGCGCACATGCATCTAAATGGTTGGAGGCCATGAAAGATGAAATGAATTCAATGAATCTCAACGATGTTTGGGATTTAGAGAAAATTCCTAAAGGAGCCAAAACAGTAGGCTGTAAATGGGTCTACAAGATCAAATATGACTCTAGAGGGAATATAGAAAAGTTTAAAGCGCGACTTGTGGCTAAAGGCTTCACGCAAAGAGAAGGGATAGACTATAACGAGACGTTTTCTCCTGTCTCTTGTAAGGATTCCTTCAGAATTATAATGGCATTGGTGGCACATTATGACTTAGAGTTATATCGGATGGATGTAAAAACGGCATTCCTAAACGGGGATCTAGACGAAAGAGTCTACATGGCACAACCGAAAGGTTTTGTCGTGGAAGGAAAAGAAAATATGGGATGTCGTCTAAAGAGGTCCATTTACGGATCTGAAACAAGCTTCAAGACAGTGGTACTTGAAGTTTGATGGGACGATAAAGAAATTTGGTTTCCAAGAAAATGTTGAGGACAACTGCATTTATGCAAAGTTCAAGAACGGGAGATTTATTTTCCTAGTCTTATATGTGGATGATATTCTACTTGCTAGTAGTGATATTAATCTACTGAATGAGACAAAGAAATTCTTGTCCTCAAATTTTGACATGAAAGACCTCGGTGAAGCGTCATATGTTTTGGGCATAGAAATTCACCGAGATAGAGCAAAAGGCATGTTGGGATTGTCCCAAAAGACGTACATTGAAAAGGTATTGAAGAAATTCAATATGCACAAATGTAGCTCTACACCTGCTCCTATAGTCAAGGGCGACAAGTATGGGGATTTTCAATGCCCCAGAAATCAAGTTGAGCTCAATGAAATGAAAGCCGTTCCGTATGCTTCGGCGGTTGGAAGTCTACGAGTATGCACAAGTGTGCACGCGCCCTGACTTAGCTTTTGTCACCGGGTTGCTTGGCAGATTTCAAAGTAATCCAGGAATAGAGCACTGGAAATTGGTAAAGAAAGTCTTGCGTTATTTGCAAGGAACGAAAGGCCTCATGTTGACATATAGGCGATCAGATTCACTTGAAGTAGTGGGCTACTCAGATTCTGATTTTGCAAAAGATAATACGAAGTCAACATCGGGATACGTGTTTACCCTCGCAGGAGGAGCTATTTCGTGGAAAAGTTCCAAACAGACGGTTACTGCGGGGTCAACGATGTATGCCGAATTCATAGCATGTTATGAGGCTACAGGGCAGGTGAACTGGCTTAAGAAGTTCATACCCGGTTTGAGAGTGGTTGATAACATAGAAAAACCACTAAAGTTATACTCGCGACAATGAGCCCGCAGTCATGTACGCTCACAACAATCAGTCAAGTGGTGCTGCCAAACACATTGACATAAAGTACTATGTTGTGAAGGATAAAGTCCGAGATCAAATTATAAGTCTCGAGCATATTAGAACGGAAAAGATGCTCGCGGATCTGCTCACGAAAGGGCTACCTCCCAACGTGTTCAAGGAACACGTAGCCGGCATGGGTTTAAAGGAAGCCTTATGATCTCCGGACTAGAGGCCCAAAGATAAATGAATGTGTCTGTTTCTAAGCAAAGTTGCATACGGTGGCTGTCGATTCTATCGGGTTTGACCGTGATGATGAAACATGCTCTATGTGTATATTTTGTGGTGAAATGAAAAATGAAAGGAAATGATATAACATGAGATCAAGGGGGAGAATGTTAGGTTGATCTCCACACGTATGGGCCCAAAGGCCCATAACCCTTGATAGCGCCCGATCGGGGCGCCCAGCCCAAACAGTGGCTGGTGGGCCCCTGTCACGCTGCGCATATAAATAAGGGGGTGGGGGCCGGCACGGCACGATGACCTAAGTTCACCGTTCGCCACCGCCACCACCTCACCCCACAAACCCTAGCCGATCTCGAGGGACGCGCAGCCGGTGACGGGAAGCCGCCGCCACCCACGACGACGACCCCGCACGCCGCCGCTGTCCCTCGGACAGTGCCGTTGGAGACCCGAAGGACTCCGCCGGCGACGACCACCGACTCCGTTCCAGCTCTACGCGCTCGACTTCCTCACCGGCGCTCCGATGGCCAACAACGGCGAAGGGTCCTCCTCCGCGAACCTCTCCGGCCCCGGCTACCCCTCCGCCGCCTCCGGTCGGTAACCCTCCCCCTCTCTCTCTCTCTCTCTGGTGTATGAACTCGAACCCGAAATGCATGTTCTACTACGTGTTCATCTAGTGCGATGCAAGATCCGTAGATCTAACAGGCCGGCCTATGCGGCACAGGGCTGGAGCCAGAGCGTGCGGTGCACAGGCGGCACGACCTGACGAAAGCAAGCAGTGTCGATTCCTTTGACCATCAGCAACAATTTGGAGCACCGGGAAATATCACTTTACGGTTCGTAAGGTATCACGTTTCATGCATCAGCCCACTGCACTGGACAACGTTAAAGCGTGTTCTGTCTTATCTCAAAGATAGTGGCATTCACATCTCCATCGACCCGGTCGCCTCTAAAAACCATGCCTATAACGACGCAGAAGAACCTGTGCTTTGGACGTTCGTATACTCCTTTGAACAGAACGCGAACTTGCAAGTAGTTGGCCATGAACGAGAACAAGACTGTGCGAGGTCTGTGAACGAATTTGAGCTACACGCTGGCCTCGTCTCAGAATGTAGGTGACAACTGAGAAAGGTCCCCCAACGACTGATGCATATACGACCCAGCATGATTATTAAAGCTTGGGTATCGGGTCAGCTTGACCCAGAAGAAAACCCATATCTCGTAGTGCTGACCTGCGTTTTCAAGAGGAGCTGAACGAGCGTGAACACACTGCAGTTTTGTCAGTAAGAGCTAGGAACACGCTGCCACGCGACGCCCAGGAGGTGGTGCCTCGTGGCCTGGTGGCACGGTCGGAACGGCCGGCCAGGTGTAACCTTGGGCGTGGCTGAGAGTGATGAGTGTATCGCCTTGTTTAGAATTGGGATTTTTTTTAGTAGTTGTAAAATAAATGAATAAATACAACCCTGAACAAAATTAGGCCATTTGGAGCTGCCATTACTCTCTTCCATATGTCACGTTTGACTATTCGTCTTATTCAAAATATTTATGACAATAGTAATTATTTTGTTATAATTTAATTTATTACTTATTAGATATACTTTAATTCTAACATATATCTTTATATATTTTTAAAATAATTTTTGAAAATAAAACAAATTATCAAACATGATATTTGAAACTCAACAAATTCTTACTCCCTCCATACCAAATTAGATGACGTCTTGGCCTCAACTTGTTTTACCAAATTACTTGACGTTCTGCATTATCGAGGCAAGATGCTCCTCGTGAGTGGTGATAGTGGGATCATCTGCGGCAAGGAGAGGCTGCGAGTTACGGCAGGGAGAGGCAGACCACATATGCGCTGGGAGGACGGGATCCATCGACAACAGACTGCTGTACTTTTTGTTGGGACCATCCTCCTTTCCTTAATATGCATGTTGGAGCCAGCACGTCATCTAAAGTGAAAAGGAGGAGTACGTTTTTGGACGGAGGTAGTACAACGAAATAAACGAAAAAGAAATAAATGGCATGGTGTAATAATAGCCACTTATATTTGGAAACCTGTCATAATGGCTCCAAAATTGTTAAGAGCTGCTATTATTTTATTTAGAAACTTGTCACAAAATAAAAAATTAGTAGTAAATTAGTGATTCCATGTTAGGCACATGACAACCTGTCTGTAATCAAATAACACCTTCTACAACTTTCATTTTTCTTATATATACTGACCATGTATATCGCGATTACACCATAACCCAGTAGCGACAGTGCCTTCCAACATGGAGAAGTATACCAAGCACACAGTCGCAATGGTGCTGCTTTCCTTGCTGCTGCTTGGATGCTTTGCAAATCTAGCACAGTGTAAGTAAAGGATCAGAATATATTCTCTATGCTTGTTTCTGTTCCAGTTTTGTAGTTCATTTGCAATTATTGTTCTTCCCTTCATAGGCATCAGTGGTCCAATGCGTTGACATCATAATTCTTCATGTTTGACAAATAGGCCGAGGCTTGGATGATATAGGTGATGCTAAAGGAGGATTCCAGTTGCCAGACAACTGCAGGCACCATCTTTGTGGTGTATTCCGTAGTTGTTGGTGTTGTGAATTAGATAGAGAATGTGGTGATAGTTTATCTGAATGCAAGGAGATCAGTCGCTGCAAAAAATAAGAACACATAGTAACCTGAGGTTGAAAAATGTAGTAACAAAAATAATGATGATTTATAATATATTGATTGTATGAAAAATTCGTTTATGAGGATATCCCCCTACGCTATTCGAGCATCTTCAAGAAAGACCCAAAATCTTTGCGTAAACTAAAATATTGGGTCTAGACCTAAAACCTCTATCGATGGGTTGGGATAGAAGAAGAGTTGGACTACAATCTATGTCCTTTACCTATGTCCCCGAAACCAACCCCTAATATTCTGATTCCTTACCTTCGTTTCCTCTTGGACATTTTCGGATTTGTCGAAGAAAGAACAATGAAAGGCTATTCAGAGCTTGATCCAGATGCCAGTACTTTCATACCTATCTTCATGAGTTCATTTGCAGACAAGGCCCCAAAGAAACAAGTAGGTGAAACCGAAAATAACATTTCTGACTCAAAAGTGCTGCTTTCATATTCAAATATTCTCTTCTTGGTATGACTGCTCTCAAAACTCATTGCCTTTTACATCTCAGCAAAGTCGGCCAAGGGAGACATTTCTGGTTGCATTTGAGATCCATTCCACAGTCCTAATTCAGGAGTTACATACAACCATCGACATGCTTCATGACATGAACTCGCAAGACATGTTCCCCGGCCGGCGATGGAGCGACAACATCTTCCTCCACCGCCGCCGGAACAGGAGCTTCAGAGCTTAGTCACCGCTGCACACACGCCCGGCACCTGGAACCTGATCGTCGACGCAACACTTCCGTTGACGTGAAGACTCTGCCTTCGTCGTCAGACAACCTCCTCACCGGAAACTCACATTCTGACGAGCAGCTGGAGCATGGCTTCGGTGCAGCAACCCATCGACGACGACCACCTCATTTCTGCAGCAGAGACTCTGCTCATCTGCCACGCGACTGCGGTGGAGGTGGAGCGTTAGCGTAGCCACGGATGGAGGATCTTGCCCGCGGTGAGGTTGTGCCAGAACGTGCGCCAGAGCGGGCCATACGTGGCGGAGGTGACTCTGTGCTGGTCGCTGGAGATCATGGGGGCAGGGAGGTTGGCCGGCCTATGCGGCACAGGGCTGGAACCATAGGAATTTTTTTAAAAAATAATCATATAATACCTAAAATTAAAAAAAAACATGTCAAATTTTTATTTTCAAGATCTAGACGGTTTGGACACGCCACCCGTCTTGACGTGTTACGCAGATGAAACACGCCATACAGGACGGCATGTTTCACTGCCACGTCAGCTGCCGCCCGCTGTTGACCGCCACGTCAGACGCCAAGCTGGATGCGGCCCTCCCATGGAACACGCTAACCGCCCGCTGTTGGTTTAATAGAGAACACTCTGCTGGTCAGGGACTCCAGTGTTTGCATGCAAGTGCGGAAAAATAACTAGTCCATTGAAGACAAATGCAGGCATGATGCAAGGCGCTGCCCGAGAGAAGTTCAAATAGAAAATAGAGACAGGAAACAAGCAACAATTAGCCGGAGCTATGACAGTCTTAGCTAAAAACAAAGACGATCTCTTAAACCAACAGGCCGGATTGATCTGAGTCGATCTGACCCTCCTACGTCAAAGCTGCTCATTAATTGCAGAATCTATGTGTGTCAAAGCGACCAACTCATACAATCAAATAATTATTTCCAACAATTTGTTGCCGAACAGCAAGGCGCCAATTTACAGCAATATGAGCCTAAATTTCACATTTAGGGATCGATCCATGCATGACGATCCATATATCAGCTGCTTCATTACCCTAGCTACTAAGGGTGATCTGGGTGTCCCATCCAATTCAACCTTTACTCGTTACAATTTTTTATAGATGTACATGTAAATTAAGAAAAAAATGGGAAATAAACATATAAGTGACCAGAGAGAACATTTCTATTCTTTTGCTTTGACATATTTTAAGAAACAGATATAATAAAGTATAGAAAGAATGTTCACCTTCTCTATGAAGTTATAACACATCCAACAAACCTAGCCTTTGATTTAGACATTACTACTCAACAAATATACAATATATAAATACATAGTACTTACACCAGCTGTTTTAATGTCTGGATCCAAACTGCAATTCTAATGAAGAAATACTATCAATTTAGTGTGCAAACCTTTAATTTAAACCAGAGTCAGCTGCCACGGACTACTGCATTTTTAAGACACGCTTGAAAAGGTGTTATTTTTTTAGTTTAGAAATTAAATCTTTAAAATCCAGCTATTTTCTAATAAGTTTCTTCTATCTTTTTAATAAATAATATGACCGTGCAACTGCATAGGTTGATGGATTAGTAAAACTATAATCAGCATTAACAATCTCACCAAGTCTTATATTAAAAAGCCTTTTGTCACTGCTGCTTTCAGCTTTCACCAAAAGAAATCTAGCAAACCCAAATACACTCACTTTGCACATTTGATTTTTTTTTTTTTTTGCAGGAGAACACAATTGCCCTAAGCATACAATATGCAAGATTAAAATGAATCAACACAAAAGAAGTATATGAAAATGTTCATTTACTTAACTAATAAACTAAAAGAATAATGTAAATATCAAGAAAGATCTTATTCTAGATTATGCCCGTTAATGTAAATGGCATCATCTGCTAGGTGTGCTTCTTCTCAATTCCAATTGTTGAGATGTTACAGGATACATACCTTAGCTGGTCAAACACTAGTGAGTCATTGGCCCAATATGAGCTTCATCAACTGAGTATTGTCCCATCTGAGCCTTGATGATCATTATATTGGCATACAACAACTTCTTCTCCTAAGAGGTCCTGGGGTTAGTATGGTCAGCGTTGCCCAAGTTGACCATAGTCATCATACAGACCTTCATTAACTTTTGCTCAAGTTCAATGTAGTCAATATATTTGCTTATAAACTAGTAGTTTAATTAATTAGATGAAATGCTCATGTGTGTAGGTTCAGTTTGATAACTATGGAATTGTGCAAATCATAGTATCTAAGGATTCCATTGCCATATTGTCTGGTCCATGCTGCTTATTTTGACCGATAGTGTAGGTTATTAATCTTCTTCTCTTGGGATTCTATTGCTTCGTGCTTTGTACACGAGTTTGACCCACATTGGAATGGTTTCATACACTTCTCGTGTGGATAGGTAGATCACTTGGATCGTTATGTAACACAGTTGTTACTACTGAAGAAAATGAAATATAGAGATACAATGTCAGGATGTCAGGAATCGCTATCCATGATGATCACTATTCGGCGAAGGGGGCACAAGCCCCATCTTTTGCAATATGCATTGACCTCCATATGTTTGTTGGTACTCGCTAGATTCTCCACGAGTAGTAAAGTAATAAAAAATATATTTAATATGACATATTGAATTGCTATGTAAAGGACGATATACAATTTTCCCAAAGCCATTTGAAGAGAGGAAATACATAATGAAGGCATCAAGAGGTTGGTAAGATTAACAAATTTATTATATGGGCTGCAGATTTTGTGCAATGAAACTTTTCAGCCAAATACACATCCATAAATGTGTTCAGCCAAAACTAATTGGAGGCTCCTTTTAAGGCCTCCACATTAATTATGAAAATTTTTGGAAATTCTCACAAAAAAATAGCCATAGGTAAAATTGAGTGGTCGACAAATAATAGTAACTAGTTGATAACCCGCGCGTTGCAGTGGAACTAAAGATATTAACTTTTAAATTATAATGTTGAACTAACCGTGTTAATCTCTTGCATCCATTCTTTATCTAATGGTTAAAATTAATTATGATGACGTGACGCAACGTGGATTGAGAGAAATAGCTATTCAACTTGCTAGTGGGTTGCATCTTTTATATTAAAATTATAATCTTGAACTAATTGTGTTAATCTTTAACGTCCGTTCTTTATCTAATTGTTGAAATTAATTATGATGACATGGCGCAACGTGGATTGAGAGAAATAGTCATTAAGACTTGCTAGTGGGTTGCATCTTTTATATATAAGTAGATTGGATCTAAATTCTAAATGACTTAAATTACCCACCACTACCATTAGGAAAAAACTAGACCAAAATACTATTAATATCTGTTTGAAATAATCCGATGGTACCAATATTGAATTATCATGAATATTATATTAAAGAAAATGATCCGGTAATAAGCTCCATACCACATAGAGTCGAAGAATTGTCAGGGTTTGTAAGCTGCTAATGAAACTGTGAGGAATACCGAGAACGAGGACCGATCAATATCCAAAGCCATTAGAGTTGAGGACAGAAACCAACATTTTAGATTCCTCACACTTCCTTATTCTCTTCTCTGTCCAACTGAACAAGCATAAGTAATTAATCATGAATTGCAATCGTAGGAGGGTCGATTTTAGGATGCATGCTGTAGCAAACATACTCACACCACACCATATCTATCGTTTGCATTTTTGGAAGTATGCATGCATGAATATCAACAAATTGTACATGCATCAGCGACGACTGATCATTTTGGCAGCATGCATGTTTTTTTTTGAAAATACGGATTCTTAGATTCCTTTTCAAGCATAGAGACAATTTACTGTAATTTACTCGTGGGTGAGAGCGCGATCTTCTAACTATGAACAATGTTGACAGTCAAACATGGCAGACATGTGAATTGCTTGCAACAAAAAGATTAATCAGTAAGCTAGGTGATAATCTCACTTCACCAAAAGTTAGTAAATAATAACACCAACTGATGTAAGCTTGCTATCTTTTTCTCCCTATCCGGATTTCCACTTCACTATACCAATCGCGTACAATAGTGACGCCTCTCAAAAACTTGTAGCCACGACAGACATAACGAGCAACGGCTACAATTGGGGGTGTGCTACAGTGCTCGTGAACCATGGCTATCTGCCACAATAGTCAAGGTTGATGTTGTGAATCGCGGCAATTGAGCCGGACAACTATGGCCACGGTTGACGCTAATGAGCACCCTATAGCCACGATTGACAACATAAACCGTGGCTATTGAGCAGGCTACATGCTCATTTCTCTTTTTTTTTCTTTGGTCCAGTTCTCCTCCCATTGTAAAACCAATTTCTTCCCAAACCCTAACACTCATTCTCCTCCCTTCCTCTCTCTCTCTCTCTCTCTCTCTCTCTCTCTCTCTCTCTCTCTCTCTCTCTCTCTCATCGCGTCACCCACCATAGCTCCTCCACACTGCCGTCGCGGCCTCATCCACGCTTCTCGACGGCCGGCACGCCGCAGGCGGCTGGCGCATCCTCCACTCGGTGGTCGGATCTCGACGCCCCCATCTTCGATGAGCAGGCCACGGCTTAAGGACGGCAGATCTGGTGGCGCAGATGAGGTCGGAGCAGGCGGTGTCGACGGAGCGTATGGATATGCCGCCTCCTCCCACCCGGAGCGGTCGGCGCGGAGGCGGGGTTCCGACGGTGGCGCGCGAGCGGATCCGCTGCCTCCTCCCGATCGGAGCGGGCAGGGTCATGACGGCGGTGCACATGGTTATAGTCGTAGCACTATAGCCATGGTTGACATTGTCAATCGTGACTATAGTGGTGCACTATAGCCATGGTAATCATCTCGTAGCCTCGCAAACTTAGTCACGGTTGGGTCCGACCGTTATCTGTAGAACCCACCCCTCCCGGCCCCACACTATGGCTATAGTACATTCTCGCAAACTTAGTCACGGTTGAGTCCGACCACGGCTGTAGAGCTCCCCCCCCCCACCACCACACACACCGTGGTTATAGTACATTATTGTTATAGTGCTTGTACCTTGTTGGCATGTAAAATGCAGTATGTGCAAACACTTCTTAAAATTATTGCCAAATAATAACCATCTTAATGTGTATTAGATAGCAGTCAAAAAAAAAGGGGAAAAAAAGTGTGCGGCAGGTTTGCAAATGCTCCGACCGGGAGGAGGCAGCGGATCCACCGGCTCCGTCGATGCCGCCTGCTCCGGCCTCATCCGCGCCACCAGATCTGCCGTCCTTAAGCCGTGGCCTGCTCATCGAAGATGGGGGCGTCGAGATCCGACCACTGAGTGGAGGATGCGCCAGCCGCTCTGCGGCCCGCGGGCCGTGGAGCGACGTGGATGAGGCCACGACGGCGGTGTGGAGGAGCTGTGGTGGGTGGCACGATGAGAGAGAGAGAGAGAGAGAGAGAGAGAGAGAGAGAAGGGGGGAGAATGAGTGTTAGGGTTTGGGAAGAGGTTTATTTAATATTGGGAGGAGCTTAGGCCAAAGAAAAAAGAAGAAATGAGTCTGTAGCCTGCTCAATAGCCAAGGTTGATGTTGTCAACAGTGGCTATATGCTGTTTATTAGACTATTGATGTCTAGCTCAATAGCCGCGGTTCACAACATCAACCTTAGCTATTTTTCCATGAAGGAACATGGATTAGTGTGCCCAGCTCTTTTCATGTTTATAGCTATAAATGGGAGAAGTTTAGGGGAACCATAATATTGGGGTTGGTTTTTGGGATTCTCGTACAGCAACCATGTCCAGGCGAAATTCATATATAAACTTCTTTGTAAGGAAACTCAGAAAAAAGCTTCATCTATGACACACAGCGTCTACGGAGCAGTGTCCATTTCAACATCTACAAAATAATGAACCACTACCTATTGACGTTTTTATGCAATCTGATCCTTGGTACACCACATATATGTGTACCGTACCTTAACAAAACTGTAGTTGCGCCTGGGGACGTCTCTTGAGACTTCATGCATGAGGAAGTAGGAAGTGTGCATAGCCCGAAGAATGAAGAATTAAGCGTCAAGCTCGGGCTAGCCAGAAGAATTAAGCGTAGCCGCACATGCCGTAAATGCACGGCACGCCGGCGGCGCAGGCCCGGCCGCAAGCGCCGCAGTTCTCGCTGTCGTAGGCCACCGTGACGCACCGCCCGGCGCAGCACAGCCCACCGAACGGGCACCGCTTCCTGCACGCGCCGCAGTTGCTCCAGCTGGCGAGCACGTCAGTGCAAGCGCCGCCACAGCACCTCAAGTGATGCCCGGCGCACGCGCCCGGGTGGCCTGCACGACACACGCCGCCGCCGGCCATCTTCCTCCTCGCGACCGCCGCCGTTGCGAGGAACCGGGTGGTGCTGATCGTTGGGAACGTCGTCCCGCGGCGAGCTTGCGCCGTGCGGACGACGTCGTCGTCCGTCGCGGCGGCCGAGGCGGTGAGAATAACGACGGCGAGAAGCAGAGAGATTGAGGTTACCAGGCCTGGTCTATTTGCCATGCTACGCGCTCTCTGTTTCTTCCGATCTGATGACCCCTCCCGGAATGAGCTACTAGTGATCATTTTACTCGGATGGTGTTATATGCACTACTGAGCGTAGCATGTACGTAATCAGATCTTAATTAGCCACAACTAAATAATTATACGACGATCTGAAAATGTGTGGGTATTGATCAACCAATCTAGATGAGCGAGCCTGCTTTAACCAATGCGATCGATTCGCGCGCGCTAGCTATCGTCGAGTTCAAAGCGTACTAAAGCAGGCTACCGGAGTGTAGCACGCACCTGTTAGCTAGGTAGGCTTTTAGCCGCTTATTAGTATACTACTTGTATGTACTTGTGAGTTTTTTTTATCACAGGTATACGTGCGTGCGCGGCCGCGGTTGAGTGACACGTGTGGAAGTACAACTGTGTTCCAAGGGCTACTGTCCACCTTGGCACACAACCTTTTAGATTTAAACTTTTTAATTTACGTTTGAGTTTTTTAAAACACAACACAAATGCAGGAACTTCCATTGATTTATATATGGTACCCACTATGTAATGCACTCACCCTGTGCACGTACAGCCCATCAGAGAATGTCCACATCTTGATATATTGACTGTGACCACACACATGCCGCACTGCACGGTAACATGAGTCTATCATTGAATTATTGAAAGAACAATTAACCTAACAACACGTTGATATACGTTTGGCAACAAACTACCCGGCCGATACAGACAAAGTTTGCATATTTAAATTCTTTCAAAGGGGCAATGTCATACCCATAAAACATGTTAATACGTGTTAGAGCAGTTACAACGCTACACGTCAGCAGTTTCATAGCCCGTCTCATGCAATGTCACATAGGTTTTTTCATGATGTGGAAGAGAGAGAGGAGGTGAGAGAAAGAGGCGGTTGTTTCGCAAAGCAACCACCTCATGCGCTAGAATTTAGGAGTATGAGACGGTTTACACACCATTGTACAAGTTATAGTTGCCATGCAATTCATAAATATTTCTTTTCTCATCCCTAAATTTAGAAAATATCAATTTCTACAAGACAACTGAAATAACTACCCATTGACCGTCTCGAAATTATGTGTTATGTATGAGACGGACTATAAGACCAGCACCTTTGTACTTGCCCTTAGGGACGAAAAATTATAAGAAAATGTTTATACAAATAGAATAACACAAGTATATTAAGGAAAATGATCTGACAAAAGAATTTAGGACATAATTTTCTCATCTTACTATAGATTATCTTCGTTAGGGTAAATGGCATCGGGAGTAGATGTAATTGGCTAGGGATCGATCGCTTCGTCGTAACTTCAGCGCTGATATTAATGGCACGGTCGGGGTAACCCAGCTGGGCTGCGCTCAGATGTGGAGTGAAGTGGCAGTGAACTTGAGTCGCGACACGGCGGTTTACCCGGCGGGAAATGCGAGGGGGCAGTCTCATCAGCACATGTGAGTGTGCGCTTGATTGTTTCATCATGGATAGATATATAATAAGAAAGGAAACTGCTAGACTTACATGAATTTTTCGTAGGCAGGTTGTAATTAGGATCGGTTAACCCCACAGAGTTAACGTCGCCTCTTTTGCGAGAGTAGGAGTTAAGAACACGTACGGGTGTTTTAGGTAGTCTTTGTGCTCTTCTGTTTATCCTTGCAAGACTACCTAGCATGCAGGTCAACTCGCTTGTAATCAGGTCATCGACATTTCTCCTTAATACAAAGATACATAGTTTTCCTACGCTTTCGAGAAAAAAAAAGCTACCGAAAGCCTTTTATCATATGATACTTATACTAGAACATTTCTCCGCCTGTGAAGACAACAAACTGATCCCCATCAAGAGTCTAGACTCTACTAGAGATAGATGGAGAGCAGCGTGCAAATTTCCTTCTAATCCCTTGTTTGCCCCACGATTTACATTACAACCTTTTAAATTGTAGTTTCATATTTCAACCACAGTAGATCCAGATATTTTGCATGTAATGAAAATGCACGAGCATAATCTTTTGTATTGCCTGAATCCAAATGCTCTTCACTATGCTACAGTACACCGGTGCTTTGCCACATGATGCCTATATGCCTCCTTTAAATGCCACATCTACCAAAATGGGCTCATAATAACAAGGATACAACATCCTCCTACCAACAAAACTTGACCATATCGATAGCCTGAATCCCAGCTAAGAGGAACTGAATGGAGGTCCACGCAAACATTGTCACGAGTAAAGTATAATAATCGTCAATACTGATAATAAATCATGTTCATAAAACCTCTTCTTTGGATGGATGCAAGGGACTCCAAGCTATGCCATACCGGAACCGACGAACTTTACCGTTCGGAAATGTCGAAAGGAGCAACAGCCAGCTCCCAGCTGTCCGGCCTTCCATATTAATTCTGTCCGGAAGCGGCAGGAGCATGAGAGATCACATGGCATTCCCTTCAACAAAAAAGGTTACACAGCATCTTCCTCAGGGCCAATCACCCACTACGCAAGTACAGCTACCGGCTTCTCTGGGTCCCTACTACTAGTACTAAGAAATACGAAGGTCCTTCCCTGACTGCGACGATGCCAAATGGTGTTCAAGGTGAACATATATCATTTTGGTTTCAAATCACTTTCTGAAGGCGATGGCCCAGAATTCCCTCTGAAGCACAAGATATTCCAAAATGTCTGAGGCGGCTTTTGCTAGTCATTTCTGAGGTTAGCATGGGAGATCAACAAGACACATGAACACACTGATCAATCTCGGATCATCGGTTCAAGGCTTGCCAATGCATCGATGGAAAGTTTTTTTTTGGTTGATAACAAAGGTGTTTATGCATTTCAAACTTACATGTAAAAATCTCAGGGGACATTACGGAGGATATGGTAACATAACTGGTGTCCTATCGTTTAAGGACTGCTCATATATATATTGAATGTAGATGGATAGTATGCACGCACTAAAAGCTGGAGACAATGCAATCGGAATGAACAGAAAGTTCAGAGGGTAGGGAAGCAAAAAAATGGCAGTGCAAAGCAGTCTGCCAAGAGAAATTTTACCGGATTAATGTAGGTTTTACACATGATAAAAATCAGGCTGAATTACAGTTGGGTGACCAAGTGAATTCAGACACAACATCAGAATCGAATAGGATTGGATCCCTCAGCTTTTAGCTCGCCTGGACAGCTGGACTTGACCAAACCCATGTCTCATTAATTAATCAGTAGATTCAATACTTCAGTTCAGGAGATAGGCAATCGAATCCAAGTCGAAGTGTAGGTAAGTACACTGTGTCCTGAGTAGGTGGCAGGCGCCGATTCCTATTAAATCTGCAGGACTTGGGATAAACCCTGTCCAAGAGAAGCTCTAAAGCTTTTTTATTTCATGCATCATAACTGTTCAAAAATATTTCTGTTAAAATACCCAGTGTAAGATCGTCATTGAGCTAGTTGAGTTGGGAGCAAGACAAGCTGGAAAGACCGAAATCATTAAATCCTCATGGCCAACCACTAACAGTCTGATAGACAGATAGTACAGATCCTTGCATGCAACAGCATCTCTGGAGGAGCACCCCCGTCTCCTCCCTTGTGTATAAATATGTGTTGCAGGGAAACTAGTATGTATCACATACTCATATCTGGAGCATCTAAGTTCCTCGACCAGCTCAACAGCTGCACGTTTAGCTTCGACTGCCTTTTTGACGACTCTAAGAACAAGATGAGCAGCAAGGTTCTTCTTGCCACTGCTGTCCTGGTGGGGCTCATCGCTCTGAGCTCATGCAGGAGGTTGGGGGAGGTTTCTGAACAGAAAACCTACTCTTCTGCTCCCAAGGGTATTTTTTCTGAGCCTATTGCTTAGTCTTCTGTTTTTTTTTTCACCCTCTGACTGCAATATTAGGCAATATTGTATATACTGCATGACGAAAAAGCAACTTCATGCATCCCCTCTGAGTCTGAGATCACAGTGGTGACTGGTGAACGATGTGTCGTACCAGGTGGAGGTTCCTCGACTCCGGTGTACGGATCAGGAGGCGGCTACACGGCCACACCAACGCCATCTTACGGCTCTTCTTCGCCAAGCACCACCCCAAGTACTACCCCATCCCACGAATTCCCTGACATTCCAAAGAACGGATTCACCGGATCTTGCGAGTAAGATCATCCCACATAAATACTCATCGTAAAAATCAAATAAACATCACAGTGCAACGATGGTAATAATGTGGTGTCATTTTGGCCTAAACTTGCAGCTTCTGGAAGAACCACCCAGATGTGATTGTTGCAGCCGTTGGGTCCCTTGGCAACATCGGCAAGACGTTTGGCGTTGCCTGCAGTTTGATCGTCGGCAAGAAGCTTGACAATCTGCATGACGCATTGACAAACACAAGAACTGATGGCATCGGTGCCCTCATGCGTGAGGGAGCAGCTGCATACCTCAACTCCATTGTGAACAAGAAGTTTCCTTTTACGACCCAGCAGGTGAAGGATTGCATCCTTGTCGCCGTGACCTCTGACGGTGCTGCTTCTGCCCAAGCTGGGATCTTCAAGAAGGCGAATGAATACCACTAATAGTCCTGAATGCGTCCTGCCTAAACTGTTTATTTTTTTCTCGACTGAAGATATATCATTCAGTTCTTCTGATCCCCTTGACGATGAATCTACTGCGTTTCCGTTTGTAATATCATTCGCTAAGATCAGGGACATCATTCTCTAAGATCAGTGTCCCTGCGCTTCTATTTGTATTTTGTAATATATATTTTAATGAAATTATTGTAATTTTCTTTTTTGTTGGTTAGTATATTATTGTGTTGGATCTTGAACCATGTTCTGTGGCTGGGCTTGAATTCCATTTTCTTAACATAATAGACTGTACCCAGGGTATGATGACAGGATAATTGAGTAAATTTTGAAATAAGAGTCCTACTCCAAGCATATCATAATTAGACTAGAAAATTCATATGGCTTTCTGGAGTGACCCTCTGTTGGATACTTCTATTTGAATCTTAGGTGATCACTGATTTAAAAAATTGATGTATGGAAGTTCATTGACATTATATTGCTCACATTATTTTCTTTCATTCATGCGTGCAGAAATATATGGAAAGGAACAGAGTGAGTAATCTCTGCTTGTATGAGAGGGTAAATTATGGCGGTTTACTAAGTGATTTATTGCAAAAATTTTTGTCAAAAAAAGCAGTACTTGCCAATGATTTGACTTTTTTTGGCGATTAAAATTATTTGACTTATTGTAGTTTCTGCAATAGCGTGTGTGAAAAGATGAACAATTAAAGCATGCTTTCTGCTTGCAACATGTAGGAATCGTTTTTTAGGACACACGTATAATTGGTTTGAGCACATCTTAATTACTTAATCAAAAGTACAATGAGTTTGAATTTTATCTTAGTTTACTGAACCATCCTTATATGATATAAACAAATATACTTTTTGCAATTATTATAGAAACTATATATCATGCAGATTAAAGTGCAATCCATACCTGATTATTTGATAATCATAGCTTGCAATATTATTTGTACTCGTTATTATCTCAATGAGTCATGGAGATTAGAATGTGTTGTGTACGTAGGAATTTGAAATAAATTCTTTTTTGGGAAGTGGCATTTACTTCATGCGCCATTGTCACTGGTAATGTTGGAGGCCTTGGGGCAAGTAGTAGATGAGGTTGTTGTTCCAACGAGCATCGAACCATACACTTTCAGTTCAATTTCGAAGTTCCCATAGGTGATGCTGGCTTATAAGAAATTGACCACATGTAAACATAACTGAATGATTATACAATGCATATTTGGAATTTTTTGGCGCTCTTACCCCTCCCTCCGTCGTCTGTACTCTGTAGTGCGAAATTTACTCCAAGCATTGGCAGTGATTATGCTTTTGTCTGGGCCGTGTATGAGCTACTAATTAAATGCACAAAATCTCCATGCAGCATCGCGTTCATTTCACCAGCCACACTCTCTGCTTAACCACATAGTATCCATTGCACTGAGCAGCTCCTCCAAACAAGGCAGGCACACAACTGCACGAGCGCTGCCATACTCTCGTTCATGTCACCAGGCACGGGCCGGCATGCATCGATCGCGTTCTCTGCAGCCGTGTCTGCAAAACACGGCCCGCTGGGTATGTGCGAAGCCGGAGGGTCGCATATTAGACTCCCGGCCGGTGGAGCTGCAACGTCGTAGGTACGCAGACGCAGCAGGTTGCCGGGAGCTCGGTGCGGCAGGCGGCAACTACATCAGATCCGCACCGGCGATACTGGTCTTCCATCCTCGCTGGCGTTGAGAACTGAGCCAGGTGGGGCGCGTTTTTAGCCGGGGTTATTTTTACACATCATATCAGAAAAATAAGTACTGTACATGAAAGATCCATTGAAACTGATTAACAATTACGGTTAAAGTGAGCATTGAAGGTCTTGCCACCCAAGAATATAGGCTGAGGATTATTATGGATCAACAAAATCCTCTATGATTAAATAGTTATTACTTACAATACATAAATTGTCGTACTTCTCACACTCACAAGAGTGGTATGTTGAATAACATTACTGCTACAAGATTTATTTATTACTTATGAATATGTGGATTCTGTTCATAATACTAACTTTGTAATTTTTTTCCATTAATTCATATTATACAACCGATAAGGGGCATATCTCTCTATTGACATAACAAAAATCTGTTTAGAATGAACACACTACTGCTTAGCTTAATCTGGCTCTAGAAGAAAGAGTATTTGATCGGTTCATGTTTGAATAAATGAAAACAAAATGCTAATTCTAGTGTCTTTATTGTCCTTCCTATTTCCGGATCTCTATTATATTTTGTTTATATTTTTCTGTCCGAGCTTGTGTCAACCAAACGCAGCAACACTGCATTAATGTTAGCTTCAGTTTATTTTTGGTGACTACGGAGGCTAGAACTACATCAATGTTATCTTGCACACGGCATTTAGAGCAGCATGTGATTTGGGGATGGAAACTGGGAGTAGGAGTGTTCTTTTTCTTTTTTTTCTCCTTGATGGTTGTAATAAGAAAATAGCAATAAGCATTATTCATGAAGATGTTGCAAATAAATATATTTTACCTAATCTAAAAATATTGTTCCATAGAGACTGACGAATGTACTCATTGTGACTATATAGTCATTTTTGTAACAAAAGATATCGAGATTGTCTTAGTTTTGTAACAAGAAGATATAAAATTGTTTGATCAAAGTTTTGAGCTATATGAATTGTATAAACAATCATGTGACACAAAGTTCATTTTTCAAAGCTTTTGTGGTGCAGAGCATTTTAAGCATGGTTATGATACATATGCTCTTAGTGTCATGAGTTTCTTATAAATAGTCATTCTCTACTTTCATTGATCTTGCAAACTCTAGTAAAAAGTGCAGTTCCCAATATGTTTAATTAGTTTTTAATTTCTTTAAATAACATATGCAATCTTGAATCATCTTGAATAGCTCTACTGTTCAAGGGGCGCATGCCCCTAAAAGATTTCATCAAGTATGAAAAGGTTCCTTTCGGAATGAAAAGTTTGTAATTTATTTATTTTTACATTAGTGATGAAAGTTTTCTTTTCAAAATACAAACTTTGTAATTTAATTTTTATATTAATTTTGAAAAGATTTCATTTAAAATTGAAACTTTGTAACTTAATTTCTATATTAGGAACAATTATGTTTTGACCACAGATTTGGAGATACTAAGTTTCATTTTTTTTGGATTCTCATTATAACCTTTTTTTCCTCAAACCTGTGGTGGAAACTGTTGAAGAATCAATATTTATTTTATTGCTCTCAATACTTTTTTTTAGAAAAAAAGTCTCAAAACAAGGTTATTAGAAGTTTGTTTGGATTTGTTGGAGATGCTCTTCCATGTCTTAATGTGCGAAGTTATATCTCCATTGTTACAACACCTTAAGTAGCTTAGGGATTATTGGGCATCCACGTAAATGAATATTTCATAGCAATCAACATATTATAATCCTCATTATTTTTGTTACATTGTTCAACCTCATGTCACTATGCACTCTCATTTTTTGCAGCTAGTGGATCGCTTGCATTCATCTAGTGTATCAGCACATTCTAAGTCCAATGCACAACACCAGCAACGTCGAAATGAATCACAAAACCCACGCCTGTAATTGTCTGGTGTTTGGAATCCACTTTTTCGTCACCTAAGAGCATCTCCAGCAATCCCCCTAAATTGCCCCCCAATCCTAAATTTTAGGAGTTTGGTCAAAAAACCAACTCCAGCAGACATCCTACATGAGCTCCTAAACTAGCTACCCTCCTAAATCCCCCTCCAACCCCCTGGAAATGGGATCCTCCCAACCTCCCTCCTAAACTCCAGCTGGCGTGGGCCCCATGTTTTTTTTCTTTCCTTTTTTCTCTTTCTTCTCTCTTTCTTCTTTCTCTTCCCCTCTCTCTCCACCGAACGGCGCCGCCTGCTCACCACCCTCCTCGGTGGTCGCGCCCTCGCCCGTGGCCGCACCCCCGCCTCCCACCGGCCAGCGTGGCCCTCGTCTTCCCTGCCGAGTAGGGCGGAGCGGCCTGCTCCAGCCGCGTCGCCGTCTTCCGTTTCCCGCACCGTCTCTCCCGCCTTCTCTCTCTATTGACCGGTGCGGCTGAGGCCCGATTCCCGCCGCCGCCCGTCGCTCGGCAACCGCCGCTCGACGACCGTCGCCCTCGCCTGACGCGCGCCACCGCCCGATGCCCGCCGCCCTTCCCTGCCCGACGCATGCCACCACGCCGTCCGCCAAGATCCGCCGTGTCGTCGCCTCGCCGCTAGGCCGGCTCGCTTGACGCCCTCGTGCCGACGACGGGAAGCGGGGACGCGCTCGCTGTCTGTCCGACCGATCGCCGCCCGCCTAGCCGCGCTCGCGAGAAGCAATCCGGTCGGATGCGCCGCCCCCGCCTCTCCCAATCCGGTCGGATGCGCCGCCCACTCGCTTCTCTGCTCGGTGGCCGCGCCCTCGCCTCCCTCCTTGGCGGTCTCGCCTGCACCTCCCACCGGCTAGCGCGCCATCGTCCCCTGCTCGAGCAGGACGGAGCGGCCGGCGGGGCGTCACGGGGGCCGCCGGACTGCTAGCAAGCCTTCTAGCCGCTGCTGCTTGTGGCGAGCGAACGCCGCCTGTGGCTGCTGGTGCCCGTCGCGTTCCATCCATATCCATGTGAGCCCGTCGTATGGTTGGTGAAGGAGCTCACGGCGGCGGCGCTGCGGTCCGGTCGGGGTGCACGAGCACGGACTGGCATGTCCGCCTGCTTGAGCTTGGCGGCGCTGGGAGGATATGCCGAGGGTACAACGCCGGTTGGTGGCAGCGGCAGCGGCGTCGTGCCCAGCCATATGCTTCTTCGCCGGCCAAGCTGCCTAAGTCCCCAGCTCTCTTCTTTCGGCCATGGCTGTACCGAGGCTGCTGCTGTTGAGTAGAAGCGGGACCCACATAAGGGAGAAACAGGGGCTCTTGCTGGAGTGGAGTTCGTTTTGCCGGCCCCGATATAATAAGAGTGGGCTCCTAAATAGAAGTTTAGGAGGTTAGTTTAGGGGTTATTGCTGGAGATGCTCTAAGTCATTCATTCCTCGGCCTACTTGTCAATCATGCAAAATTGCTATTAGCATATGGAGAATTGACGTCATAGGAGGCATTAACAGCCTCCCTCGGCTCGCGGGGACCCGCCGCTCCGAGACTCTTCGCATGGCACATGTAGAGGTCGCCACCGCTACTCGTCTCCATTCTTGCTTCCGCTGCTGAGTCCCTGAAAGATCTTTCTCGTAGTTCCCTGAAAATTATTTTTTCGTGGTCATTCCGCACTCGGTCTCTTCGAGTAGTTACTTCCAAACATCTCTTGGGCTACACCCAATCTCTCTCATAGTCCTAGTTAGTGCCCAAAATAAGAATAAACTTGGTAAGAGGTCCATCCGTTTCATGGATTCAATGGACGCAAGGTGTAGGAGCTAGCTGAGTGGCCTAGCTCCTCGCCCGGTGATCTCGAGTGAAAGTGACGTGCGCGGTCCGGAGGGCGTCCACATGCGAGATTTGGCGAAGATCAAACTTCCCCATCTTGTAGGGGGTGAGGAGGGGATTGTCCTGCCACGGTCGTTGGCAAAGGAGTAGTGGTGTTGATGGATGATTCATTGGACCTGGCACGTTTGTCGTGACGTATTTCTACCAAGATCGGTCAAGAAAGAGACACAAGGTTAGCCGTGGCGTATCGTGCGGATGTCGCCTCGCCGTCCGGTGGCTCGCCGGCTCACGCCGGCGCCTGTGCCGGCATCACCCATGGCATCGACCATGGCATGCACTAGGGGTGCAAGTCTTGCGATGGAAAACCACTCCCCATGCGGTGGTCGGGATGGGGAGCAACGAAGACCTACGGTCTTCGGCTCTAGATTCTGGGCCTTAGCAGATGGGTGGAGCTCCGATGAGGATCAACCCGAAGATGAGGTCAAAGGTCGCCGGGGCCAAGAGCAGCCGAGGCAGCTCAACCCGAATGCATCCGTACGAGCGGTGTGGCATCAAGTTCGCAACAACCGAGCGCGGTGCTAACCCCGAAGGTACGTTTCGTATCCGATGTTGCAGGTCGAGCAACGGGGAAGAAGGGTGATGATGGTGGAAGGAAGAAAGAGGCGCCGACGCGGAGCTCACGGCCAAAGCCATGGCGGGGTCCGTTGCCGCCGGCCGAACACCCCAATTCTTACATTGGCGGATGCGATGGCTAGCGCGCGGCGACCAATCCAAAAGACGGACGCAGGCCGCAACCAACCAGGTGGGCTGCCGGAACGCGCTGATGCGATGCTGCTGGCGCCGGTGCGTTTGACCGGTGCGAGCTCGCCGGTGCTCCAAAATTCAAACTTCCAACGCGGCCGACAGGGGCGCGGGATCTCGGAGACCGTGGTCGGACTGTCGGAGAGGTGAAAGGGCTGGGCCGTTGCGTCCAGCTGCGTGCGGGTGGCACAACAGCCCAGGTGACCTTTCCAGCCGGACTTGGTGCATTCATCGCGCGTGCGGGTCGACCGAGGGTTTTGTTGCAGCAAGCAATTACACGGTCCGTGGAAAACGCCTCGCATACCACCCACATTCATTCCACGCCGGTTCAGCACCCGAGCCGAGCAGGAGATCGAGCGCGAAAGGTGTGCGAAGGGACAGCTCGCCGGCGCATCAACATGGACCGTCGGGGAGCTGGTGGCCGCGGCCGTGGATACGGTGTGAGCTACAGCGACGAGCAGGAGCTTCAGTTCGGTGGCGGCAGTTTTCAGGGTGGCGGCCTCGGGTTCGACCCAGGATATGGAGACAATGGAGGTGGTCGAGGACGTGGGGGCAGTGGCATGGCTACCGTCCGCGCGGGGCCGGGGGTTTCGCTCCACGTCGGGGCGGGCTCCAAGGCAGGCCAGGCCGCGGCGGCGGGGTCGGCCGCCATGGCCGTTACCAGCGCGTCGCGACTACGATGGCAGGGGGCAGAGGGACTCCCGGGGCTACAACCGGGGTTGCCGAAAGCCGCATCGCCGTCCCATTGCTTGGTCACGGGAACACGCAGTCGGGCACTACCAGCGGCACGTCGAGCCAGCAATCAACGCCGGACAGGATGCAACTGTTGAGGACTGGGTTCAGGATTTGGAGGCTGAAGAGAAGGAAGCAACTAGGCCTGGGAAAAAGGAGAAATCATGCAGCCATTGTACTAAAAAAGGCCACGTCGCGGCTGAGTGCACCAACAAGGTTTATTGTGTGATTTGCGATGGCCACGACCATGTCAATCACCGATGCCATCTCCTCAAACAACCGCGCCCGGTGGCTTATGCAGTAGGGTACACGGTGATGGGCATGGGCTTCTTCCACATTCCCCATCCACCGCTCTCCCGGAAGAAAGATTCCAAGACGGCGCTAGTCAAGGTAGTTGGTGGCACTCTCTCAGTTCCGCAGATGATAGAGCAATTACAGAGGATCGTCCCTGGCAAGTGGAGATGGGAACCCACAGCGCATGAGAAAGATTCGTTCATCGTCCCTTTCCCATCAAAAAATGAGCTGCAGCGGGCTATTGCTTTCGGGGGGCAGATGTTCGTATCAATGGCATCCCCAATGGTATGCAGCTGAAGTTTGATGTGTGGCATGAGGTGGAAGAAGGATACTTGCTCCCGAAGGTGTGGGTTCGTGTCACTGGAATCCGGAAAAAGCTGAGGGAGTTCCTGAACTTATGGGCCATCGGGTCCTTGTTGGGATCCACACAAATGGTAGATATGGAAACTACCCGCAAGAACAATTTTGGCCGTGTTCTTGTAGCGGTTCTGGACCATAAGCTGCTGCCACCGACGTTGGATGTGGTGATTGGGGATCATTACTTTGAGCTCAAGTTTGAAGTGGAGCCGGTAGGATTTGATGATAATGGTGATGAGGTGCACTTCAACTTTGATAATGGGGACAACGATGACAGCCAAGACATGGAGGAGGATGCTCCAAATGATGAACACGACGTGGATAGACACGGGAAGCGTTCAAAGAATGATGAGGGAAAGGATACTTCAGCGGAGAATAATGGGGCTGCTCCTAACAACACCAACGGGAGTGCTAAAATGATGACTTTGGCACAAAGGGAGGCAATGGAAGAAAAGATCCAAAAACTGGCAACTGAGATCATTGATATGGCAGTTGAGAGGAATCTGATTGCTTGCGCGGACAGGGTCCTAGCAGAGGACGACGACTATCAAGTGGATGGAATGGTTGTCGATGAGTGCTCAGATGACGAGTACGATCTCCTCGAGGACTCTCCTAACGTGGAGCCATTCACGGGAGGGGGAGACGTTGTCACTATCGGGGGTGCGGACACCGTTCTCGCACCGGCAGTTGGGACGGTGTCCTTTGCTGCTGCGCACGGAGTTGGTGAGGCCGCGCTGCTTTCCGAATCGGAGGCGTGCGTCGACAGCCCAACCTGCATGCACGACGACCCAGGGGCTGATGCGACGGGCACTGCGTTGCCCATGGCTCGGGCGGGGCGCACTCGATCACGCCCTAGACTGGGCGCAGCGCGTGTGCGCCAGGGCGCAGGCTCAGCGCCGCCACGTCTCAGGACTGCTACGGCCAGGGCTGAGTCCTTGGCTGCAGCGGCGGGAATAAAAGAGGCAGCAGGGTCACCGACGCGTTCCAGTCCGAGGCTGGCTGGTGTGGTGGACCAGCACGCCATGGAGAAGGCCAAGGCACGTGCGGCGAAGAGGAACCTCGACACCGAAGGTATTTCCAAACCCCACTCTTCCTTCTCTCGATGTTGTTATTTCTAATAGCATTAGCAATCTTGGGGTGTCACTAGGGTCCAACTCTAAACAAATTTCAGATTCGGTTTTTTTGCTAAAACAACTACAATTGCAGCGGGTTGAACAACAACATTATGACTCTTTCGATGTTTTAAATGATTTAGATTCACCTAGCAATTACTTCGAAAATGATGAGCACGAGGATTTTGATCTTGAAAATCTTACTCTTGGGCACTTATGTGGTGACCTTATGGAGGAGGTTATGGATGAGGACAGCGATCACCTAAGTTGTGATTTCCAAGCTGTCTTCAAGAAAAATAAATCAAAATGTTCCTCTAGAAAGAAAGGGCACGCTAAAGTTAGGATGGTTAAAAAACATAAAAAGGGTGTAAAATGAAAGGAATCTTTTGGAATAGCAGAGGTCTTAGTGACTTGGCTAAATTTAGGTTCCTCTCGGACACATGTAGAGAAGAGAAGCTAGACTTCATTGCTCTACTAGAAACCGGGAAAAAGGACTTCCCACAAAGCACCCTAAACAGTATTTGCGCGGGTCAAGAATTCCTATGGCATTGGTCCGAACCCCACGGGAGATCCGGGGGCATTTTACTCGGAATTAATTTGGGAGTTTTTGACATTGGAAGTATTGCCGAAGGTGATTTCTATGTGAAATTCCACCTCCGCAATAAGGATAATGGCTTTCAATGGATCCTAGTGGCAGTCTATGGGGCTGCCCGGGATGAGTTTAAGGAACCATTCTTGGCTGAACTGGTACAAACTTGTGCAAAGGAAAACTTGCCCCTTCTTGTCGGTGGTGATTTTAATATCATCGAAGCCCACAAGAAAAGAATAATGATCGATATAATGATAGATGGCCATTCCTCTTCAATGCGGTCATAGACAGCTTGGACTTGAGGGAATTGGACCTATCAAATCGAAAATTCACATGGGCAAATTCTAGGACCGTACCTACATATGAAACACTCGATCGTATTTTGGTTTCTACCGAATGGGAGTCGAAGTACCCTCTGTCCACAGTACGAGCACTAAACAGAGACATCTCTGACCACACCCCATTACTCATGAGTACGGGCAACGGAACCCACTCTAATAAACAACCCCTGTTCAAATTTGAACTCGGGTGGTTACTTAGAGACGGGTTCTCGGAGATGGTGGCACAGGTTTGGAAGGAGGAGAGCCGCGGTCGTACTCCATTACAAAAATGGCAGTTCAAGATTCAGCGACTCCGCCAATTCCTAAGGGGTTGGGCGAAAAATACGAGTGGCACATATAAAAAAGAAAAGGAAGGAATTATCAAAAAAGCCGATGAGCTCGATAAAAAAGCAGAAACTCAAATACTCAATCCCCAAGAGCTGGACCTAAAACAATGCCTCAAACAACGTTTGGTACATCTATTAAGGGAAGAAGAAATAAAATGGTATCAAAGAGCTAAAACAACTAAGTTGTTACAAGGCGATTGTAATACTAAATACTTCCAATTAGTGGCCAATGGAAAGCATAGGAAAACAAGGATATTTCAGCTAGAGCAAGAAGATGGCATAATAGAGGGTGATGAAAATCTCAAACGTTTCATCACAAATTACTATTAAGGCCTCTTTGGAGCTTCGAAAAAAATAGCCTCTCCATGGATGAGTTACGTCGTGATGACATCCCGCAGGTGACCGAAATGGAAAATGAGCTTCTTACCTCAGCCTTTATGGAGAAGGAGGTTAAGAAGGCTATTTTCCAAATGGAACATAACAAAGCACCGGGGCCTCGATGGTTTTCCCGCGGAATTTTATCAAGCTTTTTGGAATATCATCAAAGGTGACTTGATACTACTTTTTGATGACTTCCATAACGGTCATCTCCCTTTATATAGTCTCAACTTTGGGATCATCACCCTACTCCCCAAACAAAAGGAAGCCAAACAAATTCAACAATTTAGGCCTATATGCTTACTTAATGTGAGCTTCAAAATTTTTACTAAGGTAATGATGAACCGGATAGCTCTAGTAGCCCGAAAGTCATCAAACCTTCTCAAACAGCCTTTATGACCGGTAGAAATATTATGGAGGGGGTGGTAATTCTGCATGAGACCCTACACGAAATGCATAGGAAAAAATTAAATGGAGTCGTCCTCAAGCTAGACTTTGAGAAAGCGTATGATAAGGTCAATTGGTCTTTCCTCCAACAATCTTTACGGATGAAAGGGTTTTCACCTATGTGGTGTAAATGGATTGACCAAATTGTAAAAGAAGGAAGTGTGGCAATAAAAGTCAATGATGACATTGGGCATTATTTTCAGACTCGGAAAGGACTTAGACAGGGCGATCCTTTGTCCCCTCTCCTTTTCAACTTAGTCGCTGATATGTTGGCCATTCTCATTGAGCGAGCCAAGAGCAATGGAGATTTTAAAGGAGTGGTGCCTCATCTTGTAGACGGGGGCCTATCAATCCTCCAATATGCCGATGACACAATCCTTTTCATGGAACATGATCTCGAAGACGCCAAAAAGCTTAAACTAGTGTTAAGCGTTTTTGAGCAACTCTCGGGTCTAAAAATAAATTACCACAAAAGTGAATTATATTGCTATGGGGCAGCAAAAGACTTTGAGCACGAATATGCAAATCTTTTCGGCTGCAATACCGGGCTCACTCCATTTAAATACCTAGGTATACCGATGCATCACAAAAAACTTTCAAATAGCGATTGGCAAATTATTGAAGAGAAATTTCAGAAAAAACTTAGTAGTTGGAAAGGTAAATTACTTTCGGTAGGCAGGAGACTAGTTTTGATAAACTCAGTCCTCACAAGCCTAGCAATGTATATGCTTTCCTTCTTCGAAGTCCCAAAAGGGGTACTAAAAAAACTAGACTATTACCGTTCGAGGTTTTATTGGCAATGTGATGAACATAAGAAAAAATATAGGCTCACTAAGTGGAGCATCTTATGTAGGCCAAAGGATTGTGGTGGCTTGGGAATTCAAAACTTGGAGATTCAAAACAAATGCCTCCTCAGCAAGTGGCTCTTCAATTTAATCAATGAGGAAGGAATTTGTCAAAACCTCCTAAGGAGGAAATATTTGTCACATAAAACTCTAACCCAAGTCAAAAAACAACCAGGGGACTCCCATTTCTGGTCGGGACTTATGAAAATAAAAGACCAATTTTTACAATACGGTCATTTTAAAGTTCATAGTGGCACAGAAACGCGCTTTTGGGAGGACAAATGGGTAGGTCATGAACCTCTGAGTCTAATGTACCCAAATCTCTATCATATTGTGAGGAAAAAACATGCAACGGTGGATGAGGTGCTACGCACCACACCGTTGAACATATCGTTTCGGAGGGCCTTGAGAGGGAACAATTTAGAGGCATGGTACCGCCTAGTAGCGAAAGTTGTATCAACTAATCTAACTACCACTAGAGATATCTTCGTGTGGGACTTACACAAAAATGGCGTCTTTTTGACGCGGTCCATGTACATGGCAGCCATTAAAGAAGATATAGTACCCCAAAATTGCCCAATCTGGAAACTGAAGGTACCGCTGAAAATTAAAATTTTTCTATGGTACATTAAAAATGGAGTCACCCTCACTAAAGACAATTTGGCCAAAAGAAATTGGAAAGGTAGCTTAAGTTGTTGTTCTTGCAGCTCATTAGAGACCATAGAACACCTTTTCATAGATTGCCATTTTGCTCGTTTTATTTGGAATACAATTCATATCACCTTTGGCATTCAACCACCATCTAGCATTTCGAACATGTTTGGCTCTTGGCTAAATGGAATTAGGCCAGCGGTTAAAGACCAAATTTGTGTTGGTTTGACAGCTATTTGTTGGACGATTTGGTTGAATAGAAATGATATGGTATTCAATCGATCTACATCTAACACTTCCATGCAGGTAATATTCCGGGCTACGCACTGGACGCGCACGTGGTCGCTGCTGCTTAAGGACAAAGATGCAAGAGCCAATTTAAGGAACGCCTGTCGTCTCTTGGAGACGGTCGTCATGCAAGTGTTTACTAAATTTGGGTGGAAGTTCTCAAATAGAATTGCGGCATAGCTGCCTTTATCTTGTTTTAAGTACTCTCTATTGTTCTATGGACACTCGGGTGTAGCCTTTCGTGAGCCTAAGAGCTCCTTATTGTAATGAACAGCTATGTACACTATCACAGATAGTGTAGAGGCTGGAACCTTTGTTCCATTATCTAAAAAAAAAAGAAAATGGATTTGGATGGAGAAGCATGCCATAGAACTCTTGATGAAGAAGAGTGGGGGTCGTGCAATCACATGGATGAGTTGGCATCCCTTCCCTTTGCTCACTAACCAAGAAGGTCCGGATGGCGCAGTGCATGATCGCTTTGCGCCTTTGCCACATAGTTCAGTAGAGAACAGAAGGGATGAACGAGCGTTGTGAGGTTAGTCAGAGCAAACAAGGTGCTGAGCAGAGCAAGGAACAGGAATCGTGAAGGAACAAAAGGACGTTGTGTGTCTTGCTGATACAGTTAAACATCCTTATGTTGTTTCTTTTGTGTAAGTGCCCGGAGGCATCAGTGTATCCTAGTATGACAGCACAATGCTAGAGTTGTGTTAAAATTCTTCCCTAGTTTATGATGCATGTGTTCTTCCTCCCAAATGAGTTAGTGAAGAGGGCAAAAAGGAAGTGCTAATTAAGAGATCAGATCTCATTCATATCACTAGCTACAGCCGTGTGCTGGAATTTGGGCCTTTATTTGGTCCTTTGTTGAGAAATTCCAAAGCAAAGTGGCTGTTGGTTTTAGTACCACATTGCTAGTTCAAAGTGATGCACTCCAACTTAAATAGGAGGACTCATGTCCATGTCTAAAAGCTGCAGCCATGGGAGAGACTATGAGAACTACTATGTCTAACACACGCGCGCACGTATTCATGTTTTTTCGCGTGTTCTTCCACGTGACTTGTGACTTGCGACGTGTCGTGTCGTGGTTACAAATCAGGGTGTGTTTTGCCACTTTAATCTCTCACAAAGTGTTTTTTCGCGTGTTCTTCCACGTGACTTGTGACTTGCGACGTGTCGTGTCGTGGTTACAAATCAGAGTGTGTTTTGCCACTTTAATCTCTCACAAAATCTGTAACGTCACGTACTAATTAAGAGGATTATTACGTGGTTAATTACCATAAACTCGGAATCAATTGGTCAGGTAAGAATTGATTGCCATTTAGTGGGCGTCATTAGAAAGGAAACGGCTCCTGGAGGGCGCCGCGCCTATATAAGGCACTGGAGACGTCCGGATTTCTTCTTCGATGAAATATTCCCTTCCATCTTCTTTCTTCCTCCCTTTGAAAAACTGTGTTATAGTGTTGAGCTGTTCTCATCTCGCCGACCCTTTTCCTTGGCGTGCACGAGGAGGAGGGTGAGCGGAATCTCCGAGCCTTTGCCGCCGTGAAGCCCGCACGACGGGCGGCAATAAGGTTTCTGGGCAGCGCTTCTGCGCGACCGCTCGAAGCTGATCTGCGAAGATCTTCGCTGCTTTTTCGACGAACTACAACGTCTACATCGACGGTCTGCTTCGTCTACTTTTTGTGCTAACAGTGTGTTAGTGCCGACAAACTCATCGTGAGTCATCCATGTCTCCTCTGGTCTTTATCGCTTTTGTTTTCTTGTTGCTAGCGTTAGTTCTGTTATTGTGTATGAATGTCAATGAAATTTACCTCAAACTAAAATCTGGTCTAAAAATAATTCGCAGTTTTCCAACACCGTGCTCCTCCAACAAGGCAGGTTGTGTCGGCAAAACTCGGTGGGCTCGTATATGCGAAGCCGGAGGGTCGCATGTATATTATGTTATCCGCCGGTGGAACGTAGGTACGCAGCAGGGTGCGAGAGGAGCTCGGCGCGGCAGGCGGCAAAACTACATCCGCACTGGCGAGTATGCAGTCTGCGGGTCGGCTTGACCCGTAGATACGGGCCAGGGCGGTGACCTGAGTCGGGTGAGCGCGTTGGGAGCCAGGGTACGGAGCGGTGTGGCTGACTGGCTGCTGAAGCCGTGAAGGCGCTTACGTCAGGAAGGGGGCGGGGGCAGCATCTCTTCCAGGTTATAAATCATAATCTAATTAAAATAACGGGCAGCATCTCTTCCAGGTAGTGTGACCTTTTGCTATAGGCTATAAATCGATATTTATAAAGCAAAATAACTATTTGTATTTTCCCAATTGCATGCTGAACTGGATGGGTTTCATATATTTTTTTAATCTATATCATAAAGTAAATCAATGAGAGTGATGAGAAATAGGTGTGCCAAGTTGAGAGCCAAAATTTCAGTTTTGATAGGTATAGCTTTTGAGAGTCGCGCAAAAAGTCTCTGTTGTACTACGTGGTAGAGGAAAAAGTCTGCGCCGAACGAACCGTCGCCAGCGAGGGCCCAGGGCATCGCCGTTCCAGGGACCAGCAGCTCATCGATTACGAGCAGCGGCTGGACTGGAGGACCCTGAGGAAGGGGGGGGGAAGAAATTGGTTGCGGGCGTCAACCACGACCGGCAGCAGGCTTGAGTAACGCGCCATCGATCTTAGCACACCGGGAAAGCACAAGAATCCTCACGATCGAGCTACTGGCGCCTCGCCAGGAGGCTGTTAAGTTTCAGATAATAATTGACGAAGCAAGCAATCTTGTACATGTGTTGTGTTCTCTGCGAAGGGGATGGCTGATCGTCTCGGTGCGCCCCATCTAGCTTCCTGCGGGGCTCGGCCTCCATCATCTTCATCGTCCTGCACACCAGAACGAGCGCAGCCAGCGCCGAGTGAACGTCCTCTCCTCGATCGGCGCCCGTGCACTCGAGCTCGCCAATGGCACGCATCTGGACGCACCGCGCCGGAGGTACGTTCTTCCCGCAGCCTTCGCCTCACTACGCGCCGGCCAGGCCCATCACCTTCCGGCCTGGTCGGGCTGGGCCGTGGCCCGCTGTCCCAGTCCACGCCATTCATGCCCAGCCCGGCCCTCCAAGGCAGCAGCGTCGGCGACACGCATCATGGACTCGGGCACCACGTTCACGGCGCTGGAGGAACGCTCCTGGCGCGCGCCATCGCCCACTAGCTAGCTCCATCCGACACGCATTTCGACGTTGCTGACTTGGAGCTGCCACGAGGAAGCCGAGCGCAATACGCTGTGTGCAAGAACCACAGTTGCCAGAGCACCGGATCGCTTCTGACTAGCAGGGATCCGAGAGACGGATTTGGGCGTCCAGCCTGAAAGACCAGTCCACGTGCCGCTTCTTCAACAACAACAACCGGGGGCCGATGTGGAAGCCGGCGCTGATGCCCCATCACCGATTAAGAAAAGTTTTTGTCCATTTTCCCATAACTAGGCGAGCAGACGCAATAAGCAAGAACAGGGCAGGGGGCCGTCCCAAGGATCCAATGGGTTCATTTCAGCAAATTTCGCCAAATTCTAGGTCAGGATGCTGCAAATAGATGGTGCGAACGCATGCAATTGGCTCTTTACATCAAGAGTCCTTTCAGAACGCGAGAAACGTGCCAATGTCCAATGTACGAGCAACAAGTTGGCCATGGCGAGAGACGTGCACAAAAGGAATTCTGGCTCCCGACAGAAACAGGGAAGGTCCCAGTTCCCCGTGTTGCCAGCGCCACCAAGATGTCGCCAGCAGAGATGGCATGGCGCGTCTCTGAGAAGGCGAAGGCAACCCGCAACCGCAACCGAGCCCACGGCGATTTCTGCAGCGATGATGTTCTTGCTTAAGTTTAGTCTGATGCTTCGATTTATTGGTAGTGATTTCTGTGTCAAGGACTCGGGGCCAGGACTGCCCTCTCGCGTCAGCGTCCAAATCATTCAAAATTCGTAGGATTTCCATGTTCTTCGCATGCAATCGTAGTACCATCGGAAAAGGGGAAAATAGATATGGATATGTTATTAATGCTTCCATGAGAAAGAAGAAGAAATTAATGGAGGCACGGAGGCGTTCTCATCAAGTTGACTCCAAACGAGAAGAGGGAGCGATTGCAGCAGTCACAAAGTCAAGAACAAGTTCAGTTGATATCACAAGACTGCAGGGAGCATTGTTCCGTCAGAGCATCTGGCAAGAACAAGTACAATACAACAAACAGAAACCCATCCGGCCGGAGAGGATGAAGGTTTCAGAGGACTAGCAGCAAGTTGTTGTTTGGCAATAAGGCTTGCGCTTTGTTTGTGGGCGTCGTCTTTTCCTCCATGTCTTGGAACCAGCTGGGCAGCTTGAGCGCGTCGGCCGCCTGTCAGGGTTGCACACGAGGAGGCCGCTGAGGACCTCGAAGCCCCGGTCGGAGAGCGCCGTCTCGGGGACGAGCTCGCGCAGCACGTTGGGCTGTCTCAGGTCCAGCTCCAGCCTCCAGGAGCGTGCGAACGGCGTGTCCATGAACCCCGGCCACGCCGAGCACACGCGGAGGATCGCGTGGAGCTCCTCGTCGGGCGGGTCCAAGTAGGAGCGCAACAGCTTCCTCCCGGTGAGGACCTCCGCCATGACGCAGCCTAGCGACCACGCGTCCACGCGCCCGTCGTACTCGGGCAGCTCCAGCAGGATCTCCGGGGCGCGGTACCCTGGCGTGCCGGCGGGCTCGCACGGCGGGCGGTCGGAGGTCCGCGTCGCGAGGCCCAGGTCGCAGAGCTTGACGGTGCTGTGGTCGTCGGCGACGAGTACCTTCTGCAGCTTGATATCGCAGTGGACGATGCCGCGGGCGTGGATTCCGGAGGCGACCGTGAGCAGCTGCCACATCACGCCGCGAATGGTGCGCTCCGGCAGCGGGAAGGTGTCGCTGGTGGGTCCTCAGTGACATGCCACGAGTTTTTGGGTCTGAAACTCTGATGAGATCCGAAATTATGGTCTTACAAAAAGAGAGACATATGCTAGTTTAATCGTGAAAAGTGGTCGCCAATAATTCAGATAACATTGTTGAGAGTGCTTGTAAAAGGCCAAGATCAGAGTCTCCTCACCTTGTACACAACACAGGTGCTGGGTGTTGTACATCTGTTCAAACACTTCAAACAGAAGTGGTGGCGTGTCTCCAGGGAGTACAAGCAGCAGTGGAGACCGGGGAGGCACATGTTATAGTTGAGACTGATGCTCTTATGGTAAAGATGGTTGTCTTATCTTATCGGACCAGCAACAATTATCAAGTATCGGGCAACTGGTGGAAGAATTGAAGGATGTGCTAAGGCTGAATTCTCATAGTGTTCAATTTAATTTTGCACCACGTGAATGTGATGGTGTAGCACGTGCACTAGCTGCTTGGGGCAAGGTTTGTGCCGCGGAGGACAATCCAATTGTGGATATTCTTCTGTCATGTATTACATCTTTGGTAGCCAGCGATTCCGTGACAACCTAGTAATGGAAGTTTCTTTCTAGTTAAAAAAAACTTCTTATTATTATAACGAAATTAGTAATAATATAGTTTAGGTTCATAATCTAATTACTTTGTGATCAAATTGCATTGAGATTAGGGTTCCTCGTGATTAGCTCCCTCGCACGCGCGGTAGCTGGGTGCGGAACGACGGCAGTGGGGCTGGGTGGCGAGGCGGCGCAGCTCTGCAGTGAAGGGCAGTCGTCGGTGCGGACCGGTGATGTATTTGTCTACGTGCATGCAAGTGTATTATTTCGTCATTAGGCACATGGTCGAACTCTATGGGAAGAAACACATGGATTCTAGGGTTATTTCATCACACTTGCTGACTCGACTGCACGCACCACGCGATCCTTGCCTCGAATTAACAACGGGAAGCACTTGGTAAAAAAAGCACCACAACCAACAAACTATTTGACCCGCACATATAGATGGGTTGATCCGAAAACAGAAATTAATATCAAAAAGAATTTATTTATTTTTAGTTGAGAGAAAATAATGGCCATTATTTTGGGCCAGAAAACAACTATTTTATTTTCCATCAGGTTAAATGTGTAGTTATAGGATGTAAAGCATGATCGAATAAAAACAGTTTTTTTTTTAAAAAAATATTACTCTTCAAATCAGGTCCATGTATTATTTTGCTAAAACATTTTCTGATGTATAATCTTTTCTTTCTAGGCAAATTTTCTGATTTAATCGACGAGCATTTAACAAGTGCGGACATATCACAGCCTACGGAACTCAAAAGCCACACTTCTTAACCTTCTGGGACGAAGCTGACGTCTCTTGGAAGGGGGCAAGGGGGCATATGCCCAATGTTTGCAATTTGTATGAACCTTTTCACTAAGAGGAGGAGGGGGCTGAGGGAGGCATATGCCCAATTTTTGCAATTGGTATGAACCTTTTCACTCTTATTAGTACGGACTCCGGATTACAAGGTTGAAAGTGAGGCTCTGGTTCTGGTTTATGGAATGAGATAAGATTAGATCCACCAGTCATGGATGAGCGCTCGCCTCGCCATATAGGTGTTGCGTGTGGCACATCTATTCTGTAAATGTCAAGTGCCGATTCGGCCAGGCAATCTCTGTTTTATAAATGAAGCAAATTCAGACCAGAGTTTGCATTTCCTTTGTGATCCTGGTACGTTCAAAACTGTTTCCGTGTTCCACGTACTGTACGAATGAGCCATCTGAGGTGTGGGGGCATGATCAGCCGAAGATTCAGCAAGGATGTACTTGTGTTCAGAATAAAGATGCTAACAAAATCTTCAGCTAATAAGCCTAGAAAACATAGATTCCACAAGTCAATCAGAATTTGTAGTGCCTACTCGTTTAGGAAAATAAAATTCAGATTAGTATATCTGACCCATAAAAGAAAATTTCAGATAGTATTATCATCAATCAAAGAGCTTGTAAGAAAAATGCATGCACATCCTTGTGACTGTAGAAATCTAATTTTCCTTCCGCATGCGCAGCATCCGTGCTCCTGCACGCAGCTGATGCAACAGTCGGTGACTCTGCCAACCGGCGAGGCATAGACACTGACCGGACTTTGCTCCCACGACTCGACACTCGCCACGCGCACGAAAACTCGTGCAGAACGAGTCGTTCCCGGTGTTGCCAACGCTACCTAGATGTCGCCAGCGGCCGAGCCCAAGCACTCGAGCACCACGGATCCAGGGACGCCGGACGCGAGCAGCAGCAGGACTGGTCAGTGTCGAATATCAAATAGATCGAGCCGGACCTATCAAGCTGTTGAAAGCAGAGCAACGGGGAAGCATGTCATGCAAGGGGTTATCCCAGAGAAGCGGTCGTGGGAAATTGGCAACAGCAACACGGATGGTGCTAGTCGTTGCCCAAGGCCCTGCAAAGGCCTGTAAAAAAAACGGCCCTGAAAAGCATCCAATGCCCTGCTGCACGAGAGAGAGCACGGGGCGCGTTATGTACGGTATTTCGTTTACCGACCACCCCCTGGGTTTGGCTGCTTCAACTCGGTCCAGAAAACACTGGCAACAGCGGGAACAGGAAGAAGGCGATGCAAGTAGGCAACCCGCACGCGCTGATCCATGGAGCAGCTCATCACTGACGGTGGCCAGCACGCCGGCCGTGAGCAGCTTCTGGGCTGGACCCGGCCGACGAGGAAGCTGGGCTGCGGACGTCAACCACGCCCGTCAGCGGGCTACTTTCTATAGATGTACCGCACTTTATAAAACTGACTCGTGCGTGAACAAATTAGTAAGGTGAAACACCCTTCTCTTTTTGTGAGGAACATTGGGAGTTAGTTTGAGCAAGTTCAAGATTAGTTTTTACCTCGGGTGGCTTTCCTCTAGCGTGTCTTGCAAATGGAATACGCAACAAACTGCGGGGCTCATATAATGCACCGCTGCCTTTGCTAGCGGGCCGTCTTCTCAATTTGTGCTTTGTACGGGGATTTCTTATCTACACTCAACCGTACGGGAACAATCTTGCGGCAGAGGCGGAGGGCTTTTTCTCCCCTCGACCATGGAAAATGGGTGGAAGGCCGTACCAGCCGTACACATAGCTCATTTGTAGGCTTTATATCATTTAAATTCATTTACAATTTTTTTCACTCAACTTTGAGCCGTAATTTAGAGAGTTTATCATAATACCATGCTATTTTATAACTTAATTAATAGCTTGTTTGTGATGGTAAGTAATGGTTTGATATTTTTACAAATTTTATTGTGAGGTGGGCAAAAGTATAGTTCGGTCATCGAACCGAAATGTAGGTACCCAAAATTTTCGGGTATCTAAAAGATCATCACTACTTTGGATATTGATTTTAGGAAACCAAACTAACCGAATCGAAAGTTTGAGTAGAACCGAATGCCTAGCCTATCCGAGAGTCCTGTGGCTTGCTCCTCCATGGAAAGCATATGGGAACCATCTGCACGGAATTTCGTTTACCGATCCCCCCAACGTGTGGTCGGAAGTGGGAAGGCGAGATGGAGATGTCGCGTCTCAGAGAAGGCGAATGCAACCCGCAACCGAGCCCAAGCACTGGAGCAAAAACGCTGATCCACGGAGCAGCTCACACCGCTGACGGTGGCTACGCGAAGGATTGCTTTCCTATTTTTTGTCAATTTTGTTACCACTTCTTGTTTTTGTAAAGTTGTTTCACCACAAATCAATCTTTGTTTTTCATCCAGTATTTTCGTCGATTTTTTTCCCCAAATTTCTACAAAAATATATTTGGTCGGTAACTGCAGTAGTCGACGATTTTTCAAACCATGCTGGCTGATTAGTTTGGAGATGTACGCCAAAAGATTTCTCTGTTTCCTTATATCTCTGCGTTGAAGCATGCCATTTCTTGATTTCTGAATCCACCAGGAACACATGCATAAACTGATCAAACGGCCGATCGAACAGCATTTGATTTAGCAATCTGAACGTTGGTAATTGCAAGTATTTCTTTTTACAAAAGTTGGAAACGTCCGTAGGATTTCCATGTGATAACGGCTTCCATTTGAGCACATTAATTTCTGCAGCTGTCTGTCGTAGTCACATGTACTCGTGCACAAAGACTGCAGAGCAAGTATTAATATATATGACAAGACTGCAGAGCATGAGGCAAGAACACAGAAATTCAGTTTGCATGGCAACGCAAGTTGTTGCTAGGCAATAAGGCTTGCGCATTGTCTGCGGCCTTGTGCTCCTCCATGTCCTGGAACCAGGGCAGGTTGAGCGCGTCGGCCGCCGTGAGGCGCCTGTCGGGGTTGCAGACGAGGAGGCCGCTGAGCACCTGGAAGCCCCGGTCGGAGAGCGCCGTGTCGGGCACCAAGTCGCGCAGCACGTTGGGCTGGCGCAGGTCCAGCTCCGGCCTCCACGAGCCTGCGAACGGCGTGTCCAGGAACCCCGGCCACGCCTCGTCGTCGGGCACGCCGAGCACGCGGAGGATCGCGTGGAGCTCCTCCTCGGGCGGGTCCCACGCCGTGGGCAGCAGCTTCCTCCCGGTGAGGACCTCCGCCATGACGACGCCGAGCGACCACGCGTCCACGCGCCCGTCGTACTCGGGCAGCTCCAGCAGGATCTCCGGCGCGCGGTACCCCGGCGTGCCGGCGGGGGCGTACGGCGGCCGGTCGGAGGTGCGCATCGCGAGGCCCAGGTCGCAGAGCTTGACGGCGCTCAGGTCCTCGGCGACGAGGACGTTCTCGAGCTTGATGTCCCGGTGGACGATGCCGCGGGCGTGGATCCCGGAGGCGGCCGTGAGCAGCTGCCACATCACGCCGCGAATGGTGTGCTCCGGCAGCGGGAAGGTGCCGCCGCTGCGCCGGTATTGGCCGATGAAGGCGTCGATGCTCTGGCCGGCGCACTCCATGACGAGACCGATCTCCCCGGTCGCCGGGTCGCGGACGACCTCGTGGAACCGCACCAGGAAGGGGACGCCGGCGCACGCCGCCAGGAGCGCCGCCTCGTGGAGCAGGTCCGGCTGCTCCTCCTCGTCGCCCGCCTCCGGAGGCAGCAGCCGCTTGATGGCCACGGTCCTGCCCGTCGCGCGGTGCCGCGCCTTCACGACGGCGGCGAAGGTGCCCTCGCCCAGCCGGCACGTCTCCTCGTAATCCTCGGCGCTGCCGGTGCTCATCTCCGCTGCTCCCGCATCCTCCGTGTCCAGGCGACGCCGCTTCTTGGCCCCGCGTGAGACGGTGGCGTGCTCCATGTGTTTGCTGGATCGGTGGATGCAAGTTTGCTAGCTTAGGGACTGTTTGGTTTGTGACTAAACTTGCCATGCCTAAGGTTAGTAGGCTGCCACAGTTGTGGCTTGCCTAACTTTGTGGCAAATTATTATTGTTTGGTTGACAGCCATGTCACAGGTTAGCTGTGGTAAATTTTTCTTAGCACTTGTTTGGATTACTGCCATAATTCTTTGGCAAAAATGTGTGGCAGTGTTTGGTTTGTAGCCTAAGGTGGTTATCATAACTTTTTAGACACCATATAATGGTAAGAATACTCTTTCATGTTTCATCATTTCGTCCAATCTCAACACATGCAACAGAGACAAATCCAATTAAGCATCACTTTGGTCCAACATGTTTCATCATTCACCATTGCAAATACCAGTCATCTACTTAGGCTGTTTTTAGTTACAAATACTACTTAGTTGTTTTACCTACATAATACAGGACATCGAGTAATAGATATCTACTGCTTCCCAACAAAAGCTGTTACCACCTAGCTGTCTAGCATTCATATAAGCAAAAGATATGCAGCTGATGACCCAAAATATCTGTCACAACTGAACAACCAAAACAACTGGATTGGATTTATCATTGATCAAATGTCACCGGTGAGAAACTTGTAGATCCAAGTATGTAGAGTGGTTTCACTTGCACTGCTTAAAAAGTCACGCAAACCTTCCATTTCTTTGTGAGCTAGATACTGACCAACTGCTATCTTGTCGTCAGTAGTAATTGTCATTGCCTCTAGTCTCTCCCACAAGCTAGCATGAGAAGGAGGAGGTGGGGGCACTTGAGGAGCAGGAGCAGCGAGAAATTTTTGGAGGGATACTAATGTGGAGTTAAGTTGTTCAGTAGATTCTGATAGACGACTCTTAGGCTTCTTTTGTTTCTTCGAAGGTGACTTGTTGCCTCTTGGGCGCTTCGCACCAGTCTGATTAGTGCTAGATGAGTTGTTCTCTCCATTTTTCTGAGCTAATGGGGATGGCAAAGTGTCAGAATCATCATCAGCTAGTTCTTCAGGAAGTGCATAGTTTCCCATGTCATTCAACTCATGTGAGTCATCACTCTCAGAATCACCCAAATCATTCATGCAAGTGTCTTGGTCAGCAGCAAGAGAACCATCAGCACTAGTGTTTGCAAATAGCACTTGCATCTGATAGAAGAATTTTATTGGCTTGGAGAGCAAGCGCCTAGCTCTATCCTGCAATTCATGTAGGCATATATTAGTCTTACGTGTCCATTTACATGGGAGAAATATATTCATATATCAGTTCTTTAACGTAGGAAATAAAATAAACTTACATTGAGTTTATCTTTCTCAGATTCTGAAACAGTCACTATGCATCTTGCGGCATCAAACCCATTGCCACTCTTTGCTAAGGCATTTGAGACATACTTCCAGTTCTCTTTATAGTGCCTAAAGTGACGGTCAACTTGAGCAACTGTGACCCCCAGAGCAAATTCTTTGTTTAAGGCATCAGCACACTTCATATGATGTTGCTTCTTGAACTTAAATCCAGCATGTTGAGCTTTCATGTACTCGATGTACCAATCCAACATGAACTTTGTTTGATCATCATCCCAATTGATGGTTCTTTCACGAGAAGGCCCATCTCCATCAGTTTTCCCCTTTCCTTTTCCCATTGGCACTAGTCATGACAAAAAAAAATAATCCACACAATGCATAAAAAAATGTAACAAAAGTTATGCACTACTAGAAACGCAAACTCAAAATATAAGTCTCAATGTTCAAATTCATATCAAACTGGAATATCTAACAACAACAAAGAGCAATCCTCATACATTGAACTACTACAAGCAACCTATTACATATTAGTTTCATCTTCGACTACAGGATGTCCCACTTTATCGTCCCACATATTTTGTGCTATCTCATCACGTTTACGTGCCCAAGCTCGACACTCTTGTTGGAGATCGCGATAAAACCGTCTGCTCCTTGGTAAGGCTGAATACCAAGCAAGATCATCATATACAAGTTCGTCTGGACCATCCTCTAGGATCCAATTATGGAGGGCACAACAAGCAAGAACAATTTTGACTTGTATTTTGAGTGGGAAGTAAGGCTGAGAGCCAAATATGTTGAACCGGTTTTTCAATGTTCCAAATGCTCTTTCAACGGTTGTTCTAAGAACACTTTCCGCATGCGCAACTCACTGATACAATGTGCCTCAGTTCCATTAAACAAGCGATTCAACCGTGACTCTCGTTCAATATCTCTATTCAAAATGGGAGCATATTTCACAGCTTTCCTCCCCTTTTCTCGAATTTGAATCATATACCAATAGATGGCTAAACACAAAGTAATAGTAGCAAGAAACCTTGTCCTCCATGTGTGGTAATGAATCATGTAATACTGCAAGAACTTCCTCCGACCCATCTAAAAAAATATATATTTGGCCACCATATTACTTGACCAGGAATACAAAGATAAGCAAAAGTACTAGACAAACGTGTCACTCAAAAAACAAAAGAATTTCCGGCATGTGCTTCCAAGAGTAATAAAAAAGTGATGGTATTAAATGGTAGATTAGTAAAGTAATCAAATAAAATTGCTCACGCAAGCACCTAACATTGGGCATGATAAAAGAAATACGCATGCATGTATGACGCAACAGGGAACAAAATACAAGCATCCGGCAGAGCAAAAAGTAGCGGCATTACCTTTTCTCTTCTGGACGGAGTGTACTTGAGTATCAAACAAAAGAAAAATGTTCGAAGGTCAGATGAGCTGCTTTTGCTGTTGTTGGAAAAGGCAGAGATCCGGATCTGCTCCAGAGGGAAAATGAGGACGATTAGCTGATGGTCGGATGGGGAGGAAAGGAAAAGTGTACAGGAAAGGCACCTGCGAGAGACAGAGAGGGGGAGCGCACAGCTGGATCTATGGAACTCCCGCCATGGTTGATTCCTCCGGCAGTGTGCCTTCTGTGGACTTGTGAGAAAAGAAGAGAGAGAGAGAGAGAGGAAGGTAACTATAAAGAAAGAGCCGGTAGGGGAATATTGAGAAGTGTGGCGCGCCGAAGAACTTTGGCGCTCGTTTTCCCGCCGCAACTGCGGCAAAATTTTTGCGGCAAAGGCTGCTGAGTTTGACTAACATTCTGTGGCAGCCTAGCGTTAGTAATAAACCAAACACTAGCCTTAGAACATGTGGCTTGCCTAAGCTTAGTTACGGCAGGCTTAGGTAGGTAACCAAACAGGCTCTAACATTCTGTGGCAGCCTAGCGTTAGTAATAAACCAAACACTAGCCTTAGAACATGTGGCTTGCCTAAGCTTAGTTACGGCAGGCTTAGGTAGGTAACCAAACAGGCTAATTCCTGGGTGAATTTATACTGCTTCAACTTCATCTCCAATCCGATGGGGATTTGCTGGAACCGACCTGGATTTGGAATGCAGTGCAACCGACGTGGCCACCCCCTTGGTTTTCGCGTCTTGGTGGTAACACCTGAAATCGGTCTTGTTCGATTTCCTCAAATGGTTAGTTTTCGTTAATAATTGAGCCTCTCCCTGCCCCGTTCTTGTTTTCTGCCCTCTAAAATTTAGCACTGTCACATCAAAGAGGATCTTAAAAATATTTTGATCAATTTAACGATAAAACTCTTTTGACAGATTGATGCTAATTTTTTAGATGAATCTAATGAGCTTAATTAATCTATGTTTGGCTAAAGTGATGCTACAGTAACCGTCATTTAATCACGACTTAATTAACCTTATTAGATTCGTCTCGTAAATTAGTCTAGAGGCCTGTAATTTATTTTATAATTAAACTTTATTTAATACTCCTAAATAGTAAAATTCTTTTTGATGTGACAGCTATAAATTTTAGACCCCGGAAAACGAACACACCAGTTTTTTGAACCATGATGAGCGCATGCTGCGTTCTTGATCAAACTTTCCTGCTTTCATCGTAACAATCTTTCACTCAAAGTTTGTTGATCAACCACGCACCCTCGCCATCCCCTTTCCAAATGCAACATTTATACAAAATAAAAGTTTAATAACAACTTTCCTACTCAAAGGTTTTTTCGTAACTTTTTGGGCAATGGATTTTTTACGCTGTCCCCTAGAAAAATTATCCTAACTTTTTCTATTCAAAGTTTTGCTGTAAAACTTCCGCTTCAAATTTCTCATTTGTAAGTTGAAAGAAAGATCTCATCTCATTTGTAAGTTCTCATTTGTAAATTCGATGAATGAGAACCGACAAAATCTCCATTTATAAGTTGAAAGAAAGATCTCATCTCATTAACTCTTCATCGTGGCCGGATTGAACCATGATAAAATGGGGAAGTGGTCGAACAACCTTACTCCACAGCAGCAATATCGCCTCCGTCTCGTCATTGCCGTCAAGACACACAAGTCTCTGCATGATATCTTGCTGTAAAGGCTACCGAGGACATCGCCATCATTGTGACCCTCATCGGAGCGACCATGAATCCAACGACACCCAATCTCCTCAAAGAGGAAAAAGGAACACCCAAAGTCCAACACCAAAGAATTTGGCATGAATAAACCTAACCCTAAACAGGTTACTCAAACTAATACTACTACTAGAGAGATCGTCGGAGAGAGAGAGAGAGAAAAAAATAAAAAAATAAATAATTCGTATATTTTGACTTATATTGTGATTTTTCCTATATTTTTATTCAACAATTCGTATAGCTTGACTTATAAAATAAATAATTTTCTCAATAAAAAGGTATTTAAATATTAGAGGAAAATATAGAAAAAATTACATAGATGGAGAATGTAACAATGTATCTGTATACAAAGTTTTAGCTTGTACCTTATTTTGAGCATTCAGATAAAAAATTTAAAAATATCATTTCCCTTTGCTTTAGTGTGTACAATCAAGTAATCATTAAACATCTTTTTACATAAGGACCCATAGGTCTAAAAGGAAAGATACAATGCAACAATTAAGCGAAGCGCGTCTCCATCAATCACGGACGTTGTCCGGGGAACACCAGCCTAGTACGGCACATCCGGGTCGAAGTCATCATCATCGAGATTGCCTTCTCCTCCATTATCCGAGCAGCAATTGTTCCCAGAATAAAATAAAATAGAGCAAGTGCGAGTACATATAGTACTCAACAAGTACGGGAAAGTTATGACATGAAGGCTTATATCAAGAAAGGTTACTCACAGGTTATGCACTATAAGCAAACTATCCTAGACTCATTTTATAAAAGCATCTTAGTTACTAGGTGTAATCTCCAACTCCAATAACAACCAGATCATAAGGATAAGCTCATCGGATTACCAATCCGACTACCAACTCACCAGGGTTCCAACACCTGGCTACCAACAAAACATCCGTCTAATCCAAGCCCCCTAATCGAGGAGAAGAAGTTCCGGCCCGCTCTTGACCGTGGGCACAGCTGTCATGACAGTTTATTTCTCGCAAGGTTTGCACACTTTCACCATGAGCCGTGCTTCCCGTTTTTCCTCACACTTTCGGGGTATGTAGCCGGGGTCACACTACAAGGTCTTTACAAAGCATCACTCATCCTGTAGGCACATGCTAAGGTTTCACCGTTAACACATACATGTAGTCTATTTTCCCTCCGCTGTAGAGGCCCCCTCTTGCGCCACTTCACATCCGAATGGTGCGTGCAGAATGCAAAGTGAACATCTAATTAATTGGCAAGTCCATACCCATGTAGGTCTCTTGGTTGCGTTGTTCAGCCAGGATACTAGATCCAAGACCGGTCCTTAGAATCCAGAGCAGGCACATACACAAATCAAAATCTCGTGCTCCCAGCACCATACCAAACAACCATCCTGCTCAGATTATTCTAAGCTCCACACTAAAACAATTACCATCCCACATTAGTAAGTTCACAATTAATCGAGATTATTAGACCCGGTCCCAAACCCAACCCATGACAACACAATTAAGTAATTCTACCCAACATCTTATTTACTGAACAACAGGCTTCAAAGAATAATGTGGATCTAAAAACTAGTAAACCCTAAACACGGGAGTCGCCGTCCAAGTCGGAGATGCGGATTGCTCCAACTGGACTGGAGGGCAACCGACTCGGATTGCAAAGGTCCCGTGAAACCGGTAGTGATCGTCCGAGTCGGACCCAACGCGCTACGGAAACGGCGCACCGCGTTTCTTCCCCAGCTCCGAGGATCCCCAGCAATGGCAACGGCGCCGTCAGAGCCGCTCCACCTTGCTCGCACCGGACGGGGCTGTACACATCCGCGAACGCATGGCGTGCTCTTGGTTTGTCTCCTGCTCAGCGAGCACTTTGCCGCATACCCCTTAATTTTTTTTAGGAAATTAACGGTCCTCTGGCTGACTTGGGCCTCGCCGGGCTGTACGACGGCAGCACTAGCCGGTCGAGCAATTCTCACTCCATATCCTCGGCGGCTCCAACCCGCGGCCGTGCTGACTTGGGCCCGCCACAGTTGGCAAAGGCGAGGCCAGCGAACACGAACGCCATCCAGGCACTGACCGATTTAGGCATTAATCTCCTTGAGGCCCCGTACGCGTGCTGTCAGCTGACGCAGGTCTGCCGTCCACGGTGGTTCGGGTGCCTATGCTCCGCGCGATCGGAAGAAATAGGCAAATCCCAAAGGGAAAAGCTTCCTCTCCCTTTGGTTTTGGACCAATTTTACATAGGCTTCCCCCGCATAAGAAAAAAGAAAACTTTCTCATAGGCTTGGGCCTTGACTTGAGCCAGTCGGCTCCAGTGGCCCACGTATCCCGAGAGTGACAAATACGAGTTCGTTTTCCTTTATGAGTTGACGTTATTCTAGTATCCGAAATCAGATGCCATTTTCCCTTAGCTTCAACCTACACATTCTCATATACTCCTCCCTTACCATATTGTCATCCTGCTGTTCTAACGACAGCAATTTGGTAAGGGAGGAGTAATTAATTTGCGATGTGCGCTAACCAGCCTCAGTGTTCTTTGCGATAGACTTTGATTTTTATGCATACTGAACGAATCAGGTGCCCTTTTCCTTCCAGGAAGACATTTTCACTGATATTGAACGAATGCCAGCCATGCATGAAAAAAAAACAGCTGCTTAAAATGGGAGAAAACCAAGTCCCACCTCTGTACATCCCAAGTCTTAACTTCTTCAGACTCCAACCTCTTAGAACGGATGCGTTTCCTGATCCATTCACCATCGGCATTAGATCCAACCCAAGAAAAATGTTATTGCAGACGATACAACTGTATTTGAAAGAATATTTTTTTTGTAAAGTAATAGAATGTTTAATAACGAAGAAACGGTAATATTGTTAGTGCACAAATCAACACCACTCATATTCCTAAAAATTGTGCATTCTATGTTTCTCGCAATTCCACAAAACTTAATTTGTGCAAAACATAACATCCATTTGAAAACCTTGCAGCCCGGATAAAGCGTGCAGGATCAAAGGACGATCAAATTCTTCCACAAGTGATAAGCATGCCGATGAGCCCACTACTAAACTGTAGAAAGAGTGCAGTACTGTTTCCCTTGCTGAGGACTGCCTGGGCAGGTCTACATCAGCCATTGTACAGTAGGCCATGGATCCAGGTCAAGAGTACTCTCGCACATCAGGCATCATCTTTCACGAGCAGTTTCATAAAACTTGCTTTGCCACCATCTGAAATTTAGAATCGGTGGCCACTGGCAGAAGATAGTCAGATACTAGTATGGAGAATGAAAAAAATGGAGGACCCATTAAAAAAGAATTACAAAAATAAAAACTAAGAGAGTTATATCCATTTTAGTCTGTGGCTTCAATTCTCTAATACAGTGATCAGACTACGCTGCACTCAGGTCAAACTTTTAGAGTAAATTATGAAAAAAATTCTCAATGCAGATCAAAGCTGTTGTGTTCTTTTGAGACAAGAGTCGAATTGAAATTGAAAATTACGCAAACATTGAAATATTGTTTTCAACATCAATACTAGCACTGCTCAAGAATAAGTAAGCTGAACTGCAGGTGGCTAAACTTGTAAGGCGGGGGCACATAAGCTCATGTACTAAAATACTAGCTAAACAGTTAGATCTATTAGTCACACTGTTGCCAATTAGATACTATATTGGAAGTCCATTACCAAAATAAGCCGTAATTGTCACTGCACTGAACAAAATAAGTCCGAAGGAAATATATGTAAATTTCTATTATAAATGAACTAACCATATGGTTTCTAGAGACCCAGTACTTGTCTCCGTCAAAATCACTATAGGCCATCTCATCAGCCAAAGATTGTTGTCCAGAAGTAGGGAAGAGTATAACATTTTTAGAATATCTGACAAAATTCTTCTCTAGACCACTAATATGCTTTGCGGTTAAGAGACGTATATCACCAAAGTGTAGTCCAGGCATGTAACAGTATGATTTCACAGAGCAAGTTTCAGCACTAGAGAGATCAGCCATTCAGTGGGGAGGCAGCAAGGCATGTAACAGTATGATTTCACAGAGCAAGTTTCAGCACTAGAGAGATCAGCCATTCAGTGGACGTGGTGAAAAATCACAGAATACTACTACATCTCAAACAAAATACAAACCAAGTAGATATAACGACTAGACTGCTCCGATCTGCTGCAAGAAGATCCATCGAAGATTACAATATACGTACACTGCTGACCATCTGCACCAAGTCGATGTACTGGGAGAAGCCCAGAAACAGTTTCTACATATGCTGTCTTTTTTTTTGGCAGGTTTCTACGGAAACCAACCCAGACATTTTGCAACATTTTTCAGTTGACTGTAGCTAATAAGACATTGTTGCGGAAGGGTATCAGATTAGTCCATCTTCCCGGTGACAGCGTGGACCACACCGGCTAATAAACTGGCCCATATCGCGGTGAATCCGACGGAGGATGTCCCCACCATGGCAATGTACCTGGCACTGGGCGGCCACTCCGCATCCTCCTCCACGGCAGCGTACTCCGCCAAACCCAGTGCGGAGGACACCCCTCCGAGGGTGGTCACCGCCACCAAGAAGTCGCCACAGATGACCAGGAAGGTGGTCACCAGGCGGTAGCGGCGGCGGCGCTTGCCGAGGATCACCATGGCTTCCAGGACGGTCAGCGTGAAGCCCCACACGCCCTGGATACCGGCAGCCCAGCCCGACAGGAGTGCCGCGAACCGGACTGCGCCGACCAGGTCCCCGATCATGGTGGTGATCACAGCAAGGACGACGATCGCGAGCAGAAGCTGGACCCCGCGGAGGAAGAGTCTGGCCGCTGGGGTCAACAACAGCTGGATCGCAGCCTGACATTGGAACCAATTTAAGACACCGATTAAGCTCGCTCCTACGTCGCAGAGGGGAACACTTGTTAAGGAGAAGATCAGATCAGAGGAGCGAATCAACTTACCACGAACGTGTCAGGAGGAGCCGCCTCGCCGCCGGCAGCAGGCTTTAGCAGCGCGGCATCCATGCCCATGCCGATCACTCTTGTCTCTTCTCTTAATTTAAGAGAAGCGATAGTTAGCACGAGGGGACAAGGATGAAGAAAAGCCAACAAGATCCATGTTCTTTGCTCACCTTCTCGCGGTTTGGGGGCGCGGATCGAGCTCTGGATCGAGCCGAGCTGCTTGCCTTGCCTTGCCTTGCCTCTCGAGTAGTGAAAGCTGGTGTTGCTCCCGAGCTATTGGGGAAGGGAAGAAAGGAAAGGGCTCTCAGTAGCACGTGTCGATCAGCGGACGGTTCTACGACTTGGGCTGGGCATTTTCGGCGGCGTTCTTGGGCTGACACAGCTGCTCGGAGCCTTCCAAATGGGCCGCCCGGCACGGAACGGCCCGAGAAGCTTTCAGAACAGCTTGCTCTGCTTCTGATCTGAAACAGAACAGCTTGCCGGTGTTGTCGTAAGCGGAGATGGAGGGAGCAAACGAGACGCCGAGCTCCCGACGAGGCAGCCGGACGGTGCGGTTCCTTCATCAGTTCACTACATCAGCTTATGCATACTATAGGACCTGAAATCAGCAAGCCGACGACGCTGCATGGTTCAGATTCGATTGCCACCCAAAATGCAGGCTCATTCCTGTTCTGATTGGCAATTGGCTTATCTCTCGCAGACCAAACGAGAAGAAAATCTACATGACACGACACAACTCAGACTTGGCACAAGCTCACTCATCGTAGCAGTCAACAGATGGCAGATTTTTACAAACTCAGCCATTTTGAAAAATGGGAAACAAATCGTGGCTTCTAGACTGAACTCATCTGTGCAAATTCAACAGTTGAGTGTTGCTCCGAGATATATCTAGCGATTCGCAACTTCCTTCTCAGGTAAGGTGGATAATATGTACTAGCAACCAAACACCAACCCAGATTGTGAATATCAGTGAGTAACTCGTATGAAGCAAATTTGAGCAACACGCACACTCATTCTGTGCATGCCAAATTGCCAATTCATACGTGTAGTGTAGTCTGCATAGGAACTTAATTATGTCATTCATCAGCCCTGAGCAACACCTCCACTTGCCTACACATCAGAAAAGCTCCACTGGCTACTAGATTACAAGTAATGAACTACAGTACTAGTTAGATTCAACTGTTGCTGCAGGTTGAGGTGCTTATTACTAGGATTGATAGGTTGGAACCTGGAGCAGAGGCTAGTCCCGTCGTCGCAGTCGTCCCAGCACGACGTGGAGCTGGCCGACTGCTGTAGTCGCGGATAGCGCAGTGAACCCGACGAGAGATGACGCCACCACGACGATGTATCTGGCGCTGCGCGGCCACTCGGCATGCTTCTCGGTGGCGGCGTAGTGCGCCACGCTCAGAGACGCAGACATACCTAGGAGCGTGATCGCCGCCACCAAGAAATCGCCAGCGGAGGCGACGAGCCATGCCAACCAGCCGCGGCGGCGCTTGCCGAAGACGGCCGTGGCGGCCAGGACGGCCTGTGGGAAGGCCCACGCGGCCTGGACGGCGGCGGCCCCGCCCGTCCAGAAGTAAGCGTGCCGGATCGTGGATCGAGGGAGCAGCTCCTCCGTCACGGTGGCGGTGACCGCAAGCACGGCGGACGCGAACAGTAGCTGGACCAGCCGGAGGACCAGGCTGGCCGCGGGAGTCAACCACGGCCGGATCGCAGCCTGCACAGAAGAGATTGCAACCAGTTTAATAGCGCATCATCACGTACGGACTACGCAGAGGGAAGGAGATGATTACCATGGCGGCGCGGCGCGGACCCGCCTGGCCAGCAGCGAGATGAGCAAGCGCTGCATCCAGGTCGTCCATGCTCAGTCCCTTGATTGAAAAGCTGGTGTTAGACCGAGGCATCCAGCAAGATGAACAAGTTCTCTAGCTAGCTACTCACCTTCCTTGGCGGCGACGATCCCTGCATACCGAGCCGCTTGCTTCTCCACCCTCCAGGACCCGGAGACAGCTACTGATTTGGGTGCGCAGCAAATCTAGCAGGAGGGGATCGAGGAGAAGGAATGTCCGACGGCCGGGCTCGCGCTGCGAGGCGATCGAGAGGAAAGGGGGCAACGACGTGTCGAACTGTCGATTAGCTGCCAACAGAACTGATTTTTGGGCTCACCACGACACTTCGGTCTGGGCCAACCCATATATGTCGGCCGTGCTTGGGCTGACATGACAAGAAAGGGAATTTTTTTATTAATAATCGATTTTAAAAATCATTTAATATTACTAACAAGCTATTTCAAAAATTTGCAATACTAAGCCTGCTGAGAGGGCGACTTTAAAAATCGCCCATCCAACAGGTTATTTATTTAAAAATCGCCCGTTGAACAGTCAATTTATATAAATCGCATTCTGGACGGGTTATTTATATATATCGCTCTTTGGAAGGGCGATTAGTGGTGAAAATTCTTCTTGGCAATTATATTGGTACGAAAAATTATTTAAATACAAAGATCAATTGTCCATCAGAACATTTAGTTAAGTACCATGGAACAAAATAGTAGATGCAACAAAACATTTTGATCTCTAGATTCTATAGATTTTGTTTCATCTTATGATATCTATTTTTAAAAAATATTATTACTATACCGACAAAAGAGTAATTCTTGATTGTTCATGATTCTTAATAACAAAAAACTGTTGTATCTACTATTTGTTCCATAATTCTTAACTAATATTCTAATGTATCTGGTTTTTTCTATGATTTTTAACAAAATGTTTTGTTGCATCTATTATTTTGTTCTATGATACTTAACTAGATGTTCTGATGCAATGCAACTACTATTATGTACACATTATGTACTGTCGTGTGTCTTTCTATCTTTGTATTTAAATAAAATTTTTTACTTAACTAAATGTTCTGCACAATTAATTTGTCTATTTAAATAATTTTTTCATACTAATATAATTGCTAAATAAAAATTCACCACTAATCGCCCTTCCAAAAAGCGATGTATGTAAATAACCCGTCCAGAAGGCGATTTATATAAATTACACGTTCAATGGACGATTTTTAAATAAATAACCCGTTGGATGGACGATTTTTAAAGTCGTCCTCCCAACGAGCGATTAGGCTGTTAGTATTGCAAATTTTTGAAACAACCCGTTAGTAATATTAAATGATTTTAAAAATCGGTTATTAAAAAAAATCACAAGAAATGAATATAGCCCATCTGTGGGACTCATTTCAGCACGAGAAGCAGACACAAAACAACCGTTGAACAATGCAATTTGGATAGGAAGATTAAACTTGGATGCAGTGGGACACAGCATCTATGGGACCGGAAGAATAAATGCAATCTGGATGGGAGGAACAGAGTGACCGTGCAATTTTGCTTGGTTCTGTGCGGCATGGCGCGTTTTCTCTCTGTGTTTGTTGCAGGCAGAGTTGCTGCGTTAACGGATGCGTTAACAATGATCTGCCCAACTCTCAGCGACTGACGAATGCGCCCGTGCAGGCCAACCGGATGCCCGATTGATCCTACAAGTTGTAATGACTCTGTTTGTACTCTCTAGGTCGGTAGGTCCGTACCGTATCATCTACAACGTGCTGCTGTCTGTACAAGTGTATGTATTAAGTAAACCCTGTGGATCTACTGAAAGTGTTACCGATCCAAACTTGCTGCTGGTTCCTGAATAAAAACAAGTTTTCAGCACGAATGCTCCCTTGATCCAGCTCTTCACTATTGGATAAGCTGGGCACGGTGTTTCCTAATGCCTGGCTCTAACGTACGACGGCGCTGTGGGCTGGTGATATTTGCCAAGTAGCTTGTCTCTGCAAAGTGTTCTCCGGTATATTCTGTCTAGCTGGCCGGTTTAACCTCTGCTGTCCGGATCTTTCGTTGCGAGCTCCTTGCACGTAGCCTGGCCAGTGCAGTTTTGGCCTTTTAGGTATGGTCTTGATCGAGTCAGTTTTTTTTATAACAAGTTAGATTATTTGTATGAATCGTGCATGGGTGTTGTTGTAGTAGTTTCTGCATTGAAAAGGTTGATGTTATTTAAGAGCAGAGGATGTTACTCGTTGCTGCATGCAAACTTGTCGCCCCCTGGTTCTCTGTCGCCCCCGGTTCCTCTGCCGCGCCTCTCTGAGGCCGAGAAGAATCCGTGCGAGACCTAGCAGGCTACAGATGGATCGAATCTTCAGGAAGGATTTTGAGCTGAACGACACCGGAGCGCTCCGCGGACCGCGGCGTGGCAGCCGGCCGATCGAGAACGCTCCTGCCCCGAGTCCGTCTAATAAATCAGGTAGTTGCTGAACCGAACTTGCCTGTCATGCATGGTTGTACCTTGCATATCCGATTTGGCCCCCTGCAAACCTTCAACTTCACACCCTGATCGTGCTGAATGTCTGGATTCTGGAGTGGATCCTCAAGAGCAGGATTGTATCCGGTGAAGCACATGATGTCTCAAAGAAAACCAAGAGCTGGTTATCTCATACATGCGTCTCCTTGTGGAACTGGCCATTTCTATTTGAAAACTCATCGTTAGTTTGTCTTCCATCTGTGCGGCTCGTTGCAGTACTGCTTGACAGTTCGGTTGGCAGAGAACGACGACGATCTGCATCGGCGATTGACAAATGAGTCAGCGCGTTGGCATCGACCGCGAGCAATTGGGCATGTCCTGGTGTGGTGGCGTGGTGTCCGGTGTGGCGTGCGTGGCTACATTGACAAGATACCGTGCCAAGTGTCATGGTACGGTAAGACGACAACTTACCTTACATTTGCCGCACAAACTTTGTTCACTCTGCTTTATCAACTAGCGTGGGCGTGAACAACAGACGGAATTAGCGTGATCGTGACCCTAATAAGGAGAGTTAAAAGCAAAGAGAGAAGAGAGTTAACATTACACATTTAACTCTATGAACCCTACATTTAACTCTTAATGTACGCTGCTCGCTGTGACTAATTTGAGTATAGGTCTGAGCTAGATTCAATCAATACCGTTTACGTGTTTCCTGCCCAAACCAGCCTGACCGATTTTAAGTTTATATTTTACAGAATTCGCCTATCCCCTTCTCCTCTGGGTGACCTCATCTTTCATATATTAAGACCTCCTTTGAAATGCAGGATTGGAGTTGGCTATAAATTGTAATTCTATAGGAAATAAAAAACACAAGAAAGCTTCATATGGAGCCTTTGGATACAACATAGGAAAAACACAAGAATTAGATGAGAGGGATGGACTCGAAGGAATTTACATGTGGTTGGACCTCATTGTAGATATTCTCCAAAATTTGCATGGAGGATGCTATCCTATAAGAATTTCATAGCAATTTTGAGGTCTGAATCCTATATATGTTCCAAAAGGCTCCGTACGAATTTTTCCTACAGGATTCAAATCCTATGAAATTCCTTCTGTTTTTCCTTTGTTCCAAAGGAGGCCTAAACCTTTCATGGGTGAAAAGAAGGCCAAGAGCCCAACAAATCCTTGATGAGTCTATCCCAACGATTTGGCTCCGGATATCTAGCTAATCTGATATGTTAATTGCTCACCTTTAGCACGTTATAGTAAGGCTTGTTTAGTTCCCTACCCCTCCTTGGCGTAATAAGGATAAAGGGTTAGTGAAATTGGAGGAAACACAAAGTGGACTAATTCATTCTTGCCTTTCCTTCGTTTCTATGATCCTTACAACATGCATGACTAAACATAAGTTAATGTCCTGAACATGCCAACTTCTAGTTAGGATGCACTAACAAGATATCTAGACTTAAGAAAAGGAATTAATGAAGTGTTATGAATAAAGAAAACATATAACTAGAAGTGCTCTAGCACAAGGTGCATATTGGGGTAAGACTACCCTTTGTTGACATCAATGTTGGTGCCTCGAAGTTAGGACAAACATACATTTTGATGATTAGGGGCATATGCTCTACTCACTTCGACAATAGCAACCTAAATAGAGTTTCAACTCCACTTATTAGAGCTAAAATTGATTCTTACAAGATTCACAAACGTGAATAGCTAGGTTACAAAGGTACTGTATAAGATATGATCGGATATGATAGAACCCATGTAATCCATATGCTCACCAAAGCGTAGAAGTTGAGTAAGAGAGAGAATAGCAGAAGAAAACAAGTAAGATTAAAATTATGATTGTGAACTCAATTCAAGCATAGGAGGGTTTGCGACGTAAACAAGGTCTCTTTCTGTTGTGTTTGACGTAGACAAGAGGATGGATGCTGTGACCCATAATGAATCAATTGCATGCATTATTAAAACAAAAATAAATAGTAGAAAAAACTAAACATATGTTTTTTGTGAGCCTATACTTGCATATGTCCCTGAGATGCCATAAACACGCTCGTAACATCTTGCGGCAAAGTTGTTCCTAAGAGAAACCTATTGTCACACACATGTGTACGTATGAGCTAAATTCTTCACCACTTATTTTTAGGCAAGCATTTGGTTTTTGAGAGATTTTACGGTGTGTGCAATTATTGTGGACCATCCCGTTTGGATGGATTTGAAGCTCGGTCTTTCCTTCTTCTTTACTAAAAGTATCAGTTTGTTGATGATTTATTAGTTTGATGGTACTGGATGACACCATTGCCATTTGTGTCTAGCTCCGCCACTGATCAGTGTATACATATGTTCCGTTTAATTTCTGGCAATCGAGTTGATCTTGCTGCATGCAGGCCCCTTTATGTGACTGCGTCCCTGCAACTTGGTTGGAGCCTGTTGGCCGTCACCAATGGGCTTGTTGGAAACCCCCGTGGAGTGGAAATCCCTGGGCTGCCTTTATCTACGTCTTCGGAGACGCGGTACATCCTTTGTCGATATTACTGAGCCTATAATTCCCTGGTCATTCTTTTTTCATCTCCAAATTTATCCCTGGTCGAATTGACTGAACGTAATGCAAGACTCTCCTTTACATTCTTGCCTGCAGGTCGAGCATAACGGCAACGATTGGTCCGCAGTGGGGCTGTCGCTCGCTGACATGACCTCCAAGGTTGCCAACGCCGACATGGGCAGGTTCCTGATCGTGACCGGGATGACGCGCGCCAGTTGTGTTGTCCAGCTGATAATCGTTATGCAGTCTCTTGTGCACTGGAGTTTCACATAGAGTGGTTTGGAGAGAGCTTAACAACTACGTATATATACTCCGTTGCTGCTCTGATGGCTAACAAGCTGTGATGACTCTGTTTGTACTCTCTAGGTCCGTACCATATCATCTATATGTGCTGCTGTCTGTTTAAGTGTATGTACTAAACCCTGTGGATCTACTTACAGTGTTACTGATCGTTGTATCCCTGTGATAACTGTACATCAGAAGATGCTTATTGTCCAAACTTGCTGCTGGTTCCTGAACAAAGACAAGTTTTCAGCACGAATGCTCCCTTGATCTAGCTCCACTATTCAATAAGTTGGGCACGGTGTTTCCTAATGCCTGCCTCTAACGTACGACGGAGCTGTGGACTGGTGATCCACACGCCCATCGAGCAGTGATGACTGATGAATGTGCGGGTGCCCTCTCGCCCAATACATTTCATTTTACCAGCTCAAAAAAATTCATTTTACGGTACAGCCCAGGTAGACTAGTACTCCGTACTACCTACTGGCATGCCGACAAGGAAGCCTTGGACCTATCTGAGCCGTCTCAACAACAAGTGGAAAGCCATTTCCGTTTTTCATCTGCAGACCTTGGTCCATTCCACGCACCACGCCCCTCTCCTGCCTTCTTGGACAGAACACCTCACCTCAACGGCTCAACCCCTGGCAGCGCCGTCGCCGTCCATGAAACAGCATTCCACCGAACAACTTGGTGACACGGGCAGATGCTGGAGACCGCGCAGGTCAAAGTGACCACCACGTCCTTCCTTCACCCTAGACATTACGCCTCTCATGCCACGAAACACAGCGCGGTGCATACTTCTTCTTCTTCTTCCCAGAACTTGGGGTCATTCCCGACGTCCAACCGTTGCCGCGGGGAAGATCCCCAGGCGAATTACAACAAGAAATCTCTATGCTCAATGGCAAATATTCTATGGTTATTGCTTGGGGAGAGATGAAGTCTAAGCTTTGAACTGACTGTGACATGGCACTTTGCAACCTATTGGTGATGGTGACTACGGAAATCCGTTACAAAAGGGGATATAAATCAGAACTTGAGCATTACACAACACGATATATAACAACTAAGTTTATAAAGGTTGGTAAAAACATCATTTACTAACTATGTTGCAAAAGGGAGGGTATAAATGAAGTGTTTCTAGTTTGTATTTATTTATGGCATGGTTTGTTCTGACCATATCATTATGTTTTTATTTCCACCCTCCCCATCAGGTTAAAAGTGTAGTTATAGGCTCAAAAATGTGATGCCGCACACGCAGATACAACATGTAAAATACAATACTCTTCATATATGAAACTAGTACTTAACTTTTCTGAGACTCAGCTAATAAATACAAAGTTAAGAGAAATACTTCACTGGACACAGTGGCATGTGCCCAGCCTAGATTAATTATTAATTATAGTTCAATCTAAATATTGAATATCTAATAATACTATTAAACATGTTAGACTGGTTGTACATATGTATTATTAATGTGTCAAATCATATTTTGAAGTAAACAAATGTCAAATTCTATCAAATTGACGTACATTTGACATAATTTGATATTTCTGTATTTCAAATTATGATTTGACAACATATCTACAACTAGTCTAACTTGTTTAATAGTATAATCAAAGATTCAATATTTATATTAAATTATAATTAATAATAAAGCTAGGGTGGGCACATGCCCCTACGTCCACAAAAGTCACTCCCTAAAGTTAAATAGTACTTATCAATGAGGAATCCATCATTTAACGAGCGTGAACATCCGAGTCCACCGTACCGAGCCTAAATGCACCAGCCTACTTCGAGCGCCGCCGATTGTTTACCCGAATTGGGGGACAAACTTTAGTTGCTTTAGTAGTCTTAACCAATTCCTTGCATACACTACAAGATAAATCAGTATTAACGATGGGGATATGTTGTCATTAAAAGGCCAAATGTGGTCGCTAAAAGACAGTAACGATCACAAAAATGTGGTCGTCCATGGTCGTTAAAGGTTCCGTCATTGATTCTAATAACGACCACATGCAAATTATGATCGTCAAATGTTTAATGATGGAAAAGTGGATGCTCGTTAATTGTAGAGTATTAATGACCACAATTACTGTATTAACAACCATATTTTTCATCATTAATAACTGTATACCTGCTCAAATGAAGTATTAACAACCATAAATTTATCTTTTAACAACCATTTAAGAGGCAATAATGACTATATATGGAGCATTGACAACCAGATTTTCAATCACTAATATCAAACAAGCTAGCACTTCTGTAATACTAATAGCCATATTTTCAATCATCAGTATTTTCAAAATTGACAACAACAACCATGATCGCAATGGTTACTAATTTTACATTGAGAAGCACTATCAAACCCTTGCAGTTTGTACAAACACATTGGAAGAACAAAATATATGAACTATGCAATCTGAGCCCACATATGAAAAATTGAAACTACAACATCTGAAACAACAATAATCCCACCATTCTGTGTGCAGAAATTTCATTCATGACTCTCTGCGATATCTGAATCAATTCATGCCATAGTTTGCAAAACATGTCGTGTCTTCGGGAGGGCACCAACAATAAAAGAAGGCCTTCTCCATTTGTTCTCTTTTATATTGTCCATAGAAATTATGTACCTGCAGATTTAAAATATGAGAATATACCATTTAAGCTCCAGAGAAATAACTACCAAGTATAACAATATCTATTAACTGATAATATTAATTTATAAATTATCCTCCCTGAACCTGTCAATAAATATTTTGTTCCATGAGGTTATATTGCAGCAATGAAGAGCACTCCTGACCATTGCTATACTACTCACTGAGAACATGAGGAGCAACATCAGAAATGGAAACCAAAGGAAAAATGCGCGGAAAACAATGTTTAAGAACTTGCGTACTCATCCAAATAATTTGTTTTTGTGTGTCAGACTATCTAGACACTCAACACTGACATGATGACAAACTAGATCACTCAATGCATTCTTTGGTTCCATAAATATATTGATGATTGCTTATGAACTAGCTCCGCAAATAGATTTGTTATTGAAACAATAATTTATCATTCACCAAAGAATATTATTGAAATGTCACCGCACGCCCATGAAAAAATTTCCAATAGATTGGACTGTGGATCTGCTTAAAACTAAACTATACTCAGATAAAATTAAACTATACTATATTGTTGGCACTCATTATGACCATCAAAGTCTCTTAATATATCGATGACAACTCATCATATTGTATTGATTATTATCACTAATCATGATGTTTTTCTTCTTTAGTGTTTTTTGTGTGTTTTTGTTTCATTTTAAGTGAAATACGACATATAATGCAAGTGGGGCAAATTGCACTAGTAGAGACCCAGCGCGTTGCCGCGGACACTATTTGATGTTTATACTTATGTAAGAGTTAAATACATATAATAAAAGCTGATGCATATTATTGGGAAAAAAGTAAGCAGCTTAATCATATTTTAAACATAATTGCTGAGGATTGACCACAATTTCAATCAGGGTATAGAAAAGAGTCAAGATATAGACACGACTGAGCAAACAACAATTGTTATTTCAACATGTGAAACAACTATACATAGACGGTAAAATAACTCATGATGCAGTGGATAATGGGGACAAATTCATCGATGGACAAAGAATGTTGAAATATATTTATTGTATGGTAATTTTTTAAAAAATATCTGAAGCCTTGCCCAAAGGATGTGACACATTATATCTTACATCAGAAACTACACCAGTGAATATATAACTCCAAATCATTTTCTTTGTACAAAACAATGGTTATAATGTGCCAAAAATGAAATAACTGAAAATCAAATAGGTAAGAATGAAAAGAAGCTGTGATCAGAAGTGAGCCATGCTAAGTCCATTATGAAACTAAATGGAGATCTCTATGAGGACAATTTAGGTAAAACTTCACAGCAAGGCACATCCAATGAACTGTCAGAAGATAGAATCACTAAGATAGGAAAATTCTGCATACATACACATATGGAAGTCAATGCATTTTTGTTTGTTTAGCTGCATTAAGAAAGTTGCATAGTATCCAAACAGTAAAAAATGTGTCTTACTTTGATGGAAAAAAATAAAGCATGCAATATACCAATATGGTTGAAACAATTTTACAAAACTGTTTTAAATCATAAACTCCAGCCGGGCATAGAAACAAAATCAAGCAAAGTAGAAGCAGGTGTATACTTTACACAAAAATCACGCACTATATTTACAAAGTCACACACTATACGTGCAACTCTTCAAAAAGTCGCACACTATATTTACAATGATTGTCCCACATTGATACATGCTGATTCATTCTCATTTTGCAAACGTAAAAAAGTAAAAGAACACTTACTTCTTTCTCTTCGTAAATCAATTAAAAAAAGGATAACAAAAGAAGAGATAATTACCTTAATAAGTCTAAGACCAAGATGCAAACTGGATATGATTTTCCAGCTTCCATTGCCTGGTTTCCACTGTTACTCCACTGCAGTCAGTTCCAAAAGCTAGCCTGAGTCCAGAAGTTTAGCTATTTAATGCTATATCAGGTCTTACCCAAAGAAATCGAAGTCAATGACCTAGAGATGCATCTCTACTATATTCTTTCTTGCTTCAAACTCATTTCTTTCCACTTGCTTCTTGGGTTAATCTGTAATCAAGGATTGTAACGATCAAATATTTACATATGCATATGCTATGTTGCATCTCCTGTCCTTAGAAAGCATAAGACAAAGATGCAAATCTGAAAAAAATTATCTCGCAAGCTACGTCTTGTTGGTAACTGGATAAACAATATCATGGCTGCGCCAATGGATGCTATACCACACTTAACTCGAAGCAATAACCTTTTTTTTGTGATAGAATAAACAATATCATTTCTGGGCAGCAGCAAAGGAAGGTGAAATAGTAACAGAAAATTGTATGAGAAATGCAGGGCCATTACTCGTGCTTACAATATTTGATGGCGACTACAACTGGCAGACCTTCTTAGCTGAGTTCTCATGTTATTGAACCCTTGTCGTAGGAAATATGTAAGTGTCGAGCCTAATGAAGGTCAGATTGAACTATGATTTTAATCTTGAGGAAACTGCAAAGCAACAACTGGAGGCAAGAACATAGGGAGCAGGGTCAGGCTCATTCAATCGTTTTTCTACTATAATAGTTCCATCGAACGGGAAAAAACTATTATGCATGGTCAGACACTATAAAATTGAACGGCTAATCATATTATTATTTAGCCATGTACGAAACATATTTTAGCAAATAGCTCTGAGAAAACAGAAACAAGATTTTTTTTCAGTAAACTATCCATGTCTAAAGCTATATACCACATACACCACAATGTGAGGCAACGATTAACCCACATGCTGAGTTGCTATAAAATGAATACGTCCAAACACAATTTTTGTATACCTCTATGAAATATTCTGTCAGGTGTACCTAAAGAACAGGAATACTAATAGAGAAACTAAAGACAGGTTCAATAGAGGGAGGTGCACACACAGAAGTATATCAAGATTGAATCATTATCCCTGGATTCTATTCAAGAATACTATGCAGCAAAAACATAAAAAAGTACTAATGATGATTGAAAAGAGCAATGGTAAAATCTGGAAGCTAGGATGGGCTGACCTTTTAGACCACCTGCACGAAGTAATCCAAGGATATTAAAACCTCAGTCAAATACTGAAAACAATAACTGCTTCCTTAGACTCAATTATGTAGAATATATGTAGAATCAAAAGGGGTTATAGTCACATGTATGCTTTGTTCCAATTTTGTAGTTTATTTACAATTAATGTTCTTCCCTTCATAGACATCAGTGGTCCAATATATTGATATCATAATTCTTTGTGTTTGATAAACATGCCAAAGCTTGGATGACCTTGGTGATGATAAAAGAGGATTCTAGTTGCGAGACAACTGCAGGCACGGGTTTTGTGGTGTATTTCGTAGTTGTTGGTGTTGTGGATTAGATGGACAATATGGTGATAATCTATCTGAATGCAAGGAAGTCAGTGGCTGCAAAAAAAAAAAAAGAATGCATAGTAACCTGAGGTTGAACAATGTAGTAACTTGGGCTTTGGATGAGACAGGCTCCTAACTTGGGCTTTGGACGAGACAGGCTCCGGCCCATGGTTGCAGTGCCAAAGAAGGAAATGTGGCGTTTCAGCTGTAGCCCATAGTACTTTTTTCAGCAGTTGCTTTGGTCCCAACCTTACCTGGTCTTCTACTCTTCTTGACTGTTTGATTCGGGATCTGGCAATGCATTTGAAGACAGGCCTTGAGAATTAACAATACAACCACATGAATACCAGTCGGATGATAATCTCTGAAGTTGAGCATACGACTTATTGCTGTATGTATGGAGGGAGCGGATTGGCAGCGGTGCATGGATACGTGAACACAGAGAAGTTCAGATTTCATGAAGCCGTCCACGAACAAACAAATTGCCACTTTTATATATACTTATCCCCCTTGGTTTCCATATACATTAATTTGTTATACTTGGCGACGATGTATAATGTCCAGACATTATCTTGTTGGAGTTACACCGATCACTTCCAATTTCTTGTTCTGCGTAACTGGAGGCAGGCGAGGTCCAGAAATGAGGAGGACTGACGCCGCCCGTGGCCTGTGTTTGCCGTACGAACGTTGCCCAGGGCGAGCTTCCGGAATTGAGGGACACGCGATCGGATCATCGGCGATGGCTGGCCGAGCAAGTTGCCCTTTCATTTTCATGGGCGACGGCGCGGCGCGTGTGAGCGGCAAGTGGCATGGCATGCAAGTTGATCCCATTTGAATACAAGTCAATTGTAAAGACGTTTACAACACTTAGTTTTGTGTGCAGGGCTGGTCAGTCAAGAAACGCAAGACACGCGCCTAGTTGTGCATCTCTCGATTTCACCACGTATATGTATTGAGGTTGACGGTACACGTTGGATCGTCGTCACATAATTTTAAAAAACAAACAAACTCAAAATTTATCCTCCATCTTCTTGCACTCCATTTTATTTCTTTTTTATATCTTTGCTCATCATCGATCTACAACATGTTTTTGACTACTGCAATTCATCCATTCTTGCAGCTGGAGCGTTTCTTGCATTCATCCAGTGAATGATAAACTGCATTATCATCAGTGGTACAAGTCCAGCACGTGCGCCAGAAGGCTTTGCAACCTACACGATAGCATCTATGCGGATCACCGAATTGGCCTGTTTATCAAAATATGCAAAAGTAAGACATCAAAGATTTATATTGACCATCGATACCGATAAATGTAAAAGACACTAGCACAGTACTATATGTGCAAATTTGCAGCGCTCAATTTTTATTTTAACTCCAAGTTAACTCCAATTTTTATTATAACAACACAAAAGCAATAGAATGCAAAGACTATAAAAAAATTGTTAATTAAAAAATGTAACAAAATTGACCCCTTTTGACTTACATCGGACTTGATTTGCCAAGCATCCAAGAAGCAGCAGGGAAACCAGCAGTGTTGCAACCGTGTGCTTGGTGGTGTTCTCCATGTATGAAGGGAAAGGGGTAGATTTGTGGAATTTCTGGTAGAATACCGGCGGCATATATATAGAGATAAAAGCGAAACAAAATTAGCAAAATGTAATTTCTTGATTACCGACAGGCTGGCATGATATTAATTGAGGATTTTTATGGTACTCCTAAATAAATACCCACCGTCTATTTTCTTCATCGGATGGTTTAGATCTTTATGATGATACCTTTTTGGCCTTCTAGTATCATAAGTATCATGATATAGTATCATAAGTATCATGAAGGTATTATTGGAAAAGAAAATATTGCACTTGTGAAATTCGCCCTAGCGTGCGCCGCCATTCTGTTTCGGTCACGATATTCACGTCTGTAGATCCGCTCGATACAGAATTCGCTGCATGGATGAACACTAGAACAAGCCCTTCGTCAATTGCCCCTTAACGACTAGGCCATTTGCTTTCTGTTCCAATATATTCAAAGACTTCCATCATGAGTAAATGTACCAAGTGATCTGGATCAAGCAGTAGCGATGTCGTGATTATATGAGCCAGCGTTAGTGCTCTAGGAACAAAAAAAACAAAATTAGTGAGTCCGTAGAAGTTATCGACAAGCTCAATCGACGGCGCCGACGAGGTTTTCACGACAACGGCCTGACACATCCTCGATCTCTGGCTGGTTTTGATGGCACTTAAAAAGTATCCGATTCATTGACACTACAAACACGAACCGTAGGTACCTGCCTGACGGCGGAAAGTGCTTCTTGGATTAGACAATGGTCTAATTACTTGCAATTAATTACAATAATACCAATTCAAATAAACGGCTTAGATTACACCATGATACCTTCAATCCACAAGTATCATACAGCACCATAAAAGTGCTCTATTAATTATAGCCTGAAAACCTCTCAATTGGGGTGTTTTCATATCAAAAATAATGGCCATTATTTTCTCTCAACTAATGGCCATTAGTTGGATCTAACAGTGTAGATTAAATTTTAGAAGTTAATAACTAATAGTCATTAGTAAGGGTAATATTGTCAAAATAATATGATTATAATACAAAAATTCATCATAACTAATAAAAAAATTATTATTATAGTCAAGTTTTAGTGTATTTAACACAAGTTTATATAATAAAAAAATATTAATTTTTAGTGCAATTACTAAACTACCCTTGAACTAATGACCATTAGTTGAGGAAAAATAATGGCCATTATTTTAGACCTGAAAACCTCTCAATTTCAAAGACGGCCGACATCTTCCATCGTCGGGCATGGCGAAGAGCCCCGGCACGCAACGAGCTCGATGGCCGGCGTACATGCGCCACAGGAGACCTCACATATTGCATTTGTTGGGTCTGCGTGTTCTGTATCACGGAGAGCTTCCAGTATGAAACACCGGGAAGGAAAAGAGGGGATCGACGACAAGAAGAACCTGGAACGCCGCCGGCGAGAAACACCAGTTTCCCTTCACCATGGCGCCTTCTCTGGCCACCGCCCTCTCCGCGCTCCACGGCATGGAAGCCGGCCGGTCGAGAACACTCGTGCCCGCGTCATTCATCAGTTTACTAGCTAGTGCATCAGCATTCAGCTCGAGAACACTCACAGGTTGGTTTTGTCCATCTCCACGTCAAATGGATGCAAGCGATTCACATATGAATCTGACAAGCATTTGCAACACATGGTTTTCGATGAAGCGCACGATGCATCATATATATATATATATAGCATCCGAGACAAATAAAAAGTCGTGGTTGTATCTTGCATATCCGATTTGGCCCCTGCAAACCTTAAGCTTCACACCTGATCTAGCTGATGTCTGAATTCTGGAGTGGAGCCGATTATTTTGTAAATGCAGCTCCTCCTGTAACTGACCATTTCCATTTGAAAACTCGGATTTGTGAGGCTCATTTTAGTACTAATTGGCAGTTGGTGGATTGCCAGAGAACGAGGACAATCTGCACCGGCAATCGGCAACTATGAGTCAGTCGTGTTGGCATTGACACTGCGCTCGTGCACGGCCAGCCGATTGATTCTGGTATCGGCCACAAGCTTTTTTATCATCGGAACAAGGTGCGTGCATGTTTTTTTATCCTATTACTTACGTGCGTGCGTGAGCACGTGCTACAAGCCTACAAAGCCTGAAAGCGACACAATGCAACGCCACGACAGCGAACACGCGCCAGCCCCTGCGGCATGCGAAGTTCTGATCGCCATGAGCCTTGTAATGACAGGCTTGGATCGCGAGAACGCCTGGCGTATGTAGAAGAGGTCACCGGCGGAGAGCAGCCGCCGTCCATTTGGCCTAGCATATGCGAGCGTCCGGCTTGCATTGCCAAGAGTTGCATTGCATATGTCCACGTAAGCGTGGCCTGTTGCGTCAGTGCAGGTTGCCGCACATGCATAGGAAGAAGACGAGCCATGTCATGGTTTGATGTCGTGGCTCAAGCCGAATGATTAGCAGCGTGCGGATGACGATGCGGCATCGTAACCTCTATGGGCCCTAGTAGGCCCACACGACGTCCCTACAAATCGTCCGTTCATGACATCTAGAACTCATACCTCCAGAGGTGGATGTAGAAGATTTTCCTCTATCTTGTATACACGGCTTACAATCTGTTGACGGTCCTTATCGTCCAATTTTACCGTCAACATGTTGCATCTTTTTGAATCAAACACCATCACCAAGAATAGACATAGGGATTATTTCTAACAAATTCCACTAGTCTTGGTGAAATTATGAATGCAGGTGCAATTCATATGAAAACAGGGGAAAACATGCACGAAACATGGACTTTGCAATCGACGGATTTTCCCGGACTAAAGAATATAGTCCAAAAGCCCAAAACCACAAAACAGAGCCTCAACATCAAACCAAGCAAGTGGATTGGGCCAGTACACAGCCGGGGAAGGCACCGAGAGAAGAATCAAGCCCGGGGAGTCCGAGCCGGTTCGGCCGAACCACCCTAGTGGGTTCGGCCGAACCGACAGGTGGGCCCCCCGGCCCATCTTTCTCCGGCGGTTTGTCACCGACGTCCGGAGGTCGGTTCCACCTGCAATTAATGCCACCGACGTCCGGAACCGCCTCCAAGTTGCCGACCTTCCAAGGCTATAAATAAAGGGCTACACCCCCTCTCTCAAGACACCACCAACATCAAGATACAAGACAAAACTCTCATCCTTAGGCCAAGGGCCTCTTGTATCTTAGTAGAATAGGAGAGAGGGCAAGGAAGAGGAAGGAGTGTTCCTCCCTTTTAAAGTGGAGTAGTATTTCCTTTTCTTTTACCTTGGCGTGTAAACACTCTTTTTGGTGATTTATACGTGGTGATCTACTTATCTATCGTGACATATCTTTGTGTTAGACGTAATTCTTGTTATACTTGTTTACGGGATCATCGCTTCGCAAGAAGTGCTCTAGCTTTCTGAACTCGGTTCTAGGCCGAGGCTAGAGTAGTGGTCAATAGCATAGACGTGGTGTCTAGGCTGGAGATCGCCTTTGTTTGCTGTGTGCCCCACGGTTTGTAGAGGTAGGTGGCAGGAAGTGACAGCCCTGTCATCCAAAGGAACCCTCCACGTTCGGGTACATAGTAGAGCTTTCGTAGACCGGAGTGGCTTGGCGGACCAAGCCTAAGACGGTGCCCGAAGTAAACAAGTCTAGCTTGCGTTCGTCTACCTTTAAAGGATAAATAGATAAGAGTCACCCTCTCGACCCTATTTTGCTACGTTGTCTTGGTTGTCCTTGGGTAAACTAACCTTGTTGCAGAAATACTCCGTTCCCTCGCGGATATAAATACGATACCTTGGAATACTCCCGGGTGAAGTGCTACAACGGTATTCCGTGCGCTTGCGGATTTATTCGTGACGTAAGAAATACCAACAAGCATTTCTGGCGCCGTTGCTCGGGGAACGGTTGTTATCTTTGTAACGAATCAGGTTTGCCCTCGTAATCTATCTTACTTACCGTTCTGTTTTTATTTTTTTCCTTACATTCAAAATTTCACAAAAACATATCATGGAGTCACACCCAACCATCCAATCTTTCTCCACTCCACGGGGTGAACTCTTAGAGCCACCATCATCATCACAACCTATTTCTTCACCTGGCTATGAGTTCTCCCCGATTACATTTCGATGATTAGAGGTTTATCCTTTTCGGGTTTTAAACATGAAAATCCTTATGAACACTTGCGAGAGTTTGAACATTTGTGTTCATGCCGATTGATCCATGGCATGACACAAGAAACATTGAAGTGGAAGTTGTTTCCCTTCTCTCTCAATGAGAAGGCGAAGCAATGGTACACTTACACCGCTAAGAGAGTGAACGGTGATTGGAAAGAATTGCGAGACAAATTTTGTCTAGCATTCTTCCCCGTATCTCGTATCACTTCTCTACGAGCGGAAATAATAGGCTTTCGACAAGAAGAAAAGGAAACCTTAAGTGCGTCATGGATTCGGTTCTGTTCTCTAACGGACTCCGGACCAGAATTATTGCTCCCCGAACCCGTTTTATTACAACACTTTTATTCGGGATTGAGCAACGATACCGCACTTTATCTTGACACGGCCGCGGGTGGATCTTTTTCTCATAAGACCATAGCGGAAGCACACGAACTTTTGGATCGAATTGTGGAAAACACACCTTTTTCCGCTGACTTACTCGTAGAGCCGGAGTCGAAGATGAGGAACTCGTTGTGCAAGAGACACAACACTTGGTGCCCATGATGGAGCACCTAGCACTCGAGTCCTCATCTAACACAAGAACAATGATAGAGGAAGATGAACCTCTTGATTTCCCATTTGAGTTCAAGGAAGAAATTTTTGAAGATTTTGGAAACACCTTGAACTACTCCTATCAAAAGAAACCAAGCACTCCCTGCACCAACCCCCGAACCTATTGAAAAATCTCTTCTCTTAAAAACTGTTCGGAAGTTGACAGCAATTATGAGCGATGAATGGTTGATGGAAAACGAACTTTCTTCGGAAGTTCTTCGACTTGATCATCCTAGATCAACCATTCGTGGCTCAATTCGGGGAGTAATGGTAGACGTTCTCTATAATCCTCTAGTAGGTGCCAACATCATGTCCGAATCTTTTGCTTCAACTTTATTTGGAAACGAGACATGGGCACCTTCCGACAAACTCCTTAAAGCCCCACCGGGGCAATTTTTTGAGAGTTTGGGGATCATTAGAGATGTTTGCATTAAGCGTAATGAAGCAGAGGTTTCCTTGGACTTTCACGTTTTCGAATCCCGGATTTCGATGTTTTGGTCGGTCATCCCATAGAAAAGCTTTTCTTAGGGATATCACCTTCAGGAACCTTAGACTTCACCCTCGGCAAGAAAACTTTTTCTCTTCCTATCATTCATGCACAAAACTCTTTTGCCGAGGAGCCGCTTGTGGAAGAAGAATGCATGAAGGAGGTTATGGCAATTTTTCCTCATGAAAACCCCGAATCATCCTTGGATGAAGATGCTCTTGATTTCATTTTAGAAGAGGATGATTCGGCGGAAACTTTTGAGCTGCCCGAAACTTTTACACCTACGCCACCTCCCGTAGAGCTCAAAACTCTTCCACCAGGCTTGCGCTACGTTTTTCTTCACGGAAATCCCGAAACCCCCGTCATCATAAGTGACAAGCTTTCGGAAGAGGAAACTGCAAAACTCTTAGCCGTGCTAGAAAAACATCACTCCGTTTTTGGGTACTCGCTTGGAGACCTCAAGGGAATCAGCCCTGCTCTTTGCACCCATCGCATTCCCATAGACCCCGATAGTACACCATCTAGGGAACCTCAAAGGAGGTTGAACAATGCGATGCGGGAGGTCGTTAAAAAGGAGGTCTTAAAACTTTTACATGCCGGCATTATCTATCCCTGTTCCACACAGCGAGTGGGTGAGTCCAAGTGCAGGTTGTACCCAAGAAAGGAGGAATGACGGTCGTCCATAATGACAAAAATGAGTTGATCCCTCAACGCACCGTCACGGGATGGAGGATGTGCATAGATTACCGAAAACTTAACAAGGCTACAAAGAAGGATCATTTTCCACCGCCCTTCATCGATGAGATGTTGGAACGGCCGGCAAATAATTCTTTCTTTTGTTTCCTTGATGGGTATTCAGGATATCATCAAATCCCCATCCATCCCGACGATCAAAGTAAAACCACTTTCACATGCCCCTATGGAACTTACGCCTATCGACGAATGTCTTTTGGGCTTTGCAATGCACCTGCTTCTTTTCAACGTTGCATGATGTCTATCTTTTCCGACATGATCGAAGAGATTATGGAAGTATTCATGGATGATTTCTCTGTTTATGGAAAAACCTTCGATCATTGTTTAGAAAATTTAGACAAAGTCTTGCAACGTTGTCAAGAAAATGATTTAGTGCTCAATTGGGAGAAATGCCATTTCATGGTTAGAGAAGGCATAGTTCGGGGCATTTGATTTCTGAAAGGGGGATAGAGGTGGACAAAGCTAAATTAGAAGTTATAGAAAAGCTTCCACCTCCTATGAATGTTAGGGGCATTCGCAGCTTTCTGGGACATGCGGGGTTCTATCGTCGTTTTATCAAAGATTTCTCTCAAATTGCTAGACCCCTTACAAATCTGCTTGCGAAGGATGCACCCTTTGAGTTTATCGATGAATGCATGACTGCTTTCACTACCCTTAAGAATGCACTCATCTCGCCGCCAATTATCCAACCCCCGATTGGACGCTGCCTTTTGAGATAATGTGTGATGCTAGTGATTTTGCTCGTGGGGGCTGTTCTTGGCCAAACTAGAGATAAAAAGCATCATGCAATCTCATATGCAAGCAAAACCTTGACTCGGAGCTCGGCTTAAATTACACTACCACCGAAAAAGAGCTCCTTGCTCGTTGTTTTTGCTTTTGATAAGTTTAGATCCTACTTGACTCGGAGCAAAAGTCATTGTTTACACCGATCATGCTGCTTTAAAGTTTTTGCTCAATAAGAAGGATGCTAAACCTCGTTTGATACGATGGGTTCTTCTACTCCAAGAATTTGATGTAGAAATCCGTGATAAGAAAGGAGTAGAAAATTCCGTGGCAGATCATTTGTCGCGTATACAATTCACTAACCTGCAGGAATTACCCATCAATGATTTCCTACGCGATGACATGCTGCTCCTAGTGAGGGACTCACATCCATGGTACGCCGACATTGTGAACTTCATGGCAACGGGGTACGTACCACCCGGAAAGAACAAGAAACGACTCATCTATGAGAGTCGCCGTCACTTATGGGAAGAGCCCTTCCTTTACCGTGTTCCGCGCCGATGGATTGCTAAGGCGATGTGTGCCCATACCCGAGAGCACACGAATCATTGAGAAGTGCCATGCATCGCCATACGGGGGACACTACGGCGTGTTTCGTACACAGTGCCAAGATATGGCAAAGTGGCTTCTTTTGGCCAGCCATGTACGAAGACACAAAGGAATTTGTCGTGCGATGCCCGTAATGTCAAAAAGTTGGAGGCATCACGGCAAGAGATGCAATGCCCCTCAACTACAATTTACAAGTCGAGCTCTTCGACGTATGGGGCATTGACTTCATGGGACCGTTCACCAAGTCACATGACTGCGAATACATCTTGGTGGCGGTAGACTACGTGTCTAAGTGGGTGGAAGCAATGCCTTGCAGGGCCGCAAATGCCAAGCATGCTCGCCGGATGTTCCACGAAATTATCTTCCCAAGGTTTGGAACACCGAAGCTAGTGATAAGCGACTGGAGGGTCTCACTTCATTGATAAGACCTTCCGAAGCTTCCTAAGAGAACTTGGATCAAGGCATAATATCGCTACTCCATACCACCCTCAAACCAGTAGGCAGGCCGAGACCTCAAACAAGCAAATCAAGCGGATCCCGCAAAAGACCGTAACAGAAATGGGGAAGGGATGGAAGGACAAGCTACCCGATGCACTATGGGCATACCGTACAGCATACAAGACACCCATAGGCATGTCCCCATACCAGCTCGTGTACGGGAAAACATGTCATTTACCCGTCGAGATGGAACACCGAGCGTATTGGGCCATCCGGAAATGGAACATGGACTTTAATGGTGCCGGACGCAAAAGAAAATGGAGATAGCTGAGTTAGAAGAATGGAGAGACAAAGCTTACCACAACTCAGCTATATACAAAGAAAGGACAAAAAGGTGGCACGACAAAAAGATAAAGATAAAGGTATTTAAGGTTGGAGATAAGGTCTTGCTATTCAATTCACGGGTGAAACTCTTCGGGCATGGAAAATTAAGAAGTAAATGGGACGGACCATACACGGTTATTGACACCTCGTCACATGGAGCAATCACACTTCAAGACGACGAAGGTAAAATATTTAAGGTAAATGGTCAGCGCCTTAAAATTTATTTCGAGCCCGATAAAGATAAAGAATTTGATGTCATGCACTTGATTAATTTAAATTTTCTCTCATGATAGCTCTTTCTTATCTATATCCCGTAGTAGCTCTTTCCCCGAAATAATTTTAGCAAGCATTTCCCGCGTTCATCATTTCCTCGCAGCACATTTTTATCATTTTTTCAATTCCTCAAGATTGTAATGCGCCTGCTCTTTTAAATTTTTAATCATATTAGTGCTCCCCGGTCTTCCCTTACCGGTAGAGCAAGTTTTGTTTCGAAATATCTTTGTCTATTTTGAAGAAAACAGGCAAAAAGGCAAGTGTGGGGGGGACATCGCGGAAAGCAAAGACAAACACACGCGTAGCGCGCAGAAACATCACGAGGAAAACAACACAAACACAACCTCGCGAAACGAGCACCAGTGGGGCCTAGTGCCAGCTCGGCCGAACCCACAAGGGTGGTTCGGCCGAACCCCGGTGGGTCCCACTCAGCCCCCGCTCCTCGTGGCACTTGAGTTTGTTTCCCACACTTCCTTTTCGCCTACTTTATTTGTCAAGTTCATTCCGAGACGCGAAAAACAATTACCAAAACTTGACCAACTAAAACTTGGGAAGATTTCTTTTGAATACCTTTTCCCAAGTCTCTCCCTAATGCTCTCATGATGATCTTGCACACTTTTTATTACTCGCTTCATCACCACTTGCCTCGTGAACAAATAATCAAATCCATAGGACCCATGTTTTTCTAGATTATTGGCAAGTGTGATATGGCTCGACGAAATGATCTTATGCTTAGCTTACCGAGTCCTTGGGAATTTTATTTCACAAAACAAAAATACCATGGCTTCATGCTCCTCTCTTGATACAAAAATTCCTACCAATGCCATATGATGATCATACCTTGCAAAACTTACATACATATGCTGCTTGTGATTGCAATGAGCTTTACCAAAATTGAGTGACCCTAGAGAGAAACTTGTCATGCTCTCTTGATCAAGATCACGTACACTCCACCAGGGCTAAACTCCTACACTAGGAGCTAGCACCCCACCAAAATAAAGACACTCCTCGTTTGCACCTCTTTTTACCTCTCTCTCTCTCTCAATCACGCATAAACGAGACATGGCTATGTAAAAGCTCACACGGATGAGCAATGAAAAGAAAGCTCACAAAGATGAGCAATGAAAAAGAGAGAAGAAAAGAGATGCTCAAGCATAGAGCAAGAAAAGAAAAGAAAGAAAATAAAAAGATAGCCATGTCTCGAAAATGCAAAATAAAGAGAGGTCAATTGCAATAGGAGTTGTCACTTTTTCATATCCATACACACACGCACTTCTTGATCAAGGTTACATGACTTGGCTTCTCCATGGATCCTTTCTTTTGGCTTAGCAATATTTGTGATACAAGTATGTCTCTCTCATTCCCTACCGAGCTCCACATACAAGCCTAAGAAGTAGGAAAAGAGAGGCAACACAATGCCTTGGTGAGGAAAACACTTTTTGAGCGATTCAAGAGAATCGAAGAGGAGCGGGAGTCATGTTGTTTATTTTCAAAACTTTCAAAAACCCAAGGTGCTTAGTGAGCAAAAGTATAGTGACTTGAGTCATGAGCTGTTCCACTTATCAATCATCCAAGAATGCATGTTAGCCACCGTCATGTTCACAAGTAAAACGGTGTGGCTTGTAATAACATGTGTGCAGGTCTCTAAGGGGAGAGATCTCTCAACTTACGCTCCCACCTTTACTCGAGGACGAGCAAAGAGCTAAGTGTGGGGGTCTTGTTGACGGTCCTTATGGTCCAATTTTACCGTCAACATGTTGCATCTTTTTGAATCAAACACCATCACCAAGAATAGACATAGGGATTATTTCTAACAAATTCCACTAGTCTTGGTGAAATTATGAATGCAGGTGCAATTCATATGAAAACAGGGGAAAACATGCACGAAACATGGACTTTGCAATCGACGGATTTTCCCCGACTAAAGAATATAGTCCAAAAGCCCAAAACCACAAAACAGAGCCTCAACATCAAACCAAGCAAGTGGATTGGGCCAAGTACACAGCCAGGGAAGGCACCGAGAGAAGAATCAAGCCCGGGGAGTCCGAGCCGGTTCGGCCGAACCACCCTAGTGGGTTCGGCCGAACCGACAGTGGGCCCCCCGGCCCATCTTTCTCCGGCGGTTTGTCACCGACGTCCGGAGGTCGGTTCCACCTGCAATTAATGCCACCGACGTCCGGAACCGCCTCCAAGTTGCCGACCTTCCAAGGCTATAAATAAAGGGCTACACCCCCTCTCTCAAGACACCACCAACATCAAGATACAAGACAAAACTCTCATCCTTAGGCCAAGGGCCTCTTGTATCTTAGTAGAATAGGAGAGAGGGCAAGGAAGAGGAAGGAGTGTTCCTCCCTTTTAAAGTGGAGTAGTATTTCCTTTTCTTTTACCTTGGCGTGTAAACACTCTTTTTGGTGATTTATACGTGGTGATCTACTTATCTATCGTGACATATCTTTGTGTTAGACGTAATTCTTGTTATACTTGTTTACGGGATCATCGCTTCGCAAGAAGTGCTCTAGCTTTCTCGAACTCGGCTCTAGGCCGAGGCTAGAGTAGTGGTCAATAGCATAGACGTGGTGTCTAGGCCGGAGATCGCCTTTGTTTGCCGTGTGCCCCACGGTTTGTAGAGGTAGGTGGCAGGAAGTGACAGCCCTGTCATCCAAAGGAACCCTCCACGTTCGGGTACATAGTAGAGCTTTCGTAGACCGGAGTGGCTTGGCGGACCAAGCCTAAGACGGTGCCCGAAGTAAACAAGTCTAGCTTGCGTTCGTCTACCTTTAAAGGATAAATAGATAAGAGTCACCCTCTCGACCCTATTTTGCTACGTTGTCTTGGTTGTCCTTGGGTAAACTAACCTTGTTGCAGAAATACTCCGTTCCTCGCGGATATAAATACGATACCTTGGAATACTCCCGGGTGAAGTGCTACAACGGTATTCCGTGCGCTTGCGGATTTATTCGTGACGTAAGAAATACCAACACAATCCATAGCAGCCCCTGGTCAATGTGGAAGTTGTTGCTCATGTAAGCTTCGGAAAAGTGAGGTAATTCTGGTATTTGACGGTGTACAAAGATGCTAGGCTATTTTGATTTCATCGTCTCCTTAATTCAAATCTTTTTTTTTTTCTATATTGAGTCCAAGCTGTCACTAAGCCTCCAAACGATGCAGTGCTCACAACAATCCCCTAGAATATTTGAAACAGCAGGAATAACACGGTCTTCCCGTTGACGTCAAAAGTCGCCAACACACCGTTGTCCGGAGAGTCCACCGAAACCCCGGCCGATGCAGGGTCCCGTGCTCCCAACGGACCGGCTCAGCTCGCCGATTCTCGTGTGCGCCGGTGCGTGCCGGATGGTTTTCCCGCAAACCAACAAAGACAATAAAAGGTGTAAAATTCCGGGTCATCGGCCCGGATAGACCGATGTGCAGCCATGGCCGATTCTCGGCGTAAGATAGACAAAATCGGTCATCGACAGGGAGCAGCACGGCCCATCCATTTATGTATTAAATGCCAGGCAAACGAACCGTGATACAAACTATACGAAATCGGCCGATGCTATAACATGCGATCGGTGGCTAGCAGCCGATTCCGTCGGTAAACGATCAAATCATTAAGACTTTGCAGGGATGCATTATCGAATAAAATGTAAACAAGGTAATTATTAATGGGATGTAATTAATTTGATAGCAAGAAGATGGTTTAATCATCAATTAGAGCAGTAAATCGGCCGATCAGAGCCTCCGACCGATTCTGCCATTGATTATAACAATGAGTTATTAGATCATATCTAGATGTATAATGATGATCAATGAAATCGTACTAATAACTCGGGTCCAAAGGCAGCTTTAACAGATTTAGCTAATTGAACATAAAACAGCTAATGAACGTGATAAGCAATCGGCTAAACACTCCGAAAGAACAAGTAAGACAAATACAACCACACAGATCTCGAATCGGCCGACCGCTCCAACAGGACAAGTCAACCGATGGCACACGATCGGACCAGGTCTAACGGCCGCGCACGCTCGGCCGATTCAGGACAAGCATAATCATAAACGCCTTAACTATGAAAGTAAATCTACATCCTATCCAATCGGCTGCATGCGCCTAGGACAAGTCAACTATCGCAAAGGCAAACACAGGACACGTCAACCGAATCCGCACGATCGAATCGGCTAAGATGTAAGAGAAATTTCATAGCGGCTATCGTGACTCGAACGACCGGATCCGAGCCAATCGGCGTTGTGAGCAAAGGCTGGGACGGGGAGGCAGGACAAGTCAAACTACCTCCACCACGAGCCCGACCAGGTCGACTTGACTCATCCCGGCCGATACTCACTACGACGGTCGAAAACAGATCTGTCGCCGGATAACTAGCAATTAAGCCATCTAATTACGAACAATGCGCCGAGAATTAGACGACATAATTACCTTGTCAAGCCGACTTGTTGTCGACCGGAGCCCCGAAGATCCCCGCGCGAAAACAATAAAGACTTGACAGAAAATTAGGGTTTGGCGATGCGCCGAAAGTTGTATTGGATGTGAATCGAGTTTACAGTGTTACATCCGAGTACAAATTTATACCCGGCACAAAGAATCCTACTCGGACCCTCTTCGGGCCGATTTCCTAACCGACTAGGATCCTTTTCCAAAATTAAACTATTATTTCTAATTTTACAACGTGGGCCAGGCCCATCAATGTTATGCTCTTCCGTTGGCGTCCGCGCACGATTCTCGGGAGGGACGCGCCCTTTACTCGCCCAAGCGGCCGTCGGCCTTCTCGCCCACCGGCCCTCTTTGACCTATAGTCGCCGACAATGGGTCCCTTGGTCAAAAACCGGCGTCAACACATGTCCCCCCGGCCTGGGGTATGCAACGCATGCGTCGGATCGATTTATCCTCTTTATCGCGCCGGTTTTATCGCCCGTCACCTCTCCATAAAACCCGGGGTCACCCCCGGTCATTTCCCATCCGTTTCTTCTCCTTAGCTTTCATCTTCCCCTGTTCTAGCGACTTTTGCCTTTTCGAGCCCTTTCAACTTCCCACCGCGCCGCCGTCGTTTTTCTCTTCCGGTGACCATGAATCCCGCCGTTGCTGCCGCTGCGCCGCCGCCGCCGGCCGCGGCTGCCGCTCACCACCAACGCCGTTCCGGAGGTAATGTACATTCGAGCACCCCTCTTTTCTACCTTTGCAATCTTTCTTCGCGTTCTTGTTCTTGTTCATTTTCACAATCTATCTTCTTTCCGTTCCGTTTCTTATTTTAGCCCTATTCCTTGTTTTTAGGAGATCCGGAACCAAGTCGTCATCCCATCCAACATCCCAACTCACTTCTTTTTGGGCCCCATGGGCGATCCCGACCCCACAGATCTTATCTCGTGCCGAAACGAACCGGGTTCCGTTTCGGCAACAATCTCCTTTATCGGCCGAGTGGGCCAACAGCTTTCGGTCATGGCCGACTCCCGTTGCCGGATGGCGCGATTGGTATAACCGGGTATCGGCCGTCCATCCGCAAGGTTGGGCCAATATCGGCATCGCCCACGCCATCAAACTCTCTCTCGGCCGATCACCACAAGAATGAACCGTTGCCGGCGGCAGCCTTCTTATCTCTCGGTCGATGCCCCGAATCGCTTCATGTTCGGCCACGGCCCGGCTACCATGACCCTCCCGGATACGGTCATGTTGGCCGATTTGAATATCACGGCGGAGGCCACCCCGCATGCCATCCGCATTAAGTCCTCCCATCGGATCAACCCTAAGGACACCAGGGGTTGGAAGGTCTACATCCAGCACCTACAACAAGGGGCACGGCACGGCCGATCGCCGCGAGCACGTTGCCTTCCTCAACATGTGGCTTGACCACTTCTTCTTCCGTGGGGTCGCCGTGAGCCCCACAAACAATTTCCTCGCCGATAGCCGATAGGTCGGCCGACAGCCTATGCCCTTCCCATGGGCAAGTACCTTCCGGGATCGGCGTACCTCCTTCTTCACCAGGTTTCGGTGGAGTTGCGCTCCGGCCGATCAGCCAAAAACTTGGGTGGCCCTTGGTGGTTCATCCAAATGTGGTTGTCCCTTCATACCACCAAGGCCATCGATTTGGACCTCGGTGTCCTCTCCTTCCCCGGCAACTATGCCGAATCGGCCACGCCCGATCCAGCCGATGTATCTCTTTCGGGAAGCGTTATCCATGGCACCAGGGGCGGCCATGTCGATGACAACCTCGGCGTATTGGTTCGCCGCCCTCTACAAGGGCCTCAACAACGAAAGTACGGATTGGTACCCGTACATCGATTTCTTCGAGAAGGGATATGACACTCCTTTTCCGATCGATCCCACCTTCCCAATGGCCGACGGGGAGGCGGTCAAGATCTTCACCACCCGCCTCCGCCCTCGTCCGCCGCCGACGGGACTCATTGCCGGGAGCAAGGCTTTCGCTCCTATGAGTTCTACCACCCATCGGTGGCGGCCCGCCAACTCGGCTTCGGCCGCTTGCCCCCAGCCTCTTCTATGTGGGGCAAATAAAGGCGCGGGCTAACGTCGACAACGCCATTCGGTGGAATTGGCTCGTCGGCCGCACCGCCGATGTCGTCACCGGCGACTTAGCCGGATTTTCCCGGCGCCCGGAGTACCCGCCTTTTGACCGCCGGTGGGGCGAGTGGAACCGGCACCTCCGCAGCCGAACACTCGCTTCCTTCATCTCCGGCTTAGTCCCGAGCGAAGCTTTCGCCGAGGTACGTGTAGCCGATTTATTTCTGTAAGGCCGATTTTATAAATGAAATCGGCCACTCCAAATGCTCACCCTTGTATATTCTTTTTCAGCCGGACACGGAGGAGCCGCCGACCCGGAGCATCGCTGGCCGGCCGATTGCATACTTAATGCCGAGCCCAATTGTTCCAAATATCGGCTTCACCGATCGCACTCCCGTCCAAGCTTTTGCGGCGATGAGTCGAGGGCACCAGCTGCCCGCAAGGCCAAGACTAAAACAGCCGCCCTCGTAAAGAGGAAGGCTAATGTGCCACCGCAGGGCCGACTCAAGCCCCGAAGCGACACCGCGCGCCGCTAAAGCAGCCTCGTGCGCCCGTCCGACCCGGACTACTTCGATGAACCATCACCGCTGCGTCAGGTCATTATTGCATGATCGCCGATTCCCTTTTCACTTTACATACCGTCTAACTATGAGTTCTTTGCAGGAATCGGCGGTTCTTCCTCCTCGGGCCCGGACACCAACGCCCGATAGGCCGATCCGCCTATCAACTCCTCCACGGGCCAGGACGCCGACACCCGAAAGGCCGTCCCCCGTAGCTCCGGAATCGGCAGCCGTACCAAGCCGGGCCGATCCAAATCTTACGGAGAGCTCAACTCGCTTGGATCGGCCTCGCGTCTCCCGAGGTCGCCGCCGAAGCCGAACAAGCCGGCCGTGTGTCGCCCACGGCCTCTCCCAAAGGCACCGCTGCCGACGAAGAATCGGTCGGCCAGAGCCGCCCGCGGCTTCTCCCGTAGGCACCGCTCGTCGATGAGCTTGCCGATGAGCCCGCCGATGAGCCCGCCGAAGCCGAACAAGCTGGCCATGTACCCGATGCCGCCTCCGAAGATGCCGCCGGTGAAGGGGAATCGGCCGGCCGAGAGCTGATTGGAACACACGAACCTCGTAGGTTCAATGGCACAGCCCGATAGACGTCCAGCCCGCTCCGCATCGACGCTTCGCAGTGTTTGTTTTTACTATCTCCTTTTTATTTTCTTGATTTGCCTCCGATTATTAGCTTCATTTTATTTTTCTTGGTATTTCGTGCGCTTAGCTTCTCTCGTTCTGCGCCGATTTTGGTATCTTCCTCTCGGTCTTACCACCATGAACGAAATCGCGCGCAGTGCTCGAGGCTTCTTCGGTCGATCGCTTGGTGGCCGACGCTCACCCCATAAGGGCCCGGTACTTGGAGGTCCGGACCGAGCTCCCGGAGGATGTGCGCGATGCTCGCACCGCGTGGCATACATGGAGTACCGGCAAATGGACTTCACTCGTGCCCAGCAGCGTCTCGGCTCGCCACGCGGAGCAGCAGCAAGCTGCGTTACTCGCCGAGAACTCCATCAAGCGCTCCGAGGAGGAGGCCCGTAAGACCCAGGAGATGCAAGAGCAACTCTCAAATCGGCAGGATGAACTGCAGGTAATCAACCAGGAGATTGCCGATTTGAGAGCATCGCCGGCTCTCAAGGAGGAGGCGGCGGCGGCCTTGGAAGCCACCATTGCACAGCTTGTCGGCCGACGTGGCGGCTCAACGAAGACGACGGACGAAGCAATTCAAACGGCCGAGAAGATGGTCGCCGCGGCGCACGCCGATGTCGGCCCCATCGAGGATGACCCGTTGGTCATGGCTAAACTCGACTCCATGCCGGCCCGCGCACTATCCGCCGTCCAAGACTTCTTGTCCCGTGCCGAGGCGATCGATTATGCTTAGGTGTAATAGGATTTTGAACAAAATTTGTTGCGAATATTTTTTGCACTAAGGGCGATATACCATAATATCGGCCATCCGAAGGCGATGTTTAAACATCGACTAATTTATCGGTGACTCCCTCTGTTTTACTTTCATATTTTTTAGGCTAAGGGCGATACTCTCAGCATCGGCCGTCTCAAGGCGATGTGCATCGACATCGGCCGTAGTCTCTTTTAGGCCGAACACTATGAGTTAATCCAAATACTAGGATAATACTCGCTTCAAATACTTTCCATTAAGTGCTCGGCCGAATTCTTCCCCTTCTAACTCTTTCAAAATATATGCATTACCCGGTGCCGATCGGCTAATCAAATAAGGTCCTTCCCAATTAGGCGACCATTTACCAAACCGATTGTCCTTCACGCCGATTGACATCCTAAGCTTCCGGACCAAATCGCCCTCTTTAAACCGTTTCTGCACAACCTTCTTATCATAATGGCGGGCGACCCTCGCCTTATTCTCGCTCTATTTTTTCCAATGCATCCAGCCGATTTTGTACTACATCTTCTAATTCATCCATCATCAATCCGTAGTACTGATCGGCCGAAAGCTTTTGTTGCAACTCAATCCTTCCGGAGCCGATAGTCGTCTCCCATGGCGAGACGGCTTCGTGCCCATATACCAGCTGATACGGCGCAACTTGCATGGCCCCATGCCGTGACATACGATAAGCCCACAAAGCGTCCATCAATTTCATGTGCCACTTACGAGGATACTCTTGTATTTTCCGCTTGATTAACTTGATCGGACTCTTATTTGCCGCTTCAGCTTGGCCATTGGCTTGGGCATAATACGGCGACGAATTAATCAACTTAATTCCCATCTCATCAGCAAAAGATTGAAATTCGTCCGACGTGAATACCGATCCTTGATCTGTCGTGATTGTTTCCGGAATCCCAAATCTATAAATGATATGCTCTTTAACAAACGTTATCACGTCGCTCGTCGAAACTTTGCGATAGGGTGCCGCTTCAACCCACTTCGTGAAATAATCTGTAGCTACTAATATGTATTGATGTCCTTTGCTTGATGCTGGATTTATCCGGCCGATCATATCCATGGCCCAACCTCCGAACGGCCAAGGTTTGATTATCGGATTCATAGCCGACGCAGCGCCTCTCGTATAGGTCCGAATTTCTGGCAATCTTGGCAACTTTTATAATATTTAAAACAATCGGCCAACATTGTCGGCCAGCAATAACCAGCTCGCCTTAGCAGCCACTTCATTTTATGGGCCGATTGATGCGTTCCGCAAATCCCATCATGCACTTCGCTCATTACCACTTTGGCCTCGGTGTCATCAATACACTTGAGAAGCACCCCATCAATTGTCTTGAAAAATAATTGATCATCCACCGAACATACTTCAAAGCTTTATATCTTATCTTCTTATCTCGTAGGTTGGGATGGATTGCTCAAAAATTTCGAATTTCCGTACGCCAATCGGCTTCTTCAATATCAGCTATCTCTAAGCTGTTTTCGGCGAGCCGATATCCGGATGCTAACCGAGCCAAGTTATTTGCTTCAAAGTTCTGCTCTCTTGGTATATGGCTGACTTTAACACACTTGAACCTTTTCATTAACTTCTGGCACTTTCTATAATATTGCAACAATATTTCGTCTTTACACTCATACTCATCGGCCAGCCGACTCACAACCAACAAGGAATCGCCGAAAATTTCCACAAAATCAGCCCCGGCATCGATGAGTAATTCCAGTCCTTTTAATATCGCCTCGTATTCGACTTGGTTGTTGGTGTGCGCCTCTACCGTAATAGAGTATCCACGTATTGCCCCCGAGGCGACACAACAACCAAGCCGATTCCACTTCCCTCCTTGCAAACCGAACCATCAAAGAATACCGTCCATGGCACTCGGTTCAACGTATCCGGCCGAGTGTTCACCGTGTTGCACTATTAAATCAGCCAATACTTGTGCTTTTACCGCTTTGGCCGATTCATAGCCTAAATCAAACTCCGCAATTGCCAACATCCATTTGCCCAACCGGCCTTTGGGGACCGGAGCCGATAGCATATATTTTACGACATCGGCCCGGCAAACGACAAGACACTCTTCGGCCAACGTATAATGCCTTAATTTTGTGCATGAAAAATACAGTACAGAGACATAACCTTTCCACCTCTGGATACCGTGTTTCTGCGTCAATTAATTTGCGGCCGAGATAAAATATGACCCGCTCTTTTCCCTCCCGTTCTTGAGTCAATGCCGAGCCGATGCACCTATCATCGGCCGATAAATATAACTTAAAGGGTGTGCCCGGCTTTGGCGGAACCATCACCGGTGGGGACACCAAATATTTCTTGATATCTTCTAAAGCCTTTTGATGGATCGGCTCCCACCGAAATTCTTGATTGGCTTTGAGTTTCAACAATGGCGTAAACACATCAAGTCGACTGCACAAGTTTGAGATAAATCGCCTAATAAAATTAATCTTGCCGATCGTGGACTCGGAGCTTCGTCTTGTTCGTCGGCGGTTCCAACTTTCTCGATAGAATCAATACTCTTAGGGCCGACTTCAATTCCCTTTTCATGCACAATAAACCCCAGAAATTGTCCAGCTCGAGACGCCAAACGCACACTTGAGCGGGTTCATCTTCGAGCCGTATTGTCTTGTCCTCTTCAACACTTCTCCGAGATCAGCCACATGACTCCCAACCGATCTTGATTTCACCATGACATCATCAATATAAATTTCCACCAATCGGCCGATTAAATCGTGATATATAAAATTCATGGCCCTCTCGATATGTAGCACCAGCATTTTTTAGTCCGAAGGTCATGACAACCCACTCATATAGTCCCAACGCCCCGGGCATCTAAACGCCGTCTTCGATATATCTTCCTCGGCCATAAAAATCTGATTGTACCCAGCATTTCCATCCATAAAGCTCAAAATTTTGTTGCCGGCGGCTGCATCAACTAACAAATCGGCGTTTGGCATTGGGTACTCATCTTTCGGAGTTGCCTTATTCAAATTTCTCGAAGTCAATGCAAACCCGCATCTTTCCATTCTTCTTTTCCACCGGCACAATATCGGAAACCCACTCCGCATATCGGCATGGTCTAATGAAGCCGGCCTCATATAATCTCGATAATCTCTTCTTTGACGGCTTCATAATACCTAGGGTCAATTTTCCGAGCCCCCGCTTATATGGCCGATATCCGGCTTGGTGGGCAACCGATGTTCAACGATCGATCGGCCGAGTCCAGGCATCTCGCTATAATCCCAAGCAAAACAATCTTTAAATTCCTCTAATAAGGCCACTAATTCATCTCTTACTTCTTTACACAATTTCTTGCTAATATATGTTGGCCGAGGCTTGTCTCCATCCCCTATGTCTACCTCTTCTAACTCGTCGGCCGACACAAAACCGTGACCTAATTTTCCGTCTTCCGGCTCGTTAATCGGTCGACTCATCATATCCTCGTTGCGTGTATCGATCGGCCGATTGTCCGTCAATTCTCCCGTGGGGCCCATCGGAGCAGCCGGGGGTACCCGACACCCCGGTCACAATAACTCCGTCGTCGGTGATGTTTATGGCCTCCGCATCCCAATACGTGCCCGATAAACAAGGCAGGCTCTCCGGACCGGCAAACTCGAAATCGGCGGTTGCAATGGTTACGGATTTATCGGCCCGTACGATTTCGACCTTGTTGCCGACCCATTGAATCAAACACCGGTGCATGGTTGATGGGATGCAACAGCTTGGCATGAATCCAGCCTCTCCCCAACAAAGTTGTGTATGCACCTTTCCCGTCGATGATGAAAAAAGTGGTGGGTATGGTTTTGCTGCCCACAGTGATCTCCATTATTGCGGCCCCACGCACATCTTGACTTCTCCCGCTGTAATCCTTGAGCGTCGATTAGCCCTCATCATTTCTTCCGGCGTCTTCCCGAGCTTGCGGTATGTAGTAATCGGCATGACATTGACCGCTGCCCCTCCGTCGACCAACATTTTCCTCATTGGTGACCCATTGACGTAGCCGCTAATGTACAATGCCTTGAGATGCAAATGATCGTAGTTGATCGGCTTATCAAATACCGCCGATTCCGGCGTCCACGGAATCTCCGAAGTCTCCCCAACCGGTTCTTCTTCACCCGAATTTTCATCGGCCGATCCGACAATCCCGGGCATCATGGATATCATATTCACCGCGGCTTCAGCCCGGACCACTTGAGACCGCACTTTTGGCCTCCATTCCTTCTTGGGTTTGGACTCATCATCTTGGTCATCTCTCGCAATATCGTCCACCCTTGATTTCTCGACAACGCATTCTTTGGAGCCTCCTCTTTTGGGTTTTGCTGAGCAAACCACCGGGGCACCACTGTCCTTCGTTCTCGGTTTGATCACCTCTCGAATCTTCATGGTATTGGTAATCAAACTCTTCTTCATCATTGATTGGCCCCGCCGATCGTGAACGGAGGTTCTCTTTGGCACTACGTATCTTCGTTCATCATATCCGTGATCATAGCCGATCGCTCTTCCGGGGGCCGATTGTTGAGATTCATAGTTGCGACCAATCGGCCGTCCCCGGTAACTTGACGACCCGACATCACGATACTCTTCCCGGCTAGTGCACTCGGACAGCTTCTCGATAGATGGAAGCTTCATGTTTCGGTCCCAGCAGATCGAAAGAAAGGACAATCCCAGTGTGGGTCAAAATCTTCTCGGCGGACCACGCTTTGCTCGTACTCGCTGACTTTGACCGATAGATTCCTCGTTCACGTGCCACCCGGGCTCTTTCTTCCCTCTCCCTCTTCCTCTCATATCGGCGTATGAAACCAGCCGATCCACCGCCGATGGTGTTGATGTACATCGTATTAGCCGGAAAGGGTGCCCATCAACTTTCATCTTCTTCTTTACATCGACTGCTCGCAATATCCCACTCGTCAACCGCCCTCTCGGATTTCATCTCTCATAGCATAACAATCAACGGTGTTATGATGCGAATTTCCATGCCACTTGCACCACTTAGCCATTTTCTTCAATTCTTCTCGGCGTAGGAATTTTGTGATGAGGGGAAAGCTGGATTTTCTTTTCCGCAGCAGCTGATCAAATATTTCGTCGGCCTTAGATAAATCAAAATCATATTTCTTCTCCTTAGGATTGACATGCGGAGAAAATATCGGCCGTTTGTTATTAGTCCACTCAACTCGCATTAATTCCCCTTCATCTTCCTCACTCGTCGAAATCAGCATAAGTCACCCGATACCGCCGATTCCTCGGTGAGTCGGAGATTCTCTTCCCGGCCGATCGCCTCGCGGGTCAGCTGTGCCAGCCCATCAAACTCATGTGGGGTAAACTTTTCTTTAATGTTGGAAAATAGCCCCGCATAAGCGATTTCGGCCAACCGTTGCTCGTCAGGTTCAGATTGTAGCATCGTCCCCTCGGGTCCCGAACCTCTCGTATATAATCAGCCACCGATTCCCAGCTTTCTGTTTCACCGCCATTAAATCGGACAAACTAAGCTCGGTAATGCCCGTGAAGAAGTACGAGTGAAACCTTTTCTCCAGATCGGCCCAACTCTGAATAGAACCAGGTGACAGCGAAGCAAACCATGAAAAGACCGATCCGTACAATGACAAGTGGGAATAGCCTAACCCGCAAAGCCTCCCGAGTAGACGCCTCACCAAGCCGTGCGTCATACCGGCTGATGTGCTCCATAGTTGATGTGTTATCTTGCCCGTAAAACTTGGAAAACTCAGGAATTTTATACTTATTGGGTAAAGCCACGGAATCCATCCAATCGGGGTAAGGTCGCCGATACAATGCACTTTTCTCCTTAGGCTTCAAATCGAACCGATCTTTCATCATATCGGCGATCTTAGCCATGAGGCTATTCATATCATTGGGTTCAGCAGCTTGCCGATCCGGTCCCCGTCATATAAGCTGTGTTGGGCTGCCCCCGACCGGGTGTATCAACCGGACGTTTCCGAAATCCCGCTGCGTAGCCGGAACAATGACTGCGTGAGCGATTCCATAATTCATGGCCGATTGGATCGGCCGTCCAGCTCATGAATCCCCGTCCCCAGCCCGATGCAGCTTGGTCGTGGAATACCAGATATCGGCCGTACTATAGTGGGTGAGTTCTCAATTCTGCTCGGGCCGGTATTTGGTACGTAGAAGAAATTAGGTTGCTGTGCCATCTGCGGGACCGCTGCCACATTGGTCGCTGCCCCTAATTCGAAGTCGGCTGTTGTACATCTTGTTTGTCGCCCTCCTCCGTTACCGACTTCTTGGGGCCACCGTCATCCTCTTTGCCCGGCTGGGTCGTATCGGTACTTGCATTTGCATTGTCCTTGCCAGGCCATAGGTGAGGTGGCATGCCGTACATGGGCTGAAACCCTGCCGGCGGTGTGGTATTCTGGAGGCCAACTCCCCGAATTGGTCGTACAAGAGTGCCAAAAGGCCGAGTGTACGCAGGTCCGGAATATCCTTCGATGAACGATCCGCCATCAACCGTGTCCTTGATCAAATTTCCGATGGTGTTGGTCAACACGCCCGATTGATTGATTAGGGCCCGATGAACGGACGAGTTGACCATATCACCGAGTTGGTTGGCATCCGGCAGCTCTCGGGCTTTGATTTGGTCTAGTTCTTCCGGATGCGTAATCCGAGGGATGTCTCCTTTTGTGGCCACTCGCCACGTGTCACTTTCTGTGGCTTGAAAGTACTTTTTCATTGCTTCGGCCAGGTATTCTTGGTACTGCAGCTTTTGTTCCGTCGTCATCTTCCCCCGTGCCGAAACCTCGTTGTCATCGTAAACTTCTCCATGCCCTTTGCCATCCGTCCTAAGAGGAACTGGAACAAAAATCGGTCGATTTTCAGCATCGACCATTGGTGTTCCGTCCTCCCCGACAGCCTGCATGTACGACATCTTGATCTTGGTCGCTTCGGTCCCACCGAGCGTGCCAAAAGTGTGTTGACGTCAAAAGTCGCCAACACACCGTTGTCCGGAGAGTCCACCGAAACCCCGCCGATGCAGTGGTCCCGTGCTCCCAACGGACCGGCTCAGCTCGCCGATTCTCGTGTGCGCTCGGTGCGTGCCGATGGTTTTCCCGCAAACCAACAAAGACAATAAAAGGTGTAAAATTCCGGTCATCGGCCCGGATAGACCGATGTGCAGCCATGGCCGATTCTCGGCGTAAGATAGACAAAATCGGCCATCGACATGGAGCAGCACGGCCCATCCATTTATGTATTAAATGCCAGGCAAACGAACCGTGATACAAACTATACGAAATCGGCCGATGCTATAACATGCGATCGGTGGCTAGCAGCCGATTCCGTCGGTAAACGATCAAATCATTAAGACTTTGCAGGGATGCATTATCGAATAAAATGTAAACAAGGTAATTATTAATGGGATGTAATTAATTTGATAGCAAGAAGATGGTTTAATCATCAATTAGAGCAATAAATCGGCCGATCAGAGCCTCCGGCCGATTCTGCCATTGATTATAACAATGAGTTATTAGATCATATCTAGATGTATAATGATGATCAATGAAATCGTACTAATAACTCGGGTCCAAAGGCAGTTTTAACAGATTTAGCTAATTGAACATAAAACAGCTAATGAACGTGATAAGCAATCGGCTAAACACTCCGAAAGAACAAGAAGACAAATACAACCACACAGATCCCAATCGGCCGACCGCTCCAACAGACAAGTCAACCGATGGCACACGATCGGACCAGGTCTAACGGCCGCGCACGCCCGTCGATTCAGACAAGCATAATCATAAACGCCTTAACTATGAAAGTAAATCTACATCCTATCCAATCGGCTGCATGCGCCTAGGACAAGTCAACTATCGCAAAGGCAAACACAGGACACGTCAACCGAATCTGCACAATCGAATCGGCTAAGATGTAAGAGAAATTTCATAGCGGCTATCGTGACTCGAACGACCGGATCCGAGCCAATCGGCGTTGTGAGCAAAGGCTGGGACGGGGAGGCAGGACAAGTCAAACTACCTCCACCACGAGCCCGACCAGGTCGACTTGACTCATCCCGGCCGATACTCACTACGACGGTCGAAAACAGATCTGGTCGCTGGATAACTAGCAATTAAGCCATCTAATTACGAACAATGCGCCGAGAATTAGACGACATAATTACCTTGTCAAGCCGACTTGTTGTCGACCGGAGCCCCGAAGATCCCCGCGCGAAAACAATAAAGACTTGACAGAAAATTAGGGTTTGGCGATGCGCCGAAAGTTGTATTGGATGTGAATCGAGTTTACAGAGTTACATCCGAGTACAAATTTATACCCGGCACAAAGAATCCTACTCGGACCCTCTTCGGGCCGATTTCCTAACCGACTAGGATCCTTTTCCAAAATTAAACTATTATTTCTAATTTTACAACGTGGGCCAGGCCCATCAATGTTATGCTCTTCTCGTTGGCGTCCGCGCACGATTCTCGGGAGGGACGCGCCCTTTACTCGCCCAAGCGGCCGTCGGCCTTCTGCCCACCGGCCCTCTTTGACCTATAGTCGCCGACAATGGGTCCCTTGGTCAAAAACCGGCGCCAACACTTCCGTAAGGGCACCCTACCCCTGAGCATCGTAGCTCGTGAATCGGCCTCTGATGTGCTCCTTTGGATCCACGGGACCAAGAACCTACTCTATAAGATAGAGCTCCGGGAATTGAGAAATCACATCCTTAATGTAGTATAAGTCTAGTCATCATGGTACTCCCTAACTCTGAACCTCCCCACCATTCTTCTAATGTAACACCCTTTTGCATCAATAAAATGTTCAGATTAGCCTCGGCCTGCCGTGGTTGACATAAAAAGAACGTTGCGGCATCCTGCCTAATTTTAGGTGGTTCCATTGGTTTGGCTTCTAGTGCAGCTCCGAGTGTGTTGGAAGTTGAATAAAAAAACATTATTTTCAAAATTGATTTTAAGGTGAAGCAGTCAAGAGAAGTTCTAAAAATATAAATTGATTACACCAATTTCTTTAGGAGTTACATAGCCACTTCTGACCACTTAGAGTTGTCTCTGAAGATCACCGTAGTAGATTAGATAAGATATTATCCTCAGCTTCTTTACCCTTTGTTATCATACATTTAATGCAAATCACCATATCATACACACCTCATGTCGCTTTTGGCAGGTTGAACCAATTCCATGCATACTATGCTCGCGCACAACCAGTCTAGTGGCCCACACCAACCTTTCTTCCCCGTCCCGCATTTCTCTCCACAGTTTCTCGCTTGCGTTGGCTACAGGGGTTGTCCACCCCGTGGAGGTGGACGCACCACCACCGCAGGAGGGCGTGCAGCCAGTGGGAGGCATTAACGGCCTCCCTTGGCTCATGGGGACCCACCGCACGCTCGCTCTTCGCGGGGCGCAAATTCTGGCAGCTAAGGTATTACAAACGATTGATGAAGAAGAGGGAGGGCGGTACAATCACAGCCACAGGCATATACATAGTCTGACATGTTTAATAATATAATCAAAGATTTAATATTTATATTAAATCATAGTTAATAATTAAGCTAGGATGGACACATGCCCCTCACTCCTTATATAAAAAAATTATTTTATCTATTTATATTTCTCATTTTGTTTAGTTGAGTTTATTCTACTGCTCTCAACAATTCATTTTGTCTATTTCTCACTCCCTACATAAAAAATTGTCTCAGATTGATTCTTCGAACTATTTAAATCGGTGCAATCTATATTGTTATGCAAGTTTTCGTAACACATCTTCATCTATGATTCAAGTTTAAAACTTACATTTGGTGGGAAGTATCTTAGGTTAAACAATATACTGTATAACATATCTGTTAGTCTTGACACAACAAAAATATAAAAGTACATGAGGAATGTTTTTACATATTTCTCAATTTTTGAAGTATAAAAAAATGATGTCAGCTATCATGACGCAAAATTTTAAAACAGATTTTACACTGAGAAATAGAAAAGATAACTTCCACTACGGGGTAGATAGCACTGATTTTGAGTCAAGGTATTGTTTTATGACGTGATATGGACAAAATAGATTGCTTAGGGGAGTAAAATAGATATGTATCTTTGTTTTAGCTAACATGTGCAACTGTTTTTCATCACAGCTCCTACGTTTCCTTGCTCTTGGTCGCGGCAACCACATCGATGGGACTAATGATCCTCCTTGACGCAGATTTTCAGTTGTGCGTAGGGCACCCTTGTGGTCTATACGAGATTGTGTGTAGGGCACCCTTGTGGTCTATACGAGATCGCCACAGCCATTTCTTTTCTCAGTGTTTTCCTTCTTGTGTCGTCCTTCCTTCTGACCTAACTGGGCTTTTGCCAGCGAGAAATACTTCAGTGAACATAGGGACATGTGCCCACCCTAGTCATTCTCCTAGCGAGCTTGTGGATGATTCAGCACCCTGTCCTGTGAGGATCCTGCGTCCACTAGATCTCCATTTGTCATTGTGCACTATAATTTTCTTCCTTGACATTGTAGGAATTAACTGTAGTGTCTGTACTATTGTGAAGAGTTTGAGGATAATGTATGTAATTACCAAAAGGGATATTTAAAATGGAGCATATGGAGTTAGATTGAGTAGGTTAGCATGCCAAGCACTAAAGGACTTGTTTTATTGGTGTGCAATCCGATATTTGTGCCAGATACCACGTCGACTCGTCCGATGAGCCCATGTTTCTTGGTGTCCAATCCGATCTTTGTGGATTTTTACGTAGGGTTGTCGTGACTCGTGTGAACAAGTTGAGGTGCTACTGCGCGAACCTTTTGTCAGCAAGATATGCTATGGATTCTTCTCCAACAAACGGCTGTCGAAACGTTTGATGTGCTACATATAGGTATCAGACTCTCAGTCACCTCTCTTTGAGACGAACACGTGTTCTTATTATTCCCTTGTCTGTTGGCTTCAGCCTTCAAGAGACCTTCCATCCATGACCCTGCTAAACAAATTTGAAGCTGAGAATTCCTTGCTTGAGTATAATTATAGTAGCATGTAAATTCACCTGTACTTACAACAAAGTTTTTCTAAAAGGGACACCAATCTATCCCTTCAAAGGGAAAAGGCTTACTGACATCCTGAACAGCGTCTGAACTTGAAAACAGAGACACACGTAAAAGGTAATTGCATCATATTAGGATTAAGTTTGACGGGTATGAAAAACGTGTCCACTTACCATGAGAAGCTGGGTATAACTAATAAGTTATTCATATTCCTGATTTCCACCTGCAGTAGGCCCCATATTCATGTCAGATCAGACGTTAGTAACTCTGTCATAATACTCACATTTTCTTGTTGCAGAATGGGTTCATTTGTTTTGTTCCTTTTTCTTGCGCTCCTTTTTAGCTTGTGATGTTTTTCAGGCCAAGTTTTCTTTCTTTTCATTGCAACTTTCTGGCTTGGTTTTTTCGTTAGACCCCGGACATCTGCATATTGCACATGCACATTGAGTGGTGCTGGAACAACACTAGATTGTTCAGTAACAACACTTGGACTTCGTTTAATTTTTTCTTCAACTTGCTTGTCAAGCATATGAAGTGCTTCTTCCACGAGCATATGTAGCAATCTTCAAAATCAGAAGCTCGTGAAGCTAACGAAGACACCAGCTGCCAAGGCAACCCACCAGCTGGTACGTGAAGCATGTCGGCGCTTGGAGAACAGTGGCACCCCACGGCGCCGAAGTGATCTGGTAAAGAGAAGGAAACCACCACTGGCTTCTGAGAGAGAACAAAAACACCACCGTAGTTTCTTGAAAATACCATGGAATAAAAAACTTTGATCCGAGGGCCGCCGCCGCCGCCGCCCTGATCGCCTGCATCATTGTCGTCCCGCAACAACAAAGCCTCTGGTGTCAAACTTGAAGGTCCCAAATGTCAGTGAGCCAGGGATGTACTAGAACGACGCGCGCTATAAGGCCGTATACAGGTTCACTCTCGTTTCCTATCCTCTAAAATTTAGCACTGTCACATCAAAGAAAATCTTACTATTTATAAATATTTCGATCCATTTAATGACAAAACCCTATTGACAGATTGGTGTTAATTTTCGAGATGAATCTAATGAGCTTAATTAATTTATGTTTTGCTAAAGTGATGCTACAGTAACTGTCTTCTAATCATGACATAATTAACCTCATTAGATTCGTCTCGTAAATTAGTCTAAGGGTCTGTAATTTATTTTATAATTAAACTTTATTTAGTACTCCTAAATAATAATATTCTTTTTGATGTGACAGCTATAAAGTTTAGATCCCAGGAAACGAACACACCCTTAGAATCGGATTGCTCCGCTTCCATTTCCAACCGAAAACGGAGATCAAAAGTTTACAAGAAGCTAAAGTTTGAGAATAAGAGTAACGGGAGGGGGTGCTACACAATTACTACCAAAAATGTACTACGTAGGAACAGTTATGTAAGGGAGTCCAGCATGACATCACAGAACAAGACATCGGTCTAAATTTCCTTCTAACACAAGTTGAACCAGAATCTAGCTTAACCAAAATAACTGGGTTTTCTTCGTCCACTTTTCACTTGCAGTTGTCGAGCTACTTCCAGGTTCTCCTTCATCTTCCGCCCTTGGTCCTGCTGGCAGCCGCAACAAGATGCAGATTCTCTGGTTCACTCTCTACTTTCAAGGTCTCGTTGCCTGTGGTCATAATCGTGGTATCGTGCTGTGCCTCGATCGGTAAGCAGCCCTGAAGCTGGAGCCTCCACCGAACACCATCACGGCAGCACTTCGCTGCCGTTCTCATCAGTATTCTGTTCGTCGTCACCTCAACCCCCGTTTGCCTCCGCACTACGAACGAACGTTAGTGAGCCCCACCGCGTGCTTCAACGTGGTAAGGACCAAAGGACACGAGCTATGGAATTTCAGACCGAAGAGGCACGGAAGCTAGAACCCCGAGCCCTGCCGTCCTCCTATCTTTGTTTTTTATCTTTTGCAATTTTTTTATTATATCAGACTCAAAATCTGGTAAGCATTTAAAACTCATATAAACGCATTTGAATCACGAGTACACACTATACATATCATTAGACACCATGCAGTTTCCAGTAACAGCAGCAGTGCTACATACTCACGCAGTGATGACTGCTCCGTACCATCTAACATGCACAGCTTCCTGACCTGGCCTCTTGGTTTCACTTAACTTTCATTATTAGAACCATGCAGTTTCAGTAACAGCAGCAGTGCTACATAACTCGCATCTTGGTTACTTGTAACATTTGATGCACATGTTTGCTGTGGCTTCCACGGTTCTCATATGTGGATCTCAGCTTCATCCAGCTAAAGAAACACATCGCCCAACATGGCCTCTGCAAGATTTGCACCACTTTCTTCAACAGCAAGAGCAGTATTCCTGAGCAAGCCAACTTACCGGCCACAGGCAAGAAACTCAAAGTCCATCCAGCATGCAGTCCCTTCCCCATTTACCCAGTTGATGACATACGAGTGGGTCCTGTCATATATACAAAAAAAAGGGAACTAAAAAGTACAGCAAAAACATTTTAGAGCATTTCAAATGCTAAGGAAGAAGGATTTTGATCATTAACTTGCCTTAACCCTGATTTCCAACCTTCTGATGTTATCCAATCTCAAACCTGCATCACCTTTCGAGACCACATCAATCATGTATTTCATCAATTATGCAGCTCATAATAATTAGACACAGAAAGATATAAAAAAACAAGCATTGAGTTCCTCCTATCAAAGTTGAACATTAATGGGTCAGGGAGAGTGCATAGGAATAGGAAGAAAAACCTCATCTGAAAAGCCACTTCAAATCGATTCATCCCCACTTAAGCATGAGTTGTCACCAAGAACCTTCCCAGCGAAAGTCCTCTCTAGAAACTCGACACTGCTGCTTGCTGAGCTTTTGATTCCCTCAAGCTCTGTTTCGTCCTTGACAGTGTGTACTGCAATTGTCCTAGTTGTGTCCATATCAGCGTTGGATGTCAAGCTACCAACCTTGTTGGCTTCATCAGCCATAACAAGAGTCCCAACTGCTGCGCAGCTAGTGCCTGATGCTGAGGTATCTTCAGACCCATGCGGTGAACCAGTTAAGTGTGTTTGCTCCAGATGTACATCTTCATCATGCAATAGAGAAGTCTGAGCCCCACTGAGCATAACACTAGAAATTAGGTTCACTGCACTGTCACATTGTATTTTACCGACACTGTTTCCATGCTGAGGTGGGGTTTCCTCATGCGGTGGACTTACTGAAGCTCTTTTAACAGATCCACACAGTTCTATGTTGCCATTTCCATCAGAGTTGTACTTTCTCTTAAGCTGGCCCTCCAGATATGTACTCACTGTGACATCTTCAATGTCATTTTTATCGAACTGCTCTTCTTCATTTGCATGCACTGCAGAACAGGCTTTCTTATATCCTTGTTCAAATACATAAGATGGCACCTGCTCCCTACGGACATGGGTGACACTTAGATCCATCCCGGGCTTCCATGATGTATACGTGCCAATTTCACGCATAAATTCCTCCACTGTTCCACGGATATCAAATTGTTGGCCACGTTTTTTCATTCCCTCTTTCCTTGATAACCCCATGTAGAAGGCGCAGTGTGCACACTTTATCGCAGGATCTGAATAATCATATGGGTAGGGATGACATTGCAGAATTCCTTTAGTGTCACGCTCAATCTGCATTTTAGAATGACATATTATTTACTTTGCAATAGGATATCTAGCATAACTATACTGCACTCTATATCTGTGCAAAAGAAAAACATTTAAAGTCATGGTGTACATGATAACGAAACCTAAACAAACCTTCAAGGTAAGTTGTCTTAATCGTGACTCAACCCATCCCTTCCAAAGCCGGAGATCGTCATCATCCTCAGCAACTATGTCAACCATGAGAAACTTCCTATATGCCTCGAAAAATTGGAAAGGCTCAAATAAAGCAGCCCAATTGGCCTTATTAAGTTCAATTTCCTGAATGGTGGAGGATAGTGAGACCATATCAATAACATTAATTCTCAGATGTAAGCTTTTCAGGTAGAGATAAATGTATACCTGGCACATCTTATTGCCAAACTGAAATTGCTCCATGATAACCCTTAAGGTGCTGGCTGAGACATTGTAACTAGAGTTCATGCATGGGTATGCTGGAGTGATGATGGGCATAAGATGGCTTCTATCACGAGGATTTTTGCGGGGATCCCATACAGAAAAACCAAGATCATCATTCTCAATCGCACATAGCATCACTGGATTTGGCCATTGCCACTGGGTAAAAACTCTAAAGAATCTAGAAACCAGCATACTTGGCACTGCATTAGGATAGAGCTGGCAGACACGAGCAACCAGCAGGGCCCAGTTGACACCCCCAAGGAAACCAGTAATCTGACAAGGAAAATAGTACAATATCAAAATAGTCTCCTTTTCCCTGGCAGCAGACCGATAAAGTTTTAAAGATATATCATTCAAGAGAAAAAATTAAGCACATAACTAAAGATAAACACATGCTTACATTAGAATATACACCTCTTCTCTTGGCCCAGTACTTCAAGCACCTTAGTGTTGTCCGGAAATTCTGTAAATCATACAGTTTGGTTCAGTGACGCTGTAGGTGTTGTGGCGTGATTGCCGTGGAGTATGCAGGGGAGAGGAGACTAAGAGATGGAAATGCTGGTTGGAACAAATAGGGTAACAAAACGAGGGAAGATTGTTCTTGTCGCCGGCGGCTGAGGAAGCCACGGCGACCAAGGAACAATCCGCCCGACTGGGAGATTGTATATTTCCTTGATAAACTTACAGTGACGACTAGGGCTGCCTTTATAGGCCAGGCACCTGCTAACCTAACTCTCTTAACAAACTGACTAAACACACAACTCAATTCCCCTAACAAATCTTATCAAGCCACACAACTAGCCACTATTTTGTTGCTGGAGTCGACGACGCACATACTTGCAGTCCACAAGAGTCCACAACAGTAGGACTATACGGTACAGGATAAGAGGGATGGAGTGGGGACTGTGTGTTAAATAACCTCGACGTTCGGAACAAGTCGAAGAATCTGGTCTGCCACTCTGCATCCATTAAGACTTCGAACAGTTGCTTCGTCAACGTCACAAAGCACAGATCCTTGAGAAATATCAAAATCCTGCAGCAGTAGAACAAGAAGATAAGACATCACTCAAGCAACAACGTTACAAGTTACAACCCAAGCATATGTATCCGTTTGATGGTGACTCGGTGAGTCTTTATGTTGGCAAGTAAAATCACCGTTGTTTTACAAACACACGAAAGGAGCTCAGGGCAAAACGAAGAACAGTATACAAATTAGAGGCACATAATTTGCTAGTTGCCACTCCCATCATCTCTAGAGCAAGAAGTTAACGATCAAACAAATAGCAACAATTGAGATTTAGGAAAATATTTATAAATCTACCCAGCCGTGCTTTACATTGGCAAATGTATATTCAGATTCAGGTGTACACAATAAAGAGCTCAGGACTTTTAATATAGCCAAATATATATATCGCATCTTGTCTACATTGAAGGCGGTAAAATGTGGTTAAAGGAACTAATGTAGGATAACCTAAGTTATGAAAATATATCATGTACAGACGGGTATACCCAAAATACAGGAATTTATTTAGCAGATGTAACAGAAATTTGGGGTGTTAATGCATTCAAATATTCAATACTATAACACTTACTGCTGGTATAACTGAAAGAGATAGGCTAGCATAGAGAAGGTCAATTAATATCCCACGAAACTTAAATTTCAAAACAGGTACGTGTGCATCAGGCACAGGTTGCAACTCTGTCACTTCTTCCTTTTCTGCTAGTATGCCATGCAGTGTGACAAAGAAATCCTCCTGCAGAATTATTTTGTTAGCATCCATCATGAATCCATATGCAATCGAAACTATAAAGAACATATATGAACTCACCTCTCTGTTCACATATGACGGTCCAACACAAAGGGTATCAATGTCTGCTCCAGGTCCGTGAACCTAACAAATAGGAATAAGCAGGGCACAAGTTTTATTTTTTAAAATAAAAAAAAAACAGCAGGAGATCAAACTGTGACAGCACTTAACAAAATCAGGTAGGTAAAATGGAACAACAAATCCTAGGGAACATGTATCTGTTGGCTTCCATAAGATATTCATCAAATTATTTTGCGAGATGAAAAGGCAAACTGGCTGTAGGATAACTGGCAAATGGACCTTTAAATTCTAAAACTCTTTGCTCCAGCCACTGCAATAACAACAACAATAAAGCCTTTCATCCCATGTAAGTTGAGGTAGGCTAGAGATGAAACCCAAAGGAAACACGAAAAGGAGAGACCCAAAAGGAACACAAGACAAACAGTAGAGTTAAGGTAAGCAAGAAAGAAGAAAAAGAGTCACGGTTCAGGAACGTCTCTTTGCTCCCGTCACTGAACGATAAAAAATAGAATGCCACATGTCTAGGTTTTGCAATTCAACAGTAAAAAGTATGAATGGGACTTTATTCCGAGATACACTAAATAGGCAATCGGTCTAAGAAAGCCTGATTACCGTTGCACCTAAATATCAGACTATTATTTGAAGAAAGAAGGAAAACGTAAACAACAACTGTACTTATTGTATCTACAAAACAATAATTGTAGGTTGCGGGATTTCTCTGTGGCAACTAGCAAGAGGCCAGCCTTAAAATAGACTGCATGTTACATTCCAGTATCACATTCCATACTAAAACAATCCACTCTAACATTTACATTCCTCCAAATTCCAATAAAACTCCTGAATGCAATTGAAATAATTGCTTAATGCTGGTACGTGAATTCGAAGTTAAGTACTACTGAACTTGAACACAGCTACTTCTAGCTCTTAAGTTGCAGCTCAGTGATGTTGTACTGATTGAAGTCCTGAACTCCGAGCGAACATAAAAGCCTAGCAAGAACATTACTTCTACTAGACTAAACGGGGAAATGAAGGAGAAAAAGTATATATTTGGAAAGTAAAGATTAACAGTTAAAACTCATGTTTAGTAAATATCACTGTCATCCTGATAACAAGACATCTGAATATAAATTAGTTTTGATGTTTCAATAACTCAATGATAAGAAAAAGTTGCTGCTGATAAAAAAATAATCAGAAGTGGAGACATGCAGATACCCCCAATCTGTAAGACCCAAAAGTGAAGAGTACTGCATTTGCTTGTTCAACCAATTGCTCAGCGTATCCTTTCTTAATAGTCAACTGTTTCACCCATTCCTTTACTATCTGTAAAGTCAATAGATTAACAGAATTATGTATAGGTTAATAAATTATGCAGTAACGATTATATGCAACTAATTATTAACACTACATGCAAAGGCAACGGAAAAGGTTCCCATGCAATCAATTAAAAACTGAAATAGAAACTAAGAAGCATAATTATGCAATGCTTAGTATCCGTGCAACGTAGCGTAAAACCCGTCGAGGGAGTATACAAAACATATGAAGCTCAATTGAACTTAGGGTAATAAACAACATGTTCAGCTGGGTAAAAATGTGATCTATAAAATGCGCAGGGTACTCAAGTTCTATCAGATTTATGTGCAAGAAGTCATCTTGTCAAGTTAGTAGGGTAAACAAGCAACCGAGAGAAAACCTGTAACACGAGAAATTACCTGATCAATCTCACATAGCACCTCCGCCCGCTTCGCAGACTCCTCCTTCCCCTCATAAAGGCCAGCTTCAACCAAGAACTGAAACAAAGTTTTGGACAAAGGCAACATAATCAGTTTCCTGACGAATGTAACATAACCACTTCACCAATATGGAATTGGAACCCCAGTATACATATAAAGGCTGCAAAACATGATAAGAAATTGGCAAGGAACAACCTTCTCCAGCTCGGCCGTCCTCTGGAGATCTGCCACCGTTGGCCTCGCCAACGATAGCGGCGGGTCCGTGCCACTGTTCCGCTTCGGAGACGCCCGCGACGCCGCCCTGACCACGCCGACAGGTCCCGCCATCGAATTGCTCAGGCCCAAACCCTAGCTGGACAGGCGCAGCGGGGCCAAGCGACTAGACTCAAGCTGCTAAACTAGCAGACCGGAATGCCACCAATTAGCACCGTAAGCCCCCAAACAATTCCACGATTTCGTGCCCAGATCGACGGTCCCTTCTCCTGGAGTCAATTCCAGCCCGCTGTACCACTCGAAATCAGTCAACACCGGTCCAATCAGGGCCTCCTGACGCGACCCGAGACTGCCGAATCCCGCCGCCAAGCCCCACGCAGTACACACAAGGCGAAGTCGCTCAAACCTCTATGAATAGCAGGGCTCCGCTGCCCAGGCACCGGCCCAGAAGGAGGCACCCTGGAAATGGAGGCTGGGGAGTGGGGAGGCTGTCGAGTTCGCGGAGAGGCGGAGGCGCCAGGGGGAAGCGAAGCACGAGGAAGAACGTGCAGGAGTTGGGAAAGCGTCCCAGGTTGCGGCGGCGCGTGGAGGGCGCGAGGATTGTGCCGGCTGACAGGTGGGCCGGTGTTTACAAACGTTTTCCCATGTGGTCCTCGTGAGTCGTGACAACACAGGTGAACATCCAAATTTGGATGCCTCCGTAAACTTTTTTTTAACGGGTAACATGAACACTGAACAGAGTCTAAAAAAACGGATGAACAAAAATCCGCCCTCCCTCCGTCAAAATGTCATAGCCTGGTTCTCTTTGTAATGTAGTATAAGAAAAACATAGGAATAGAAAAAATGTAGGAATAGAGATAGTATGCTTTTGAAATTCTATGAGAATTGAAAATATAGGAATTGAGATGAGAAGGTCTTTGGTAGTCTCATAGGAAAAACAAAGAAATCTATAGCTTACTTTTGCTCTACATGAAAACAAAGGGAAAAAAATAGGTCTAATCTCTTGCTTTGTTTCCTCCAAAATCAACCATAAGAATGCATTCATATGGAAAGTATCCTTTATTTTTTGTTTTTTCTATGAGACAAAGAGTCAAATAGAATAATTTTCTTTATAATTCATATCCTCTAAATTTTCTTTGTTTTTCCTTCAATGAAAGGGGGCCTAAAGTTTTCCCATACGCCGCTAAACAGACCTTACCATAAAAAGATGAACTTAAACCACTTCACTTTGCAAGATTGAAATTAAAAAAACATTAAAGTTATTTAACATTCAAGATAAGAATTAGGATTTTATATATACACTAAGTTCGAAATTCAAAAACACCAAGGTATTTTACTTAAAGATACGAAGTTTGAGATTCGAAATTTAAGAAGGAAGAAGTCCTAATTGCCTCCCTTAACTATTATCACAGTTCGGTTATTATCCCTCAATTACAAAACCGGGTAAGACGACTCCCTTAACTCTCAAATCCGTTCCATTTTCCTCCTCAGGCAGTTTTGTCGATGGTTTTGTCCTACGTGGCATTATGGGTCCCACAAGTTAGGTGACATCTTTTCTTTTTATTTTCAAGTTGTCCCTCTCTCTTCGAGGTGGCACCTCATCTTCTCCTTCTTGCCGGTGGTGGCAGCGGGGATGCGGCGGAGGGAGACTGTGGACGCTCAGCTGGCGGCGGCGCTAGCGCAGCTGGACGAGGCGCCGGCGGAGCTCGAGCGGGCGTGGGCGCGGGCCACCAAGCCGTAGTGTCGTCTCGAGCGGACCTACAACAAGCGGCGACGGTTCTTGGATGATGCACTGGCGGATCCACGAGACTCTCACGCTCCTCTACGACGGGAGACAAGAGAAGCTCCATGCCGAAACCGAGCCCGAGCTCGACGCCGTCATCGCTTCCTCATCTTCTTAGGCCTAGATCAATTCCTCGCTTCCCCGGAGTAATTCCGACCGAAAGTAGTGTATTACCGACAGTAATTGATTTGATTGATACCCGTGTTTGAACAGGGGCTAACCATCTTTGTTCTTGCGCCTAGGATATGCATCAGTCGGGAGCTAACACAGCCTTAATTTTTCTCACATTTTCCCTTTCGTGTTTACATTGGGAGCTAACTAGATTAGGTGCGACTTATTGGCCCTCGAGGAGACGTCCTTGACGCGTTCCAGGAAGTGCAGCGCCCCGACGTGCTTGAGGCAGAGCGCGGCCGTGGACTTAGTGGCGGGGTCGTTGTCCTTGCTTGTTGTAGCGAGTAGATCACCTCACGGCCCGGACATGCAGCAGTAGATGGTGTTAGCGGCGCAGGAGCTCATCTCGCGGATCGTCCGCTTCGTCGGGGACGTTCACCGACCTGGATCGGCGAGGATTCACCAACGAAGCAGAGCTCCCCTTCTTGGAGCCCCCGTTATTCCGGTCCGGTAGCACAATAGAAGAAGAAGATGACATATCATCCGACTTATGGGACCCACGAGTGCCACGTAGGATAAAACTGCTCATAAAACTGTCTCGAGGAGGAAAAACGAACGGATTCGAGAGTTAAGGGAGTCGTCTTACCCGATTTTGTAATTGAGGGATGATAACCGAACTGCGATAATAGTTTAGGGTTGCAATTCAGACTTCTTCCATTTAAGAATACTTGCTTGGGCCTTGGGCTCGGCCAATCAAATACTGTTTGCACGGCCCAAACTCGACCCACTAGGGATGACAGCCGGGAAAAGTCCATGGCTGCTGCTACAGTAAAACACACGTGCTGCCGGATCCCCTTTGTGCTCTTCTTCCACCCACCCACCAAGCAGAAGACAACTCGGCCTCTCTTTTGTTCGATCGCCAGTATATTCACCAGCCCATCCCCGCCGAGAACACCTTGAAGAGCAAGAAGGAAACCATGGCTGGCAGGAGCTTCCTGATCCGCTCCCCCAAGGAGGAGGAGTCCAACGCCGCCGTCAGAGGTAGCGTCCATTGAAATCCTCGCCCGCCCCATTCCTGTTTGGCCGTTTTTGGTCCAGAATGCGATGCGAATTCTTGGGTCCAGCTAGATGAACTGATGCTAGATCAAATTTACTAAGCTTGGGCAAGGGGATGGAAATTTGTTTCCTGCATGCCGTGATCCTTCGTCGGTCTAGGTTAGGTGCGGCCTGAGCCCGAGGACGCGGTGCGCCATTGCGGAGCGGAGTTACAGATGCGTTCTTCATTGAATTATTGGTGTTTCGACCCCAATCCTGTCTGATCCTCTTTGTACTGGCGTAGTTGTTTATTATTAGCTTGTGGCTATGTAGATATGTCTGCCAAGATTATTACTGCCTCTTTGTCTGCACCCACATAACAGGCTAACAGCGCAGGTATCTTGGATCTTGATCTGTAGTTCCTTACTTCATTGTTAACTATGAATTGGGGATAGTTCATTTACTGCGCTGGTGTTCTTTTCTAATGGCCTAACATATCTTCTGTCACCTGGCAAAGTTGTTAGGCATTTCATTGTTCGTTCTGTGGCAGGATTTTATTTACATTGGCTTAGCAGAATCAAAGTCGAGTTCTGATGATGCACTTTTCTTCCTGTGATGTTTTGCTCAACTTTTCCTGTTACAGAGGCTGTCCTGCTAGGAGCGAAGAACGCAGCAATTGCTGGTACAGTGGTCGCAGTTCCCACGGTGCGTATTTGTTTGCCGTTTCTAGTATTATGTTGCTTATGTGCCATTTCTCCTTAGAAAATTTATGCCCGTGCTTCACAGAAGATATAGTGCCATTTTTGGTATCCTCGCTAGCACAAACAATCAATTACAATATTACATCCACATTTCCTTGAGAAATAAACATCTGATAATTTGTTAATTAGCTCTGGTACATTCATCGAAATTGTATTACAGAATGATATGAATCTTTGCTTGTATATATTTCTGATCTGTATCAACTTCGTTTTTTCTGCAGTTGGTTGGTTGTCGTGTCCTCCCTTGGGCTAAGGCTAATCTCAATTACACCGCACAAGCACTCATCATATCAGCAGGTACCACACCATGCTTTTAAATACTATATCGATGCAGAGTTAATATATACTAGCTGTTATGATTGAAGACTATTGCTATGTGATGGGAACATCATATAGAATATGTATTGCTGGTTGCCTGAGTATAGACTTACAATGGAGCTTTGTCTTTCAGCATCTCATTATATTATGTCTCCTGTTTGATGGATATTGTACATATTGTTTTACTATATATAGTGATCTTTAGATTTAGATAACTAGGTCATAGAAAAATTATTTGGATATGCAAAAAGAAATACTAGTACAACTTTAGTAAATACATAGCACCAACTTATTTGCCCATTACACATGTCCAACAAATATCGTATTCACCCATTACCCATAAATGGCATGCATTAGATATTCTAATAGTTATGTGATATGTTTCACAAACATAGCTAAGCTTTGCTACTTTTAAGATCTGATTCTCTAATTCACAAGCATTTTATAGAAACATAGCTCTCCGGTTTCTTGTAATTTGGAGGCATTTATGTCCACAGTGAAAAATAGTAAATATACTTTAGATTAGACCAACTGTATATGTTGTTACAATCACTCACCAAACATTAAGAAATAGAACGTGACATAACATTATGAGGGTCCACATCTGTATATTTCTAGACTCTTAATACAACATATTACTGTCCAGAAAGGGCTGGACCTTTCTTGTTCATGGTTATGTTTTAAAGGGACAAAAAGGACACCAGAGCTGGTGATAAAATACCGATACCTTGCTCTGTGTGGTAGTGTGATTGATGATAACCATTTAACCACTGTATAGAAAATGATGCATTTGAAATAGTGTGATTTTTTTCCAGATTAGATTACTATGTTTCAAAAACTTATGAGATTTTAGTATTGAAGCTACAGTACTGGTGATACATGACCAAAATGCAACACATGTCTATGTTATTATGTTGGTGTTGTCTGTTTGGAGATATTAGTTTATCATAGGACTGCTTTTCGATGGATTCGAATATGTTAATCAAGTGTTTGAATTTTGAACTACGTATTGGTAGGCTTTTTCACATATTTTTATGTATATCCAATGCAAAAAATTGAACTATTTGGATCTTCTAAACATTTCACCCTTTTATGTGGCAGCCTGTATTGCCGGCTTCTTCATCACTGCTGATAAAACTATTCTACGGAACGCGAGACAAAACACCATCGGGAAGCTTGACAAGTCAACTTGATGCAGAGATGTAATTGTATGTTTCTCCCATTGTGGTGAGATTGATGGTGGCGCACGAAGTTGCCTATTGTGAATGTCATCATTTCATTTGACGAGCTAGTAAATTTTCACTTTAAGCTATCCGAGCCTATGACTTATTCTGTGAAGTACTGTATTGCATGGTGAGTGAAGTCAACTGGTTGATTCAGTTTGTCCCCGGTTTGAGGTTGATTTAATAAAAGATGGGGGGCAGCTTTGTAGGCCCGGGTGAGCTACTATCGACTCTGTGGAGCAGCAAGAATCTGCATCCAGTAGACAATCTCTACTATGTAATTGCTGTTGTTCGCTACTCCAAACGTGCTGCTATTTACATTCTTATATGTCTACTATGCCTCCTGGGTATGTGTTTTAATGTATTGTACATTGTTAGAAGCAATAGGACATCAGTACAAGGTGCGGTTGTTCTATCTCTCCTCTATCGTAACAAGAGTACGAGTAATAATCGTCACTCCTCTAAGACAAAGACGTTACCTGCATCTTCATGGATGTGCGGTTGCAGAGACGGCAAGCTCTTCATGGCTAGTGTGGGGCGGTTAAGATTGACAGTGAAAGAGCAGGGATCAGTCTCGAGCTGGGCGGTGTTTGGACCAGGTCCCAGATGAGCGTCCAATTCGGCTTGGCCCAGCTTGATGCCGGATTGGACTTGGATTGGACCCCCATCACGCAGTAATTGTGAGGCTCGGACTCGCGTCCGCGTGCCATTCCTAGTCAACTCCATGTTGACTTCCAAAAAAAGGTCAACTCCATGTGAAGCAGTAACTGTTGGTCCTCCTCGGACTCACGTTTGCGGGCAATAAAACTGGCCAAAAGCCCGGGTTTTTGCAAAGTCGAAACTCCAATAGCTCACTTGGACTGCTTTGTGCAGCTCTGCTGCTGGCTCCTCTGGAAACATAGAAACGAGGTAATATTCCAACATGAACCATAGTCAGTGGATCGACTGCTGCGAGCTTGCAAGGAAGAAGCCTTTTTTTGGCGGTGTCGCATGCCTTGCCTCCAGAAGATTGAAGCGTCTCTGACGCATGGTGTTGTTTCTTCAGTGTAAACATGTAATGTAATCATATACTTACAGGGCTTGCACTGTGCAGTGGGACTAAGCATATCACTATTTTTGTGTCCTGCATTAGTAGATACTAAATACAACTAAGTTTGGCTGGATTGATGTGGTCAAGTATGTAATGTAACTAGATAATTATGATTTGTCTATATATTTATATATTGTTTAATTCTCATTCAGATGAGCTCAGAGTAGTGTATTTAATTATGGCATGTGTTATGTTTTTATTTTATATAAAACTGACTCTTCATGCTCAAAATAAGTGAATTAAAATACCTGTATTTTTATTGCGTACGTCATGGGTATTTGTTTCTTCACAAAATGTGTGACCTTTCCTTTTCATTGCTCTGGACTAGACCACAGATTCAAGACTCGGTATTAACCGGTGGAATATAACGGTGAATGTCAAGTAATATATGAACCCTGTATCACTATTTATTCATCCTACAACCTTTGCTTTGGTGCTCTTCATGCTGATATAACTTGCAAAAGATGTAATGTAATGATTGTATTTTAAATTGATATTTAAATAATTTATGCCTTCCTGGCTTTAGCCATGTTAATGTATAACGGCTCTAAAGGCTTTGTTGTTGTTTTAAAAGGATTCTGAGCAATGCTTAGAAAAAGCACAACTCCTTTTTTTAAGGAAAAAAAGAATAATGATGCATATTTGGCCCATTGCATAGATGCATGATGGCACATAGCTTTGACATGTTATAAAAAATTTATAGCATATGCTATTTATTTGTATTTCTTGGATTACAAAACAAAGTGATGTCTAAAATAATTGAGGCTAGAGTGCCATGACTACATCCGTTGTTACAGGGACCATCTTTTCTTTGAAATATTATTCTAAGATTAGCTTCTCTCTCATGCTTTCCTCAATCCAATATCAAAATAAAACAGTAAATATTTCTCCCTTAAGTACATGGGATTCTTCAAGAAAATTTTATTGTGAAGCCACATATAAAATATGCAACTTGCAAGTGTCGATAGCCCCTGTTCCTTGAAAGTGGCCTCGAGGAGCATCTAGGTTAATTTGCCGCATGAGTTTTATCTTTTGTTTTGTTTACAAATTAATTAATATCATATTGATTTTGATACAGTAATCTCTTCACATACGAGATTATGCTTTTGGAATTTAAAACTTTTGGCTTAACTTCCAATGCTTTATGCTTAGTGGATATCTGTGACATGGCTTGTACACCTTGAACTTGGGATTTTCAGGTTATTGCTATGTTTTTCGGACCCTTTAGCTGTAGAGAGTTTTAGAGACCTCATCTCACCACTTTTCAATAATAAGGATTCAAATTCTGCTGGTGAGTTCTTTATAAGTCACTTTGGTTTTCACATGATCTGTTTCTGTTATCTTGTACCCTTTATTTGGTAGATTAGCTATGTATTCCGAGGGAAATCTAATTAAGATTCAGGGTATCTTTAAAAATCTAAAGCACTTGACCCTTTAATTCTTCTTATTTCAATTTATGAATCAGGTACAATAAGATAAACTAATTTAACCGCAAGGATGCATGGAATTTTCATTTATTAAACTATTGTTGTATTGTTCTAATTTTGTCTTACTTCAGAACTTTATCTCTTCTCGGCTTGAATGGTTAGGGTCTCAATTAGATAATCATAATGGAAAATTTCTTCTGCTTTTTTATTGCCAGCTGTTTATGCTCGCTACTTCAGAATACATGTTGATTACATATCCCACAAGTCAAATCATGGGCCCGTTTACTTGATAGAGTGGTGGACTACTACAATTTGAGCCGGTCAAGAAAAATGAACATTCTACCCACAGTTTCTTTTCGAGTTAATTTCAGAAAACCATAACTATTCAATCCTTTGTTGCAAATAATTACAACTTTTAAAACCAGTTTTACAAAAACCACAAGTATTTACGCAGTTTGTTTCACAAAATCACAAGTTTTAGCTCTGGTCCCACATGTCAGATATATGAGTTGTAGTTTTGTACAGTACAAGATACATTGTATTTTACTTTGTACGTGCCATTTATTCATCTCATCAGAACTTACGATATGATTATTTGTCACGAAACAGGGGCTAATACTATAGGCTTTTCACCGACAGTGTGTTGCTACCCACCCTACTGGAACAATGTTGGGTTTATCTTGCTGGAACCAATCACATCGGTGTTCGTTTTCGGCGGGTCGTTGGAAGCAGACGGACGCACGGAGGGGTCGTGGTGGAGCCGGAGAGAAGCCGAGGAGGCGTGTGCTATTCTTTATTATTATCATTATTATTTTTTTGATAACGGCGAGTGCTAGTTCGTCCTGTTCACCGTCTCCGTCCACGGAGCTCGAGCTATGAGAATAGCAGCGCGTTTTTGCAGGGCTTGGTTCGTGGGTCGTGTAAAGTGAACCTCTACCTATAATATGCTCTTCTAGATGCATACCCCTACCTATAATATGCTCTTCTAGATCGTTACTCCCTTCGTCTAGAAATGTAAGCATTTATTGACTTTCGAAATCATGTTTGACCATTCATCTTATTCAAATTATTTATAAAATTTATATTTATTTTATTATAATTTATTTTAGTTATACATATATTTTAAATATGATTTCTTTATTTTTGTATTTGAATAAATATTTTAAATAAGACGAATGGTCAAACCTGAAGTCTAAAAGTCAACAAATTCTTACATTTTTAGACGAAGGAAGTATGCACCAAGCACAAACAAACATGCAGCAGCAGGTAGCAACGATCTTGCCGCTGGATCGAGGCCAAATGTGGCTAGCATCTGACGCAGTTTCGTAGCGTAGAAAGAAAGAAAGTACTAGTACGTACTAGGAGTACTATACTTGCCAACTGTGGCTAGCATCAATCAAAAAAAAAAAACTGTGGCTAGCATCAGATGCAGTTTCTCCGTTCGTTCCAGACTACGACTCTACGACGCAAATGTACGTGAGCTGCCCTCTTTTTGCTTCGTTCTCCCTCCTCCGATCAAGAATTTTGTTAGGGTGTTTTTCTTTCAAGTAGCGAAGATCATTTCTGCCCCGACGAAATAAAAATGACGACAACAAAAAATCATACGGAAAATCACGAATATAGCAGGACATTATGACCAATAAAACCGGGAATTATATATATATATAGCAATAATTTTTTTTTTGCGAAAAATATAGCAATAATTAAATATATCACCAGCCTGGCTGCAATAAATTCGTTCCTTGTGCATTAGAATTTCTCCCCGGCCAACCCTCTATATATTCGTACCTAAATCAACAGCATTTTTCCACCAGAAAGAAAGAATAATACAGCAAACACTCCCAAGGTGCCTTTCTGGAGATGAAGTCCGTGAAGCTTGTCCACGCACTTGTATTTCTTTCGCTGCTACTGCTGTGTTCTTTTGCAAATCATGCAGACGGTATAGAAAGAGACTCCGTGTTTCATTCTTAACTGGTTACAGTATGTGGATTGTTATATGGTCGTCCAGATATTTGATGCTTTTTTTTGTTGAAAATCTTTGACAAACAGCCCGAGCCATGAATGAAGTAGGTGGCAAAGCATTATTCCACCTTCCTCCAAAAAATACATGCTTCAAACAGACTCCTATTTCATGCTTTCCGAAAAGATGCGGCTGGTGCTGTTTTGGAAATACCAATCGATGTGCTGATACAGAGGAAGACTGCAAAAGGTTTTGTCATAATTAGTTACAAGATTGTGATAGTAATATATAATACCGACTGTGAATGTGGCGATGAATAATAAGAGACAGATGAAGTTTGTGCGGAATGAGATAATAATGAAGACTAGATGAATGTAACAATACTTTTCAGTGCCTAGTTCATGCTTAATTTCCATGGTTGTCTTTCTGGGATTTCAGTAAAAATAAAATAAATTTCATGACAACAGTTCATGTTGTTATATTCTGAACTTATTCATCTTCTGCCGAGGAATAACCAACTGAATAGCTAACATTAAGAAATTCAACCATTAACTTCCCCTTTGCTTCACGGGTTAATCAGAAGCGGGTAAGATCAAATCAATACGGTACCAACAATTAGATGACAACAGAAAACAAAAAAAAGTAACTGTGATTATATCCATCAATAATCACAGAAAAAGTGATAACACAGGGTGGATCTAGCACATGCGTTGGGCTTTCTTCTTTAGAGGGCAGTAACATGAGAAGCCACAGGTTACGGCTCAAAAACCAACTCGAGTTCAAACACTAAGATTATTAATAACTAAATCTAAGGCTTTGTAAAAAAGTGGGAGAAAAGAGAAAACAATTTCGTCAGGGGCAAATCTGTGCTCAAGCAACAATCGTATTGCCTACAGGAGCCATGGCAACTGAAACGATTACTTGATGCATCAATCTATCCCCTTCTTGCAAAAGAAGACGAGCATGCAGGGCAGCAGGGGTGAGTGCTCGCACCAACAAAGATCAAGATAGAGAATAAGGGGAACGAAAAAAAAAGCAACTCAAGATTGATGTGGAGAGAAACAGGGCATGATACATGGGATCTTGGAGTGATGAAGCTCAATTACCCTGATCTTTTCGAATTTACACTTCAAAATAATTTGAATGTGCATTCATTTCTGCAAGCAGATATGACTACTCAGTTCTGGCTACCCCTTTCCATGACTGCATCAGCACAACTGACTCTGCTACAGGGATCTCTGCAGAATTTGGTTATTAACCTGGATGAGAAAGATTGCTGGGGATATATTTGGGGTAATCACGACTTCATAATGCAAAAAGCCTATCACAAACTCCTTGGTTCTACTCCAACCTCGCCATGGTTCAAATGGATGTGGCAATCCTGCTGCCGAAATAGATTGAAGTTCTTTTTTTGGCTTCTTTTAAGAGATCGCATCAACACAAGAAACTTACTCCGAAGGAAAAACAGAGTACTGGACACCTATGAATGTGTCCTTTGCAATAACAATGCTGAAGAGACCATCTTACACCTCTTCCTCCAGTGCCCATTCAGTGCTACTTGTTGGAGTCAACTGGGCATCTCATGGAATACAAATCTTCAGCCAGACAGGATGCTTTTTCAAGCAAAAAGAAGATTTCGATCTATAATCTTCAGAGAGGTTCTAATCATTGGATGTTGGGCAATTTGATGTCACAGAAATAGCATTATTTTTGACAATGTTACTAGAAACATGGAGAGAGCTAAATTACATTTCAAGGAGGAGATCAACCTGGCAGCTTTGAGAGCTAAAGCTAGTGTCAAGATTTTGCTAGACAGATTCATATGTAATATATGCTAATGAAAAGAGTCTAGTATAGGTTTTTATTTGTGGCCAGGGCCCACTCTGTAAATTTGTAACTTTACCCATACAAAATCAATAATAAAAAAAATAGGTAGGGGGCTTCCCTACTGACTTCGGTAAAAAAAGAAACGATAGTAGCAGATCGAAGTGGATGAAAAGCAAGAGCTGTGACGGGCGGCGACGGCGGCTTTGGGCGGTGGAGCTCGGGAACCGGGACTCATCAGCATGGGCGACCTCGGATTGTGGCGGAGCGGAGGAGGAGCTCGTAAATCGGCAATCACAGTTGAAGCTGGGCAACAAGTTGACGGTGGCGGCGTGGCACATGAGGCTGGGCAACAAGTTGAGGAGGTGGTGCTTGCGACGGGGATGCGAACGGTGGCGGCGCAGCTCCTGGTGATGCGAACGGCGGCAGCGGCGGCGACTGAGGTACAACAACAAGTTGTGGCGGAGGCGGCGCAGCTCCTGGTGATGCGAACGTGGGTGGCGGCGGTGGCCAACTCCTGGGGATGGGAGCGTGGGCGGCGCAGCGCCTGGGGATGGGAACGGTGGCGACGACGCACGAGGGCGAGCCATCACGACTCGATCGGAGAGGAACGGGAGGTCGGCGCCGGTAGCAGGGAAGAAGTACTAGTGGATCACGATAAAGATTCCAGTCCTGCTGGCCTCACCAACATACCGTATCTCTACGATACGAAATGTATACTGGGTTCGTATTGCAAATTGGATATCTGATATCCAAGTGGGCCTAACAGTGGACCCATCAGGCTCAAATCTCAACAAGGCATGATCCAAAGGTTGCATGTACAGTGACCCGAGCCATGCATGGCTTTTTTAACATTCCGGTAGCAGCTACCAAATACCGATGCAGTGCACTTATCAGCAGTGACAATGGCCTTCACATACTAATTACTATTATGATATCAATTCGAACCAAGGGCATGTCATTGATTATCAACCAAGGGCAGCTGAACGTGCGGAATAATCACAGCTAGCTGAGCAAATGAAGTTAAACTGCCATTTTATATTAATGAACTCTAACATGAAAGAACAACCAGGCTACCATAAAGGTATCCGGAGCATAGGCGAAGGGTAAAAGAATGCCTAGTGCGTATAGTTGAGACGATGCGACACGCTGGTGTCTCGTCTCCGAAATAGGAAGGAGTATGCTGTTACCCACTCATGGACAGCATAACAGCTTTTTTGCGACCAATAATCAGGCCAGTGGGCGGACGGAGTATGTGACAACTGAAGTCATAGCTATATATATAGGTGAGGAGGATACTCATATATAATATGCTCTTCTGGATCGTTAGGCACACAGCCCGGCCGAACAAGCATTCAGCAATTAGCAGGTACTAGCAAGGATCTTGCCTGCTGGGTCGAACCAGCCAAATGTGGCTAGCATCGTTAGGTTAGCATCAGATGCATAGTTTCTGTTCGTTCCAGAGTAGGATAGGATGAGTCGTCCATCTGCACGACGGCACAATTTCCCTCCTCCGACGATAGGGCCCGTAGGGTGTTTTTCTTTCAAGTAGCGAAGATTATTTCTCCCCCGACGAAATAAAAATGACGACAACACAAAATCATACGGAAATCACGACGACCAATAAAACCGGGAATTATATAGCAATTAATAAATAAATATATCACCAGCCTGGCTGCAATAAATTCGTTCCTTGTCCATTAGAATTTCTCCTCTTTATATTCATACGTAGATCAATAGTTTTTTCCACCAGAAAGAAAGAATACAGCAACCACTCCCAAAGCGTGCCTTTTTTTTTTTTGGAGATGAAGTCCCTGAAGCTTGTCCACGCACTTGTATTTCTTTCGCTGCTACTGCTGTGTTCTTTTGCAAATCATGCAGACGGTATAGAAAGAGACTCCGTGTTTCATTCTTAACTGGTTACAGTATGTGGATTGTTATATGGTCGTCCAGATATTTGATGCTTTTTTTTTGCTGAAAATCTTTGACAAACAGCCCGAGCCATGAATGAACTAGGTGGCAAAGCATTATTCTACCTTCCTCCAAAAAATACATGCTTCAAACAGAGTCCCGTTTCATGCTTTCCGAAAAGATGCGGCTGGTGCTGTTTTGGAAATACCAATCGATGTGCTGAGACAGAGGAAGACTGCAAAAGGTTTTGTCATAATTAGTTACAAGATATGATACCGACTGTGAATGTGGCGATGAATAATAAGAGACAGATGAAGTTTGTGCGGCATGAGATATTTCATTTGCTAAAATAGTGCTTTCTTTTTTTAATTAGTTTTTGTCCTTATCATTTATTAAGGACTGCTATATCTCTCTCTATATATATAGTGTTGAACATTCAAGTATTTTATATACGACACATATCCGAGGTGTTGTCACCCATCCTCGCAATATAAAAAAGTGGCTGTGATGATGGAGCTAGTAGTGTCGCGTCGCGCTTTGCTTGCGGCTGGTCACCACCGCACCCGGCCGTCCCTTGCCATTTCCGGATCACCAGTCACCACCGCACCCGCTACGTGTGCACAAATGGGAAAAGGACTCAATAACACAGTTGCTTTCCTTTCTCCCAAGGAATCAACAGCTGATGAACTGAGCTCTGATAGAGAGTGACGGGGACTCTCGTCCACATGTCTTTGCTTGCTTAATTATAGTAGTACTCTCATGCATGTGGAGGCAGAGCGCGCCGGCCATTTTCTTCTTATTTTGATTCTCGTGAAGTGAAGTTGATCTCATCGCAGCAGCTAGCTAGCTAGCACACTTTGGCAATAGCGCCCCTGGCACCGATCGATAAACATCGACTGGTGATGGAGGACTCCTCTCTTGCAATTGTAGCTTACTTATTGTGAGCACGAAATCAAATGTTTTTATTTTGTCCAAGTAAATTGGCACTAGCTACTTCTGGCCTACAACGCGTTTCGAGTGCAAGTGAAACGTTTACTTGGATGAGACCTCTTTTTTTTTTTGAAAAGAGTGACACCTCTTGCAAAAGACTACTTTTAGGACCTTTTTATATTACAGTCCTAAGAGCAACTCCAGTGGAGCACTTAAAAGCCCCTCTACTCTAAAATTTAGAGGCTTGACCACAAAACTCAACTCCAAGCGAGCTCTACTAATTAAACAGTGCCTATATTTTTCATACGCCTTCAAATCTCACCTCGAAGCCTCGTATTCCTAGAGACCCTCCGAACCAACCTCCAAAACGTGGGACCCAACACTTTTCTTTTCTTTGCTTTCTTTTCTCTCTCTCCCTCTCTCTCTTCTCTCTCTTGCCGCGTCCCTCCCCTTTCGGCCTACGGCGAGCCCCATGCCGCGCCACCGCCTCCTCCTCCTCGCCGGCGGGCCTCGCCACCGCCTCTCATATTGGTCGACTGAGGTGGGTGAGGAATGGGAGCTCGTCGGGCTTGTGTGCGAAGAAGCAGAGGCGGGTGCGGGGGATTTGAGCAGCACGCGGAGGAATTTGGTGATCTGGATGGTGGAGCGGGGGAGGAGGTCGCCGGCGCGGAGGCCGTAGAAGGCGAGCGCGTCGGCGGACGCGTCGACGGCGAGGAGGTGCGAGGCGGTCACGGTGTTGGACGCGCCGACGACGAAGGTGGCAAGGTGCAAGGCTGTGGCACCGCACGGTGGCCGGCGCGCGCGCCGCCTGCGAGGGCGAGACCGAGAGGATGTAGCCCAGCACCGCCGTGCTGCCGTACGTCACGGCCACCATGGCCGGCGTGCGGAGCTCCAGCGCCGCGGACTTGTCGTCCTCTACCGCGCGCCGGAACGCAACCAGGTCGTCCGCCGTAGCCAGCTCAAGTACAAGGGACGCCGTCATCAAATCCTTGGACGTCGCTGCCACCGGCGGCGGAGTCGATGACGGTGAAGAAGAAGGACTCGAGGGAGCTCTTGAGGTTCGCGGCGAAGACACTCTTTTCTTGGCAGGCCATGGCGCTATGGAACGAAGCACAATCTGCTGTTTGCAGCAAGCGTCCAAATAGCTCAGCCCTTGCTTGGGCTTGGGCGCCGGCGTAGCAGGTCGAGGGGGCGACGGAAGAGACACGGCACTCGGAACCAGCGGGGCTCAGTCTTTTTTCTTCTGATAAACCCAGCGGGGCTCAGTCACGGCGGCGCTCGGTGGCGCAGGCAAGGAGCTGAAGCAAAATCAGAGTTGTCACCCTGGCAGGTGGCCCCCACGCGAAATAGAGGCTCCAAATGAGCTTTCCGCTGGAGTTGACATCCATTTTTTCACCTCTATTTATCCAGGCCAGTATGCAAAATGCCTTTTGTAGGCTTACATTTACATACTGCCGCTGGAGTTGCTCTAAAACGTTTGTCTCTCAGTGTCCAAAAAAAAAACGTCTGTCTCGTGGACGAGTGCAAGTGACCCTGTAGCCACGAGCGGATCGACACGCGGGGTTAAGGCCGCAATGGCCTATAAAAACTAGTCCGGCTCTCCCTCTCCTGGTTTCTCTCCCTGTCCGATCGAGAGGTAAGCCTTTGGATTCCAGCATACAAAGGATCGGAGGAGGATTCTATAGCTGATCAACAAGGAGCGAGCACGCGGCTGTCAGGGGTACGTACGCCTCTTCTACATCATCGTCCTCCTCTCCTGCTGCTTCCGGCTGGGTTAATTACTAAGCTAGTTGATTTGATTCAGGATGTTTCTAGTATTTTGTACTTCAGTTCCTAGATTATTCTAGCTAGTTTAGCTGTTTAATTAGCTCGTGTCTATCTCTTGTACGCATAGAGTCTAAAATATATGGACGCAAGAACATTCACCTGCCTATTCTCGCCGGACACGGCCAGCCCACCGGATGCCTGCTGTCGTTCTGCGCGTGCAGCAAGTCAACCATATCTGTTCTGCAGGGAGATCGATCCCTTCTTCCAGTACGTAGTATTACCACTCGAACCTAGCTCACAAGACATACCTACGCCTTGCTTGTGCTCCCCAGGGCCTCCGATCCTCCAGCTGACGTTGTTGTGATCATCGCCGTGGAAGCGGCGCCTCGATCTCTTTCTTTTTGTGAGGAACAAGTCAGGTTAATTAAGTTGTGTTTGTCGATTAATAGGGCAAAGATGCGGCCTAGCTAGCTATATTGTCTTGTTATGGAGCCCAGCAGTAGAGGGTTTTCCTTAAAAATACGAGTATGCATGGCGTGCTTTCTTTCTGTTTTCTGCATTGCATGCATATATCGTTCTTTTTATGGCCTATTGCACTCGAAACATTGTTATTACTATTTAATTTGATCAAAACTTCTCAAAACTAAGTTTTGTGCAATTGCAGGTTGTGACCATGGCGGTGAAAAAGGTGGACCTTGTCCTCCTGTGTACCAGGCTGGCTAGTCTCGTACTAGCCAGCGTCGCGCTTGGCCTTTTCAAGCACACCTACCAGTTCAGTTCATTCAAGTAAGCACACCATGCACAAATTCATATATTGCCTGTACTAGTTTCTTTCACCGAGAAATATTTCTGGTCTAAAATAATTAATTATCATTATTTTTTCACAACTTAATAGTCATTAGTTTGATCCAACGGTGTACTAGATTTAATTCCAGAAATAAATCAACAACTAATGACCATCAATAAGATTAATATTGTCAAAGTAATATGTTTATAATACAAAAATTCATCATAATTAATAAGTTAGTCATTTTTATAGGCCTAATTGATCACCATCATTATTATTGTAGTCAATGTTTAGTGCATTTAACACAAATTCGTATGAATAAATTTTCTAAATTTAAGTGCAATTACTAAACTACCTTCAACTAATGAACATTAGTTGAGGAAAAATAATGACTAGAAAACTCCTATTTCACTGACAAGTTCTCCTTTTGCGATGCAGCACTGCTAGTCTGGCGCAGTTTTTCCACATCACCACGGTTTCCATCGAAATCGCTGGCCAGTTGGTATGCTTCTCCAGGGGTACGCGGCCTGTACCTCAGGATCGATGTCTGTGCTTCCTGGTGCTCGGTCTCGACTGGGTATCTACTATATCTCTCAAGCGCCTGACCATATTCTCTCTTTTTTCTGTTTTTTCTCACACGACTATATATGTTTTTCATGTGGCCACACAGGTGGTTGCTGTCCTCACGTACACCTCGGCGGCCGGGACTATTGGAATCACCCTACAGTTGCATAGGCCCGAGGGGCTTGTGGACAATGTTCTTACGAAATGGCTCGAAGTGAACATGGTGTACGGACTCCTTGGTGTAAGCAGTGGCATATGTGCCACAGCAACGGCCATATGCCGCATGCTGATTGCTTCCCGTTCCGACGGCCCCCTGCAGTTCAACAACCAGCACCAGCATTAGACTCAGACGCACTTGTATCCCTGATTGAGAGTCATGCATGCCATGCATTGAATATCCTGTGTAATGCTCCAACATAGTAATAAGACCAGCATTAGACTCAGACATACTTGTATCCCTGATTGAGAGTCATGCATGCCATGCATGCATTGAATATCCTGTGTAATGCTCCAACATAGTAATAAGATTTTTTCGTGATGGCACGCCACAAAACATGCAGGTTTGGTGGCACTACTAGTACTTGTACTTGTACAGACCTTCTGATGAAGATGACGCTGGCTTACAACGTTAAGATGAATCACAAGGTTCTGGACCCTTCCTGTCAGCCAATATGTGCTTGCCTGCAGTGTACTACCAGTCGGGCTGATCGACAGTTGGACACGTCCTGCATGTAACTAGGCACCTCTCCATCTTTTGCATCAAATATGCTCTACTCAGCGACAGCAACGGTGTATCGAAATAGGGACGAATCGTTGATCATCACGCAGCTGCGCTGCTGATACCAACCATCCACTTATTATGTTTGAATGCATAGCGCCTTTTCCACCGGCCGTATGAGAGTCGCTACATCTGCAGCTCCGTCCACGTGAGATCAACCTATTGCTGCTTTATGTCACATGTGTCTAACAAAATCTTATTAACAAGACCAGTAGATCTCTTGCGTGCCGCTTGTTAAGGCAAGCATGGAACGGATACGGTGGTACTAACAAATAAGCCGCAAAACATGAAAGCGCTTACGTGTCCCTTTTCTAACAAAAATATAATCCTGAATTATTTTATGTAGAAACAAATGAAGGCATCTTTGACTCAAGATGCTATGAATTAAAATATAAACAAAATATTATTAGATCAAGAACAAATCATTAATTAATTATAACTAAAACAATTTCACCCACTCAATACAAGGGACATGCTCTTGGATAACTCTACATCAATATTATGGAAGCACGCAGTCAACAGAAATTTGTTTTCATTAATCATTGTGATTGCGCACTCCAAACACCCATGAACACATCAGTCATAGAAACCTTAGCGGCTCTCCAAAGACAACAAAACACCAACACCCATGAACATATCATAGTCATAAAAACCTTAGCTGGAACAAGACAACGCTCACTCTCGCGACAATCACTCTACATCCACCACACTCTTGTTTCCCATTTGCCTTGCCCCTTATATCCTACATAAACATTTTCCCTGCTAGGGGTACCATCTGCCGATCAGGTACCTTGTTCTAGAGATATTCGACGATATTTCGACATTGAATGCTGCAAAATAGTTGACAATCAGTATGTGAAGAACCAAGAATTACGAAATGAATTATGATTTTCCATTATCTAATATAATCATGGAGCTATGGCTAGACTAAATGAATCCAATAGTTCATGGAGAAAAGAAGTGACAATAACAATATTGGCATGTTGATGCTGTAGCTCTAGTGAAGAGCGTGATAAAATAGAAATGAGGTAAGCACCACACACCAAAATGGATCTAAACAACCAAAGAACTATCCACAAAGGCACAAAGCAACAATATTAGAAATATGTTGCAAATCAGTGCACAACTAACCAATGTCATTGCAAAAAATATGCGAGGCCACAAATACATGGCAAGATCACGAGGCCACAAATATCATTTCCATCCAAGTGACCACAATTTCTCAATTCAATGGTTGCTAAAATTTCAATCTGATTATATCGCTATAATTTTAAGTAAAATAGGAATGCACTTACGTGTGAAAACGTAATATTCTACAATAACTTCCAGCTTGGGCGCTGGTAAGTGTTGGATCAGCAGGGTAATAGGAATGGTAAGATCGACTTAAATTTCTTTTCTGCCTTTGCTCTTTCGGTGCCTTTCACACACTCTTGTTCCAAAAGAATATTCAAAGGATGAGACAGCACGAAATAGAGTGTCATTTATTTATATTTACATAAATCTAAGCATAATAACAGTATAAACAACTAATTAAGAACAATATGCACTAAGATGGATTGTCTAAACTACTGACTTTAGAACATAATGGTGAATACCATAAATACACACAAGAAATGTACCCTTTGCAGATTAAATAGCCACTAACTGTTGAACTTTCAGTCAGCCAAAGTATTCAGTTCATCAAACATTTAAGTGTGATAGAAAGAGATCTATGGTCATTGGCTGGAATCAACTCTTTTGGCATGCATCAAATATTTGTAACTGTTAATGTGTGCAGTGAAGAAAAGAGAAAAATACTTGCTCGCGCACGGAAGAAGTGATGGAGAACACTGAATTTACCTCTCCATTAACAGCTTGCTGCAGGTTGCCTTCAAGCTGCAAATAAAACTCTACTCCCATCAATATCTTTAGGATAAAATTTTTGCTGCAAACATTTATTGAAAGCAAAACGCTGAACCCTAATTTTCGGCTCCAACCAGGAACACATATTATTCTTGTAAAAAAGGAAATCCATATACTTCAATTGTGCATAAAAGCAGTAAGAGATGCTCAACATTTGAGAGCAACTGAGATGATATTTCTTTTTTTTTCTCTTCGGAAATAGAATGCTGCCTTGCTTAATGTCACAAAAAAAAACGAAGATATTTTTGCAAGGTGTATTTTTGCAGAACACAAAGATCAAACCTGTGCCTTAGTACGGCATTCTTCATAAAGATGATAATGCAAAGATATAAGTTTCTCTGAACAAAGACAAACAAATGAGAAGCTAATGAGTTGAAAGTTTGAAAACTAAGGAATGAAATATTTGAAATTCCATTTACACCACCAAGAAGCTTGCAGCCAGTGTTTGAAATCCCGGCCGGATCCCGGCCGGTTTCACGGATTCCGGAGATCCCGGTCCGGGCCGGTTTCACCGGAGACCGGGATTCCGGATTTGAAATTTGAATTTTTTGAAATTTTGAAAGAATTTGATATGAAAATATGTAAAAAAACTAGATGAAAAATCATGATTTATGGTGAAATCGAATCATAAAAATTATGAGTTTTGAGTCATGAAAAAAATGAAGTAAAATACAAGTTAAGAAAGAAATAAAAAAAAAGAGGAACCTTATCTAAACCACCACCACAGCAGCCACCCGCTTCTTTCCCCGACCAACCGCACGCGCTCCAGCAGAGCTAAGGCGCTCCTCCGCCGCCGCGTCGCAGAGCCGCCGCCGGGGCCGGGATCCCGACCGGAAGCTCGGAATCCCGGTCGGGACGTCGGGATCCCGGCGCCTCGGCCGGTCCCGCGGTCGTCGCCCTCCCATCCGGTGCCGCACGCCGGGATCCCGACCGGAAGTTCGGAATCCCGGCCGGGAGCTCGGGATCCCGACGCCTCGGCCGGTCCGGGGCCCGTCGCCCTCCCTCCCGCTGCCGCACACCGGGATCCCGACCGGGAAGCTCGGTTTCCCGGCCGGGAGTTCGGGATCCCGGCGCCTCCGCCACTCCCGTTCGGGTATGCTTTTTACTCGATTTTCTCTTTATTTTCTATGTATGTTTTGGTTTGTGTATTAGAAATAGTAAAGTAAAAAATAGAGCATTTCGAATTGTTACTAGGAAATAGAAGTTGATAACTTAGAAAATAGAAATAGGTGTTATGGTTTATTGAATTAGGAATGTATATGTTATACACATTTTTTGTTTATTGCGAGTCAAGTATGGCGGAGCGTCGCGGTGATAGCATTTGGGAACATGGAGAGAAGAGAGGATCCGGATGGTTTTGCAAATATTGCAAGTGTGGAAGGGGCGGAGGCGGTGCAACAAGATTTAAAGAACACTTGGCATGCAGGGGAAGTGAGGTGGTGCATTGCACTAGTGTGCCACCGGATGTTCGTGATTTTTTTCGAGCCGACATAGATCGGATCGCGCAGAAGAAAAAGAGTAGAGCACAAGAGAGACTCCGTAGGGAGGAAATTGCAGCTGAAGGAAATGTTCGAGATGAAGATGATCCTGAGTTGCAGCGTGTCTTGCACATGTCTAGGGAGGAGGATGCATTTGCTAGACGAGTCCGTGATGCAGGAGGCCACTATGAGCATGGTGGTGGTTCTCGGTTCATCTCGGGTCCCTACTCGGGGTCGTGGAAGTGGTGGTGGTGGTTTGATGGGAATGTTCGTAAGGTCTACCTCGACTAGAAGAGGTAGCTCTGGGGACGCAACGGTGCAAACAAGGATAGATACCGGGCCGTGGTCAAATAAAGCTAAGACTCGCGAGCGTGCAATTGGAAGGGCTTGGGCTAAATTCTTGCATGCTGAAGCCATACCCGGTGTGAAGGCAGATAGTCCTTACTTTGTTTCGGCCATTAAGGAAACACAAAGATGGGGTAAGTGTATGTGTTATATTCATTTGCAATTGCAACTTTACGGTGAATCTAACAAGTTCATTACTCGTAGGAATGGGCGTTCCCTCTCCAAGTGGACGAGAGGTTAATGGGATATATTTAGATGAGAATGAGGCGGATATCAAGAAGCACTTTGCAAGATTTAAGATGGATTGGCCTACACATGGCATTACAATAATGTGTGATTCTTGGACAGGACCTACTCGGAATGAGTGTCATCAACTTTATGGTTTATTGCAATGGCATAATGTTTTTTCACAAGTCTGTTGATGCCACTGGACTAAGTCAGGATGCAAATTACCTTTTTAAGGTACTAAGATCGTACATTTATGTGTTCACATACATTTATGGTACTTATGCAAATTACCTTGTTGCTTGCAGGAAATTGAAAAAGTGCTTAAGGAACTTGGTCCGGATCATGTCGTGCAAATCATAACAGATAATGGTGCCAACTACAAGAAGGCTTGCAAGATGATTACACGCAAGTATCCTATTGTGTGGCAGCCATGTGTGGCACATACTATCAATTTGATGCTGAAGTCGGTTGGAGAGTTTCCGAACACAAAGCTGTGATCGATGCAGGAAGAAGGATATGTCGGTGGCTTTACAATCACAACAAATTACATGCTATGATGAGAGCTGCTATTGGAGGGGAGTTGGTGAGATGGAATGCAACACGTTTTGGCACAAACTATATGTTTCTAGAGAGCATGCTTCGTAAGAGAGACAAATTCATGTCTTTTGTGGCTTCAAGCACCTTTCTTACAAAGTCGCTTTGCTGACACTCGTTGAGGGAAGGTATGCTCATTCATGTCTATCTAGCTTATCTTGGTGGGACAACATGGATCATGTGCTCAAGACTCGTGGAACCATTGTATGGATTTCTACGCTTTGCGGATCAGGATAAGAATCCGAATCTAAGTGAGGTTCTGTTAAGGTTCAATGTGCTGAAACAACAATATGAGAGTCTTTTCCATAATAACAAGGTTGAATATGACCGCTACATGAATATCATAGAGCCTAGGATGGGAGATATAGCTAACGACACCTACGTTAATGCAGGTATGACTAAGTGCAAGATTGTTCTTATTTATTGTACTTTCATGAGATAATGCTCACATGTATGTCAACAACTGCAGGATTGAACCCAAGGACTCACTATGCTTACACGACAAGCCAAAGCATTCATTCTGAACTTCGTACAGCATTTGAGTTTATGACGGACACAAATACATGCATGCTTGCACTCCAAGAAGTTGAGAACTACAGTACGCAATACCGGTTCTTTTTCAAAGGAGTTAGCGAGAAAGATGGCATTTGATAGCAATACTTCTCCTGGTATGTGAATTTAGTAATATAGTTCATTGCCAATTTAATTCATGTTGTACTTATGTTTTCCACTTCTTGTAACAAGCACAATGGTGGGCAATGTTTGGTACCGACACTCCAAACCTACGTAAGCTAGCCTTACGCCTTGTCTCACAGTTGTTGTTCTCGCTAGTGGATGTGAGCGCAATTGGAGTACATTTGCCTTGATCCATACAAAGGTGCGCAACAGGATGTCATACAACACGCTTCACAAGTTGGTGTATGTGAATTATAACTTACGCATTCGTATGAGGGAAGCTGCTTTGTATAAAGTGATCGAAGAAGATCCTTTCCACAAGCTAATGGAGCTATCCTTGTACGATGCATCAAATCCAATAAGAGACTCGGATGGAGAAAGGCCGCTCAAATGCAGATCCTGTTCTAGATGAGGAAGCCACAGACAAGTGATGTTCCTATACCATCCAAAATGGTGATTGAGGGTGATGATCCAATGGAGTTGGAAAGAATTATGGGAACAAGTGATCTAGTCTCCCGGTCGTAGCGTCATGTCGGTGAAACACACACGGGTAAGCGGAAATATAAAGTCGTGCCACGGAAAGCCGTTACAAAGAGAAAGAAAAAGACTATTGAGAAAGACGTCCGAAGTGATGAGTCAACCGAGGATGATAATAACAACAGCCCTACTTATCAAGAGTCAAATGACAGTAGCTCACCATCCGATTCAGGTGGAAACGTTGGCGGTCCAAGTGGTATACCACCTTCCTCTCCCCTTCGATTCACAGGTAATATAAGCAAATATATTATGTACACAAATTAAATTTATCATATATACTTACCATTTATTTGCAGGTGAGACACAATTCACGCACGCTACCCAGGATCGGGATCATGGTGCTCCAGCTTCACAACGGCTTGTGATGCAACAAGGGAGAAGAAACCGAGGTGGGCAATATGATCAAGGTAGCTACCTCTCACCTCAAGCAAAGTGATAGTTCCTATAGTGCAACTCAACAAAGTGCTAGCTCCTATAGTGCAAGTTCCGAGCAATATCCATATGGCCGCTATGATTACAAATTGGGTGATCCATCCACCGAATCACCGATTACATGGATTTATGAGTGGCAAGATCCACAGAGCTTACAATATGTGGTACTCGGATTGGCAATGCACCCAAGAATGGAGACGAATAACTTGGCATGAATATAGGGCACGATTATTGGCTACCGAACGAATTCAACTCATGTCAACCCAGGAATACCAAGAGGCACAATACAATACATGGCAGCAACCATGGTATTGAGTTTATGTTTATCTATCATAGTTTGTATTTGTCATCGACGTATTAGTTGTGAACTTCATTTAGGAACTTGTAATTGAACTATGTGATGGATGTATGTTTTATGTTTTTATCATGATTTGTGATGGATTAATATTTTATGTGTCATGAATATGAGTAGAAATATTATGGAACTGTTATACCAATTTTTTAATTAATTCTGCGCCTTTTTTTCATGTTTTAACCTCTCCTCGGATTTTATAATTATGTCACCGGATCCCGGAAATCCCGGCCGGATCCCGGTAATCCCGGCCGGGATCCCGGTCCGTCCCGCCGTAGCTCCAAAAACGGATTTTGACCGGATTTCGGACCGGGATTTCCGGTTTCCGCGGAATCCGGCGTCCCGGTCAGGACCGGATTACCGGGATAAACGGGAAAGTAAACCTTGGTGTGGAGGTTCATTGCAGATGGTCATTTTTCTTGTAGGTAGCATTATGAATAGTAAGAAACAAATTTGCCTACCAAGAAACAAATCTTTTCATTTAATTCATTGTTTCCTAAGGCTAGCTTTTCTTCAGCACCGACTTGTCAAGATTGTTTTGATGGATATCAATAGTCGCATATGACAGCTGTATTAATTTTCCAACTCTGCAAGATGAAGACCAATCAGAATACTTATTATCTGGGTTGAACATGATGGAATATCTAATGCATAAAAAGATATATTTTGCAGTTAGTTTTTCTATTAAGATCGATAACAACATGACAACAATTTTTTTATAGTGTTTACTGAAGTAGGCATAGCATGAATGATATATAATATGGAAAAAATATTATGGTTATCCAAAAACCCTACAGCCTGGTTGGCGGTATCCAGATGGAGGAAACGATCCAATGGTTGTTGATCGATGAAGGCAGCCAATGCAAATTTCTATAATCACATAACTTGCCTCAACTCTGATGTGGCGCTAACATGGCAAAGGAAAAAACGTCACAAAATGAAATTTTGCCAGCTAAGTTTTTGCTTATGGCCCAATTAAGTTTCCTCTCATTAAAAAACAAGGTCAAAAAACCTGGCCCATTAAAATACAATCCATTGTCCTAATCAATTAATTATCACTTCAACCCAAATCAGATATAAACCCATACATAGATTAATTCTGATCCAACATATCATCACATGCAACAAGTCTCAAAAAGAAAAAAGATGCTAGTTTCTAATACAAATGAAGTCTAAAGTTTGTGCCACCTTAGAACACCTCCAAAGATCATTTACATTGTTTCCCTAAAGACGATCAGAACCACTCTAAAGATCATGCAGCCCAAATCTCCGTAACGGATAAGACGAAGACAAAGATCACGAAGGAACTACACAGCAGTCACTAGACACAAAGGTGTTCTGACTTTTGACAGAAACATGAGAAGCAAATAAACTGAAGTCATCTGTGAGGGCCAGAAAATAACAGATGAAATCACATGCTAGAAGAAGCCAAATTTCAAAGAGTCACAAAGCAAAATAACAGATGCAAAGAGTTAAGGCAGCCTCACAGTCTCAGAGACATTCCCTAATAGCTTCAGAGTATGCATCTGCATCCACAGATGCAACAAATAAGATGCCCCCAGTATCTGATAAAGCAGTTTCCCTAATTAGAATCGATTTTTCGTGCATGTAAAAAAGATTACAGAAACAGGTACATAATTGGAAATCGGTTAGTTAAGTTTGTGCAACCGAGGCCAACTCATACAACTGGGAAAAAAATAGTCAAGCATTATACATTTCAAATATTCTACGATCAGGTGGTCGTGACAGAAATTTTGCCCTTAACAGTCACCAATCAAGCACAATTTGGGTTCACCAGAAGCAGCTTTTTCAAAACGACGAATCTACTATGAGTGAACAATCCACCAACTAGCGGACTTCTGTTCAGTACATCAGAATGGAGCAGCCCAATTTTCACTTCTTCAGACCCAACCAACCAACCAAGTATTACCAAAACACTTACTAGTACTAGTAATAGGCTGTTTAGTTACCGAGTTACCAGGCATAGGTCAATATAAGTCAACTGGTAACTATTTGTACTCGTAGAGCAGCAAAAATCCATACAAGTTTGAAAATCAGAAATTACCTCAAGTCGTTGGACATTTAATGATCCAAGAGCTATCGTCATATGGTGTGCTGTGTAGAAACCACATTCGTTACCAGGACATTGTTGATGGCACTGCAAAAGCATAGGAGAAAATAAGAAGCATGCTTAGCTTGCAGTTTTATTTTTGTGACATGGAGGTGGATACACTGCAAATAGAGGTTATTATTACCAGATTATAAAATCTAAAATGAAAGCATTAGAAAACAAACACCCATTGACTATTGTTCTGTTCTTCCAAATCAGATTCTGGACAAATCCAGATTGGGATGCCTTATATTTAAACTTTTGAGTACAACAGGAGACAACAATTTACGCAGTCCTGGATACTGTACCGTCCTGAAATTGTCGTCATTAGGACACCGTAACGACAGTAGTTTCGGACCGTAGGAGGGTTTGACCATTGAGATATCGATGTCACTTACTTAAGCTTATCAATTTACATAGGACGATCCACATAAGCAGAGGTTCACCACAACTAGTACATAGAAAACTAACGAGCAGCAAAAACAACATCACCAATGCCTGAGATTCACAAAAATAGAGGTTGCACTGTAGAAATCACATAAGCAAAAGAGGGGCACAGCGGAGCGGTGGTACCTGGAAATCGAGGGACTACTCGCGATGTTGGGGAGCTCGACGCCGAACTGGAAGGAGATGTTGTCGACTCGCGATGTGTTGTCGTTGACGACGGAGGCGGCATTCGGCGGTTGACGAAGGCGGAGGCGGGATTCGGCGGTTGACGAAGGCGAAGGCTGGATCACGGACGAGAGGAGAGCGAATCGATCACGGACAAGAACCATGAGGAGGAGTTGGGATCCATGAGGAGGAGGAGGATGTGGGGATAGGACGAGGGATCCATGGCGACGGCGGGCGGGCGGGCGGGCGGAGGAGGAGGGGCGGCGGTAGCGTCGAACCCTAGCTTTGGATGAGCAGCGCGTCGAGGCCCCGGTAAGGCGGGCGAGATCGAGGTAGCCCGTGGCGCGGCGGCGTGGCCTGGGCCGGTGAGCTCAAGAGCGGCAAGGAGAGAAGAAGGTGGGTGGGGTTGGAGGCGGCCCCGCATCGGGTCGGAGGTGCCGGCGAATAAAGGGAGCGACGCGTCCGGTGCACCGCACCTGCAAATCTAACACATCTTACCAACCCTCTCACCCCGTTTCGGGAATACTGCCACCGCCACCACCTAACAGTACAGGCCTTCCCCCTCCATTCTCGTTTGCCCCACAGTCCCACACTGCTCTCAGCTCGTTCCTCTCAGGTGCGTTCTTCCCTTCGTCCGTCCGTCCCATTTTCTCCCACATTTGCTGCTCGTCTGGATCTAGGTGACGATGAGTTTCTAACATTCAAGTTCGCGATCTAGCTAGTTCTCCCTACTACATCATGCTCATCAACTCCTTTTTTTTTTGTTCTCCCTGCTGAGATAATTATCTACTACTAGAACCCATCTCCCAATACTAGTATCCATAAGTGGTAAAATTGTTGGCTTGTTTGCTGCACTACTCAATAATTCAGCTTTCCTGTAAAATTGATAGCTTGTTTCTTTGTCTTCTTCGTATGGAAGTTGGTTATTTCAGAAAATGCTAAGATTTATGTCCTGCATCATGTTTTATCTTAGGAGTTGAGGAACCGGAGGGTGTATTTACCCTCCTTGTTTATTGTACTATCTTTCCATGATGATAAGTTCAAATGAATACATATAGCTTAGCGTTGCCTAAATATAATTCGGTAGAAGTTGAACGTTGGAAGGTCACCGACGTTCACGCGACATAGGATCATTATCCATGCTGATGAGTTTAAAATGATGACGGGTTCCAAAGTTTACACTAAATCACTTCCCGGGAGGCACAGATTATTGCATGTCCCTGGTCTCGTAATATTTAGGAGAGAAGAGGAATTACTTGGCGCGATGAAAGGCCTAATTACTCTGATTTTATTCCTTGTTTTTTCAGGTATGGCCACGTTGACCTTTTTTGTGGGTCTGCTGAGTAGAGCCCTAGCCCTGGGCCTGGCGGCAGGTAGTATCAGTTTCTACAAGACCGCTGGAGCTCCCCAGAGCGCGCTCAGCTCATCCCTGGAGTGAGTAATATACTGCATATGATTCCGAGTTCAATCATCTCCAGCTTTAATTTACCAGTCTTGCTATAGCACCGACTTATTCCTATATGTGGCCTCCACACCCAGCTATTGCAAGGTATCACTGTATCTTGAGATCGTGGTGTGCTCGGTGGAGCTCATTTTTCAGCTGGTGCACCTGTTCAAGGGTTTTGGGCCGCTCCCGCATGGATTTCAGATGCGCTTTTATATGATGTTAGGGGACCCGGTACGTATGATTCCTCACCAAGTATCTCTTGATATACTACTTGTAACAGCCTAATAGGGTATGGGGTGACAACATTTGAAACTACTCATGCAGATTGTTGCCCTTCTCACTTGGGGACCGACCTCTTCAGTCCTCGGGATAAGTTCATTCTTGAAGAAGGAGGGCTTAATTGGTCACGCAAAATACGTGCAATTGCGGTGGCTTGGAGGCCTTGGGCTAGCGTCCGCCATTGCTGGTGCCATCGCATCTATCGTAAATGTGTTCGCGGTTCACGAGCCACAGGCTCAGCAGCAGCCGCCGCCAGCAGCTCCTTGAGTTTCGTTGTCTTTGACGTCGATGCCCATTCTCCACTTGACGTTTATGTTGTGATGACTTGCGTGATTGGTTGCCATATATGCCCTGTCGAGGCTGCACAGCAGAACCAGGCTGATCTTGGCCAGGATGTGTGCATATGTAGTTTTCTTTTATCATTTTCTTCTTTAAAAAAAGGATTTGGTTTACACAGATAAATTGTGTGCTGTGAAGCCAATGCACGAAACTTCACCACAATAATTATACACAAATGCTGAAAAGTAAACATTCACGCAATAGACCATGTACGAGAGACTTGGATATATCAATACAATAGACCATGGTGATTTGATCAAGAGCTACTTGGATCATCTAGCCTGGAACTTAACCAATAAATTGTCCCCATATACTGACGAATTTTCAGTATGCATCTCTGTATCTTATGACGAAGATGCATTTTCTGAACCTGTTGCAAAAGGCAAATGTACACCACCCAAGAAAAAGAGACTCTGTTCACAAAATATAATAGTCAGGATGTACTAAATGTTAATACTTTAGTCAATTAGTATTCAGAATTATTTTCACATTTCTTTGCATTCAAATTCAAAAAAAGACACAGCCATGTAAACAACATGGACATGGTAATACAACTTAATTTATTAAAACTTGAAAGAACGATAACTTAAGCATGAGAACCTATGTCATTGCCAGCATGGAAAATTGTTAAAATCGTGGTTTCAAAAGAAAATTGTTAAAATTGTGTCTTCAAAACTGGATGTAATTAAACTTTCGTAAGAAAAGGCTAATTACATGTCTGATACTCTCTTGTACCATGATATATGAATCTAAATAGTACTGATTGAAATATAATCTTGCATGTTCCAAATGAGATCTTCCATGAGATGAACATGTATGTAAGTCTCAACTATTATTATATAAAAGGTAGAGTTTTATGTAATGGAATCAAAGTATTATATGTCACTTCACAATGGATGTCCCTGTTTTGGTAAATACCCACTTTTGTCATTTTAAAATAATATCAGAATGCAAATTTCTAAATGGATAGCGATGTAAAATCTGTACAGTGATGACCATTTTGTCACACAACGTAATAGAAATATTCAGTGCTGCCTCAAATACTAAAACATCAACATCAATTAATAATATGTTTCATCAAACAGGTTGTCCTGAACAAATAATGGATAGAGGTAATGTTCTTAGTACGTAAGAAAATGTTGCCTCCTTTTGGTTGTTTCCAATTTGAAGAGTTTTGACTAAGCCAACTCATTCAGATCCCATCAATTAAGACCCTCAATGCCATGGCAAAACCAGAGATTTGCTTCATAAGATCCTGTTCCTAGAGCATCCTTTCTCTTTCTGCATCCTACATATTTTAGCGCTTGTGCGTTTCAAGAAGCACATCGCTAAGAATTCAAGTCTGATTCTTGTAAATAGTCGAGCACATGACCATACAAAGCTGCAAAGTAATAACTTCAGTTACAAGTTCTAACAACCAGGGTTTTGAAGATGTATTTAAAAAACTTAAGAAAAAAAACAGTTATAGGTTCCACCAAGGAAAACCGTTTTTGATAAATAAAAAAATAACCAATACTTTTTCAACTATCTGGTGTTACTACATGAACCATAAATGGCAGCAAATTGGTGATTACAGCCTGTTTTTCAATGTATATATAAGCATACTGGTTGCCAAATTAAAGCAGACCAAAATGGATTAACAAAGTGCAATGATGAGATCGTCGAACCATATGGATTGAAGTAAATTTTCTCATAATCATAATCAGTGAAGTTGTGTGAATTGAGTTGTATCCAATGTATTATATTTTATAGGAATCTAATAGTAAATAAAAGAAAATGGAGTGAGGAAACACATTTACCTCCTAGATTCAGGTGCTTGCACCTGATTGTGTCGTCATTCCTGCTCCATTATACATTTGCTTGATATGTGACTTGTCAGTGCGACAGTTTGAACATAAGAGACCATTGTAATATAGATAGCAATCTACAACTATTTTACCTAGTTTCAACATTGTTAAAGTTAAAACCAAGCACAACCACTAAGGTTAATCATACCATGTTATTTCGGCACTTATGTAGTTGTCTAACATCACCATCGTAGTATATAATCATATCTATATTTTAGTATTTAATTTCTTTGGCGGCACCTTTTAAGACCAATAAAAAGAGATTGTGTTTGAATAACAACTGTTCTTTTTTGGCATCTCCATTGAATATTTATTATAGAGAAATCAAATAGTTGATCCGCAGAGAAGCAATAAAGGATGAAGTACAAATTAAATGGCTTGCTTCAAAATTCATAATCTGTTAGAAATCAACAAATAAAATGCTCTGCTATACAAATAATTTACCAAGCCGTAGTCTTTTTAGAAGTCACTCTCATGCAAATAAGCAGAAACCTAGAGTGGTTCCAGTTCTAAGCAAATACGACTTCCATTTAGGGCCGTACTTTGAAATTAGTGATTCCTAGCCAAATGTGGAGGTCTTAAATGTCCTGGATGCACAAATTATTCAATCTCACCCTTTAGGCCATCCTATAACATGAATGGACATCGCAAGACAAATATATGTTCAAACATTTCGAGTAAATAAATTAACAGTCTCACAAATATACTATTAGAATAGGAAGATGCAGATCAGCCAATCAACACAGTTTATGGCATCATGTCCTAGCTTCTGCTTTAACCTCAACACAAAATCGTTTTCATCATAAGCTGTAGGCTGTTGAGAAAAACAGTTTCCTCTACAATGGAACTCAGTGAACTTGATCAGGCAGTAGGGCATAAATATTGCAGGCAAATGCACTAATGTATTATTTCTTCCTTGTAAATTGAATATTGGTGTAATATAAACCTGACCAAGCAGTAGGAATATTTCACTTGCAAATTGGAGGCAGTAAGGTATTATTTTTTTCATTTTATTTTTAATATCGATGTTGCATAAACTATCACAATTGAATAAACATTTATAAATATGACTATATTAACAAAATTAATTAGTTGTAGTAGGTCTTCTTGCAATAACCATTCTGAATATGATGGGTGTTTTGTGAATTTGCTACACTTAATTTCTGTATATGAATATTTTTTCTTCAGCTTATAGCTAGAAAAGTGTGTAAATTACCAGTGCAATACCGCCACACGGAAAAGTTCAAGCTTTTGTAAGACATGGGAACTTCTACTTGTCGGACTTTGAGGAAAAATTAGTTACTTAGCTTATAGCCTGCCATTGTCGATTTCACAGTGTTACTTTGGCGCTCATCATCCAACACACATTGCTCCCTAAGCACTGTAGTAAATATATGATGCTTATGTAGACATGGTAGGTTCAAACATAACCAAATCAGAAGCATCACACAGTGGCTATATTGTGTTAATGAACATGACATATCCTAGAGGAAATATTGAAACTTGGACTATCCATTGGTGCTATAAGAAAAAACCTACGCATAAGGTTAGTGACGCCGCACTGTGTTTCTCAACATTCAACTTAGCAGAACGATCAACCTCTATATTAGTTTTCGGTGTTCATATCATCAGGTACTTTTAGTTGATTTAACATCCTGCTTCGTTTAGAAACCATTTTTCCTTAGGAGCAGAGGTAATCCGAAATCCAGAATAGGTTGTTTGCCTAAATGAACACATACTTCACTAATATGTAGCAGCACTACTAACGTAAACTATATGGACAACATCCTAGTGAATGGACTCATTGAGCACTCATCATTAGAAAATGAAAAACATGGCTACTCTTGCCCGGAGAAGATTCTTATTTTCTTTGAGATGATGCGTGGAAAGTTAGTATTTATTATGATCTCGGGGTAAAAAAAAGATCAGTGTTAATGTGATATGACAGTTAAAAAACATTCTTAGTCAACCATTTGTCACTTTGGTCTGATTTTTATTTATGTGCTCAACATCTCTACTCTTCTTGTTTATTTTAATTCTTTCATGAGTGTTTTGTTTTAGATAACACTTAAGACAATTTCTTAAAGTACTCTGTTTTTTAACCAATGTAAGATTCACAACTGAAAGCATTTTTTTTTATTTTGTATTTGTAGGAGTCAAGAGTAACGTGATAAAAGCAAGCCGGTTTCAAGCATTTTATCAAGCACCTGGTGAGCGCAAGCGCTTGGAGTATGAAACTTACAGATTGGTGATGCCTGGCTTCCTAACTCGTCAATGATGTTCGATACCGGGCAACGGTTCGGGACATGCTGATCGGAGTGGAGGCCGGAGGAGGTCAGCGTGGCAGGATGGGGATTACCTTCACGTCGGCGATTGGGTAATTTTTTCATCAAGCATCGAAGGAAAATAGAGTCAGACTGTGAAAAAAATCTGGAAGATATTTGATTGTGTTTAGATGATTTTGTGTCAATATTCTAAAGCATGCTCTTCTAAAGATTGGGTAATTTCATCAAGCAGGTTGATTTGTAGTATGATGAGTAGAGAACAGGAAGGAAAGGAATATACCAGGTTGATTTGTAGTATGATGTCCATGGCCGCCGGCTTGCACATATTGATGCACATTGTCCGTCGTCAGTAGCAGATTATTGCAGGTATCACAGTCGGATTGTTGATCTATAGCAGGCTGTCCACCTCTTGAACGACAGTAGCAGGCCCGGGGAACGGCAAGCCCAGCGCAACCGAGATCTTTCTGAAGTCACACACGGCTGTTCGCAAAGCAGCATCGGAGGAACGCATGGCCAGAGTACATGGAAGCGCTGCAGTTCGACGCGGCAGGCTGGGGGCGGGCATGCTCAAGAGGGCCACGACGTTCTCGAAGCGCACGGGCGCATTATGCGTGTGTTTGGTTGTGCTGTGGCCGTGATAAAAGCTGCTGTGGGCTGTGGCTGTGAGGAAAAGCTCGCTGTGAGCTATTGGCCGTGAAAAAGCTAAAAGCTCGTTTGGTAAAACTGATCGTGGCTGTGAGAAAAGCAGTGAAATGTCTACAATACCCCTGAATGTATGAGGAACAACTTATATGGATATTGATCACACAATAACGTCATGGTGACATAGTAACATGCAAACGATCATTTTAGATACATAATCTCGTTGAAATATTTTAACATTTCGTCAACACACGAATAACGTCATTATACAAAAGATATCTCATATCATGTGATAACATAATTATCTCCATCTCCTACTAACCAAAGCATCAGCTATCCTATCACGAATGGTATTCATGGTCTCCTCATGCTCCTCGTCTGCATTCTCGTCTCCTTGTGTTGTTGTTGTGGAACGTATGGCACGTGGTATGTACTCCTCATCCGCATCACATCTATCAAACAACTTATCTTGTAACTTGCTGTCACGAATAAAGTTGTGCAATACCATACAAGCAAGAATGATATGCTTCGAGTACGAATAGGGAAACTTGGTATGCCCTTCAAAATACGCCACTTTTGCTTCAAAACTCCGAAAGACCGCTCAATGACATTTCTAAGAGATGAATGCAAGAAATTGAACATCTCATACTTTCCTTGAGGAGGACGTCCGGAACGAGCCCGAAATTCTGGTATATGGTAGGTGCTTCCTTTGAAAGGGGCAAGATAGCCAATTCGATTCGGATAACCAGAATCGACAAGATAATATTTTTCTATAAAACAAAATCAGTCATGACTCAATAGAAACAAAAGAATTGACAGTAAGAAACCATGTGTACCTTTAGGAGGTAGTGGAAAAGAAGGAAAATTTGCTAATGCATGATTCAAGATTCGAGTGTCATGTGCAGATCCAGCCCAACCAGCGACCACAAATGTGAACCTCATATCAAAGTCACAAATTGCCAACACATTCTGCGTTGTATTGCCATGACGACAAGTATGGTTAACCACTTCCTCTAGTTCCACTAGTACTGGAATATGTGAACCGTCTATAGCACCAATAGCGCCTTTGAAATGAGGCCAAAAACGGTCTTCTTTCACCCTTTCATGCTCACTAGAGAAGGTAGGATCTGTTGGCTTAATATTGTCCTTTGCTAACTTGCGCAAACAGTTTAGCACCTCATAAAACTTGGTGTGAATTGTCCATGTTGACCGTGTAAAACGGTTTTCAACTTGTGAAAATGACTGGGGTTCTCCCACAATCCACAAGAACATTGCTAATGACTCAGTAGATGAAACATTATAGGTTGAGGTCAAACCATATTCTGAAATAAGAAAATCATGTAGTTTCATGAATACCTCAGGACTCATACGGAACATTTTGTAGAAGTACCTCGGACGACCGAAGCACCTCATAACCCATTGAAGTCCAGTTTCTGGTGTATCCCTGTAAGGTCCTTTTTCCAAATATCGGTGAGTGTACTCATTCCCCATCTCACCAAGAATTGCTGCATGTTGTGAAAGTTGAGCCAATTTGTCCAAATAACTCAAGTTGTTATCCATCTGCACAAAGCATCCAATGTATTAAAACATCAAATATATGACAGCAATGACACCATAGATGACACAGGACAGCAATCACACAGTCAAATATATTTTAAAACATCAAATGGTTTTGAAACAACACAAGACCACAATCGTTATCAAGCAACACAAGGACATAATGGTTCTAAAACACTACAAATGGTTCTCAAATTAAAAAAAGACATGCAACTGCAAGTACTACAGTCGATTCAGGTGCTCCCTCTCGATCAAATCCAACCTTCCTTCATTTGTTTCAAGCGAGCTGAGAATCTCTCTAAATTCAGGCTTCATTATCAGCAAAGTGGCTGTGTGCATTAGAGCCGTTTTTTCTTCAATACCACAACTTTTGACCATCTGCATGGCCTCTTTGATGGTAGGAACTTGGTTAGGTGGAGGAGCAGACGACGCTTCAACACTTGTGGAGATCTTCTCAGCTGCAGTTTCTATCTTCAAACATGTGTTCTTGTATAGGAGAAAAAAGGGACTCTTTTCATCCTTCTCTTCAGTGCCACTAGACATGTCCTTGCGTTTCTTTTTCCTGATTTCCGTTTCTTGAGAGCAGCCAACTTCACATCATCACTATCCGGAGATTTTTGTACCTCACACACATCATCATCACTTGAGGAGTCAGAGGAAATATCTCCCGGACAAGATGCATTTGCCCCGGTAACATGAACCTTATCGAACAAGATATGGAGATCATCAAGGTTCTTTGGCCCTTGCTTTTTGAACCTCGAGATGATTACATTTGATACCTTTCTCAGCATTGTTGCATCTCTGAAAATTAAGAAAAAAGAAGTTAGTGCATATATGATAAACATGCAATCTGAAAATTGGCAATAATAATTCACTACTTACAGCAAGGTGCTCTTCCCACCATTCATTTGAACACTCAACAGTTTGTTTGACGTCATTCCATCCAAGTCCAGTGGCAGCATTTTTGAACTCCATAAACCATGTATATTCCTTTTTCAGATTGTCCAACTTGTTCTTCAATTGCTTCTTAGTTTGCTTTAGACCAGTTTTTTCTTCATACTTGCTACTTAGATTTTTCCAAGCATTCCTAGTAAACTGTCCATTTGGTCTATTTCCAGCTTCTATCTCCACTTTACAGATATCAATGAAATGCCTTAAATTGGCATCACACCAATCTGCCTTGTCAGCCATGCTTTATAAATCAAGCAAAAACAACATTATCATTTTATTTAGTTGTCACAACAAATCAAGATCAGGCAGCAAACACACAATATCATTTAATTTAGTTCTTGTCTCCTGTTCTTATTTGCATTCACTTTAACTATCTTATTTGCACGAGTCCTACTGAATAAACAGAGCAGCAGGGGACGTGCTTGCCTAGAGGAGCAAACACTAAACGAAGAAGGCTTCTCTCGGAAAAAAGTCCTTAAGAGCATAACTAATGTGGCTAACCAAAAAATTAAGTGAGACGTGTGCCTCTGTTTTTCTCTAGAACCATAGAATAACTTCTCATCTTAATACCACAGTTATCTAACATAAAGCTTAGTCACAAGATTTCTCCTGCCATTAACACCCTAATTCATTTAAACCGTCTTCAATTCTCTTGATCCCTCATTTATAGGGCTCCCAACTAACTGCCAAAAAGAAAAGAATTCACAAATCAAGAAAAATAATACATCAGATGGTTGAGAAGCTCTCAATAAACATTTCTTTTACCTGCCAGAAAATTACCCAGTTGGTGAATCGTTTTTGTTTTGCAGAGTGTAGTTAGTTATTAGGTAACCAAATAAAGCCAGCAACAATACAATGCTTCTCAAAGAGCATTGGGAGCATGATACTTGCCTGGAGGACCAGCAGTAGGGGCGCGGCCTCGGGGATGCGGCGGCGGCCTAGGGGGAGGCGGCGACCCAGGGGGAGGAAGCGGCCACGGGAGGCGGCGGGCCTCGGGGAGGCGGCGACCCGGGGGAGGCGGCGGCCCAGGGGGAGGCGGCGACCCTCGGGGAGGCGGCGACCCAGGGGGAGGCGGCGACCCGGGGGAGGATGCGGCCACGGGGAGGCGGCGGCCCGGGGGGAGGCGGCGACCCGGGGAAGGCGGCGGGCCTCGGGGAGGCGGCGGCCCGGGGGAGGCGGCGACCCGGGAGGACCGTCGTGCAGGCAGCGGCGCGAGCTTCGTCAGGAGGGGGCGCAGGCAGATCCACCGCAGGAGGCAGCGCAGGCGGCGCGGGCGTCTACCTCCGGAGGCAGCGCAGGAGGCGCGAGCTTCGTCGGGAGGCGCGCATCTCGCGGACGTCGGCGGCGGCGCAACCCTAGCGAGCTCTGCTCTGTCCGTGTGCGTTGGGGGATTCGGGGAGAAAAGATCGAACCGGTACGTCCATAAGCGGTGGCATTGCGGGTAAATTTCTACAACTTTCTCTCCCACAGCCGCTAAAAGCACGTCCGGAGGTGCTGTGGAAATAGACTACCGTGAAAGCTGCTTTTTGGAAAGACATGGGATGGAAGTTGGGGCCTTTGGTTGGGTTAGTGACTTTTTGCAAAAGCTAAAGTCAAAAAAAGTAGAACCAAACACAGCCTATGTCAGTCTGCTCAACGCCGTTGGCCCATGGTTCGGGGAAACAAGGTTGTAGGCCGCACCGGGACTCAGAGCAGGGCGGCTGTGCGGGGTCGATGGATTGCAGCAGTTGGGAGAGGCTGTGCTCCATGTGGTGCGGTAGCCGATGCGTGCTTGACGGAGCAGGTAAAATAGCAGCGCTGGAGGGCATCCTCACCGGGGTTGATCTTGTCAAGCCGGAGAAGACAGCAACCGGGCAGCGGTATGTGGGCTGCAGGCGGAGCTCGAGCAGGTTGTGTAATTTTTGGTACGACAGGGAGAATTTTTTTTGGCATTTTTTTTTCTTTTTTTTTTTTTTTTTAGTAATGACCCACCGCGAACTATATTTCTAAGTTCTGGCCCATTTGGTCAAGCCATAGGCCGCGGCGTGTCCACCGAATACCGACACGCCCATGCGTATGGCGTGACCATGTGCCACGTGGATTCATGGGCCACGTATGGGGACGGAGGGGAGAGCGTTGACCCAGGTTCGTCACGTCGCGGTACTTGGCGCGACCGGGTCCCGCCTATCTCTCTCGCGTGCGGCCCACTTCTCTCCCTCTCTTTCTCTTCTTCCTCCAGCCGTTTTCTTTCTCCGCTGCCGCGTCGTCGCCCAGTCGGACTCCCACCCCCTCCGAAATCCGGCCGCTCTTCGAGGGGGGGGGATCGAGCCCAAACTTCGTGGGGTTCGTCCTACGAGGTACCTCCTTCATTGCATCCGGCTATTTTTGAAATGCTATGTGTTTTAGCTAGGGTTTGAAATTCTAGGTTCGAGTAACAATGTTGTGTTTAGGCTTCTAATGTAGTATCTATTTTTCGCTATCAACGTTAATCCCCATTTACCTTATGCAGTAGGATGCATTAATCCCGTTTTATGTTAGCTTGTCATATAATCTTATTCAGCTGATTCTCATGGATGTGATATGTTAGTATGATATGGCCATTATTCTGTACTTGCTCTGAATGGCTGCAACATACCCTTTGTGTTAAACAAAGTGAATCATTTGCAAAATAGCTAACCTGTGGTATGAACATATTACATGTTTGCTTGCAGTGAACTGTGAAATGGTTATGTTCGCTCTCCCATTTAGTATAATTTTAATTTCTTTGTTAGTGCATAAAAAATTTGTATCCTTAAGGCCTTTTGATATTGATTTATCAATATTTAATTCTTATATGTGCACTTCAAGCTTGTTTGTGTAAAAAACTACTAGCTTTAAGACTTATGATTGTAAATAATTAGAACTTCTTTATTGCCCCTATGGATTGATTACTGAGCCTGTGGGATGAACAGGTCCCAACATTTATTTCTAGTTTATCACTTATTTATTACATGTTTTTATGTCCGTATCTCACATCCCGTCTTTGTACTTATTTTCATACATTTGCCTTTGTATTTACAGGATGGTCCGTCACGAGCACTACCTGCTCCTTGAGAAGGAGTGGGATGACCGGCACCGGGCGCACTTGGCTGTCGACTTGGGACAGGTAACAAGCTCGTTCAATATGTTTTTGTTCTTCACATATTTTCTTGAGATTGTGTTTTAATGAATTTTTTCTGTTCATGTTTCAGGTTTTGTACCCGTTGCGTATTCGTACTCATAGTCCACTTACGCGGAGTGACCGGTACTTGCCGTACATCAGACGGTCAGGTTTCCTACCACTTGCCCGTTTGGTGAATGCGAGATTACCCCACATGGATGCTGCTGCCCTTACTGCTCTTGTGGATCGTTGGAGGCCGGAGACGCACAGTTTCCACCTTCTTTGTAGGGAGATCACCGTGACACTTCAGGATGTTGCCATGATACTTGGCTTGCCAATTGACGGTGCAGCTATTTGTGATGTTGTTCAGCCTGCAGGATGGCGTGACATGGTCGAGCTTCTTCTTGGGATCAGACCACCGGAGCCAGCAGAGAATCAAAAAGACAAGAAACCATCGGGTGTGAGCTCCCACTGTGATTGAGCACACACTTCAGCACACTTCCACAGCATGTTGATGAGGTTACAGTGGAGAGGTATGCAAGAGCATGATTGTGGCACTTGGTTGGATCGTACCTCTTTCCGGATGGTAGTGGCAACACAGTCTCTTGGTTGATGTTGCCGATGCTTGGGCAAAACTGGGATGATATCAGCACCTACAATTGGGCAAGTGCCACTCTAGCTTGGTTGTACCGTCAGCTTTGTACGGCATGCACCCACACCGGAGAGAATGCAAACCTTGGCGGTTGTTGCTACTTGTTGTAGGTCTGGATGTGGGAGAGGTTCCCAGTAGGTTGCCCTTACCGTGGACCAGGTAAAGAAGATCCATATGACATATTGTATTACTCATTGGTTGCAGGTATTTTGTAACTATACCTCATTTGCCATGCACCCACACCGGAGAGAATGCAAACCTTGGCGGTTGTTGCTACTTGTTGTAGGTCTGGATGTGGGAGAGGTTCCCAGTAGGTTGCCCTTACCGTGGACCAGGTAAAGAAGATCCATATGACATATTGTATTACTCATTGGTTGCAGGTATTTTGTAACTATACCTCATTTGCCATGCACCCACACCGGAGAGAATGCAAACCTTGGCGGTTGTTGCTACTTGTTGTAGGTCTGGATGTGGGAGAGGTTCCCAGTAGGTTGCCCTTACCGTGGACCAGGTAAAGAAGATCCATATGACATATTGTATTACTCATTGGTTGCAGGTATTTTGTAACTATACCTCATTTGCCTACTATTTCTTTGCGGGTTTGGAGGTGGAACGATGAGGGGTCCTTACCTACCGTTGCTTTTCTATGGAAAGGTGTCATCAATGTTATGGGGAATCCCCGTGTCGACGCTATTTAAGCTACACCAATGACTTTGATGTCATAACTCAGAATCAGGTAATTACCTACATAATCATGTCTTTTGTACATATATATGCACTCAACAGATCCATAACTACACATATATTTGGATGTCATAATTACAAGGATAGGCGTAGAAACTAAATGAACAAATCTGTATGACACTCACAGTCTTTGCTGGGGAAAAACATCCAAGCTTCCTCTTAGTTGTCTATTCTTCGATTTACCCAGGAGCTTTGTTATCTCACTGATAGACAAATTATGTTTTTCTGCTCTTTCATGGGACACTTAAAATCTGTACTGTTGAGCTTAATTTCATGGGACACTGTTAATCTGTTTCTCTAAACATTAAATATTGTTCCATTGGAAAGTTACAAACCGGGCCTTAAAAACACTTGATCTTATTCCTATTTTGTTACATACTTGTAGGTGGAGTGGCAACCATACTTGTAGCTCAAACGCCATCTTTTGCTACCAACAGCTCCTAAGGCTAAAACGACATTCTTTAGCGGTATGGAGGGAGTATTGTGGAGTGGCATCTTCCGTCTCGTGTCATGAGGCAATTTGGACGTCTTCCAGTATTCCCACAAATTTGGCTCTACACAAGTATGCTTACGTTTCTTTATATTGCCTCATTTTTTTTCATTGCCATTTCTTTATACTTGCTCTGACTGTTATTTTTGTTCCACCAGGATCGAGGGTGTGTTCGTTTCTCGGGGTCTAAATTTTATAGCTGTCACATCAAAAAGAATCTTACTATTTAAGAGTACTAAATAAAATTTAATTATAAAATAAATTACAGGCCCCTAGACTAATTTACGAGACGAATCTAATGAGATTAATTAAGTCATGATTAGAAGACGGTTACTGTAGCATCACTTTAGCAAAACTTAAATTAATTAAGCTCATTAGATTCATCTCGAAAATTAGCACCAATCTGCCAATAGGATTTTATCATTAAATTGATCGAAATATTCATAAATAGTAAGATTCTCTTTGATGTGACAGTGCTAAATTTTAGAGGGAAGGAAACGAACAGGGCCTGAGAGGAGGAAGTTCAGGGGTGCTGTCAATTGGGCCAACAAACATAGTGTTTACTTGGCACAGTGGCTCAGCCGCCATGATTTCAGAGTTTGTTACGACAAGGGCCCAGCACACAGTCCGTCCACCTACATGGGTTATCTGATTGGCTTCACAAGAACTCCCGCCGCCTAAGTATCAAGCCTCCACTGTTGAATGAAGACATTGCAGATTTGGGACAGGCAGACGAAGAGCTGGATATTGTTGACGATTACGACAACATAACTAGTGAAGGCAACCAACCTGAGCGTGCACCTCTGCACAATTACGTCGTAAGTATTATTTCTCAGAACTACATGACACGGGCTGCTTACTTTGCTGATAACCATGTGACATTGTTATGTAACAGGCTCAACAACTAGGCAGACTAGGGAATGAGGCTGGAGCTGTGCTTAGGTACCCACGAGGATCTGAACAAGAAACCGGCGCACTACGTAGCTTCGTCGAGGTAATACATGACTACTTGCTTTACATTTGTGCTCACCATCTTCATCACTGGCCTGACCATTATGTGGTAGAGAGTGCATCGCACTGCTCGTTGTGTTGCTTTCAGGTGCAACTGTGTACATGCTGAAGATGTTGTGCACACTGGCGCTTCCAGCATGGTCCCACAAACACCAAGACAGGCTATGAGTGCTTCACAGTGCACTGCCACGACCTCCTCAGCTAGCGGTTCAAGACGAACTACTGGGAAAGGGAATGCACCGCAACAACAGGTCGACGAAAGTGACGAGGATTCCTCCAAGGACGATGATGCTCCTTCGTTTCCTGGCCATGTAAGTAAGATAAAATTTATCATGTCACATATTGGACTCACTTTTAACTTGTTGGCCGACAATTATTAAGTCCTTTGAACTAAAACTTACTTTCTAGTCCATGGGCCACGTGGGCCGATCTATCCATCGACTTCCGTCGATCAATCTTAGCATAGGACTTCCCCAGTGACATAACGCAGAAGCAAAGAAACCTATGTCTGCCCAAGAGTTGCGAAATTGTCACCTCAAAATATCCCTCAATCAGCGGCGATACTGTGCCAGAAACTGGGCATTACCGGCCATCAAGAGCGATCACCGAGGAGGCAATCAATCGTTTCACACAGGTCTTTGAAGATCTACAAGCAAAATTCATCTAGCAGCTTCTGTTCGGATGGGCAGTTCCTGAAGAGGGACAACTTGAGTCGTCAGACTATTGCGTAGGTCTGGTGTCTCTATCCCTGGTGTTTCCAGTGGCGACTTGTAATATTCTTATTTGGAACGCCTGCGTGGTGTGAATAACGTGATTCTGTTGGTAAAGTTGTTGATGCCTCCCAACCTGCTATTGTTTGTTTGCAAGAGATCAGACAATCTTAGCTCCTCACGGCAGTGCTTTCCCTCACCACCCGAATTAGCTGCCTGGTACGCAGCCCACCAGTCCTTCCATTAGTTGCCGCCCGCCGCGCCGACTCTGACATTGTTTGGTCTTGCTTCCTGCCAAACGGCCTCCCTCTGCTTGCCGCCGGCGACTCGCACCTCACCAACGCGACCTCGATTGCCGTCAGCACGCACAGCGAGTCAAGCCCAAGCGATCGCCGCTGGGATGAAGACCTTGCCGTCAGCGTGCTTCGTCGACGAGTGCCCGACAGAAGACACTCGGAAAAGGTCCTTTTGCCGATTGGACCTAAGTCGACGGACCTTTACCGAGTGCGACACTCGACAAAGGATTTGCCGAGTGTTATTTGGTTATTACCGAGTGCTCTAGGCACTCGGCAAACTCCTGTTCTCCCGTAGTGGTCGCTTCTTTCTCGTGGCGAACCGAGCCGAGGAGGAGTCGTCCGTGGAACTCCAAGTTTGCCGCCAAAACCGTTTTACGCCACCCAACTCCTCTCCGGTGAGCGTCTCCCCAATCCCATGTACGTTATAGTTGGATCCCATCATGGTGCTTAGATCTGGATTTGGTTCTAGTGTAGCGACTCAGGAACGTCATTGATGCCTCTGGGTGCATGTGTTGTCACGTTGGCGGACTGAACTTGTGCAAGGCGTCATTCTCATTCATGCCTCAGCTCAGCTATAACCAGACCTGTGTAGTGCATCAGGCATGCTCTTCTCAAGCCACCATGATTCGCCGGATGGCTCCGTGCCGGCTAGCCCTTCCATCTCTGTCGCTGACACTGTCCAAGAAGGAGATCTTCGTGCGAGTGCGACTCTCAAACCGCCCAGTTCACTGACAACCAAAGTGAAACCGCACGGTACGGCGATGATGCTTGTGGCGAAGTGTATATGGGTTGTAGCCTCCCTCATATCACCTGACCTCGATGGAAACGTTGACTCAGGTCTTCTCACCGTGTTGGGACGCAAGCGGAACCAATCGTAGTGTGTGGTGCGTAGGTGGTAGATAACATGTGGTGCATCAACGGGCGGCCTCATATCACACGTCTACTAATTAATCTGATTTCATCTTTGGTGTACAAAATTCAAGTATACTATTGCGTTAATGTTAGCTATGGTGTTTATGAATGCTTTCGTAAATCGTTGTAATCTTCGTGAAATGCAGTAGGTAGAAGAAGAAGCACCGATATGCAACTCCTGTGTAATGAACGCAAAGGTGTAAGCTGGTAACCCAGCAAAACAAGTTGCTTTCAATTAAAGCAGGACCCTCTTGGGTCTTTTATCTAAAAAAAATCAAGTATACTGAATAAATAAAATACATTAGCAGGAATTCAATAGGAAACATGCATATGTAGCAAAAAATAGCTGGACATTAATGGGAGAATTAGTCTAATACCACTAATAACTAAAGCCATCCTCTAAACCCCATTAGTAAGTGAGACATCCAGCAAATAACATGATTAAGTGAAGTTATCTTCTAATATATACCATTACCCTCTTTTCTTCTCCTTTTTCTTTTTCTTAATCCAAATCTGCCTCATGAAAGGACCATAGTACCCCTGGCTTAATTTGGAGTTTTTTTCCATGTTGATTATGTACATACGGAAATACGATTGTTCTATATGGAGGAAACAAAGAACGTCGATTACATTCGAACCCTAACCGGCGCGGCGGCGGCGGCTGGGCTACTAATGGCAGAACGTAGCAAACTACGAACGTGAAGATCGGAGCCTCCTCCTGTCCACACAGGGGACGCGTGCGTGCAGAGCCACAGCTGCCTGTACCGGCGACGTACATGTGCAGGAAACAGAACTGCCTCGCATAGTCGCATTGATCCCAGGCCGAATACAAAGCATGAGTTGATCCATTCCTTGCAACTATGGCTGACGACAGACATTGTTGGCATGGTTCCGAGCTTCGCCCAGGGCAATCATTCATGGCAGAGCATCCTTCGCCGTATCAGTTTGAAAAAATTCCATGTGGAGTGCGCAGTTAAGCTAGGGATACTACCGTCCTTTCACGGGTAGATTTCGATTAAGAAAAAAGAAAACGAGGAGAAATAGAGATAATGGTATAGATTAGAAGATAACCTCTCTTAGTTATGTTATTTGCTGGATGTCTCATTTAGTAATGGGGTTTAGAGGATGGCTTCAGTTATTAGTGGTATTAGACTAATTCTCCCGACATTAATGGTTTACATAAAAGATCATTGGTAAAAGAATCTGAAAACCAGGAAAGCAATGACTGCCCCTGAGAAAATAGCTAGTATGAAATTAATAACTACCCATTCAAGGAATAGCAGGAAATCAATAATGAAGGACGAGCGAGCCTAAAAATCTGGTTGCAACTTGCCATCTATAACGTTGGGTTTCTGCTATATATAGCTTGTCAAATACATCACCCATAGCACAAGTAAGAAGAAGAAGATTACACTACCACCTCGCATGGAATACACCAAGCATATGTCTGCACTAGTCTTGTTTTCGCTGCTTCTTCTAGGTTCTTTTGCAAATATTGGGCTATGTAAGTGAGAAACTACAAATTCATATCTAAATTTGTTACAGTGTGTCTCTGAGATAGTGTTCTCTTTCTCTTGTGCTCTATCATGCATGGTATCATAAATAGTTGTTTTTTTATGAGTCATGTTCTGTCATGTTCTTTCTTAATGGAGAGGTTGCGATAATAAGCTTAGAGAACCAACAACTACTTTTAACCATTAATATGGAGATGAAACTCCGTATTCTTTTGTTTTGAATCTTGTGGATTTCATCCCTAACTTAGCTTGTTTGAAACTAAAAGGTTTTATCGTTGTTGTTGTATAAATTTTTTGTGTGCTTACATAAAGAAAAGGAGAGCACTTTATGCATGCTTCACTTATTTAGGAATAGATTGTGGAGTGCATATGTATATGTATATTGGAGCCATACATTTGTATGCATATATACAGTTTGACGGTACTTTCTACATTTCACAGGCGGAAGCGTGGATAAACCAGGTGACGAGAAATTTGAAGTTCCAGACAAAATCTGCTCCACTATCGGGGCTTATCCTTGCATAGGTGACCGCTGCTGGTGTTGTTTGAGGAAAGGTTTTACGGAAGTTTGTGAAATCACATTTGATGAAAGCAGGAAGATCTGCTGCCCCGGTGGGCATAATTGTAAATGTTAGTTGGGTAAAATGTAATAAGGCTATTAAATGAGGTGCCACATGAGAAAAAAAATAATATGATGGACTTAAAAAATAGAGCAAATGAGTTTCATAGGAAAGAAACTTTAATTGAGAATATAAAGTTTCATCCCAAAATATTTTAATCAATATCAATACAATAATTAAATGTTGAAGGGGAATGGAATGTAATGGATGGAGTAGCTAGCATTTCCATACGAATCTAAGGAAACAATCCACACTTTATTATGGTTAAATGGTTAATTGCAAAAAGTACTCCGTATATCACTTTGAGTTTGATAATCCCACATGTAAGTCTTTTTTTTAGAAATGCACCAGACTTTGATGGAAGCGGAATCGTCGCCCAATGGCAACAAAAATGGTCGTAAGCCGTGTGCACAAAAGCTCAAATTTAAACCAGAAATTTCAGTTGACTTATGTCAAGCAAATCTGTTCGTATAATCTATAATAGGATCGAACAATGAGATGTTTTTGAAGGTTACACATTATATGCGTACTGAAATTCTCCGATATGTACCAGAGGTTCGGGAGCGCATCAACCAGAGTCACTGCCTCACTGGGTCCCTAATCGTAACGTCTCTCTCTCTCTCCCTCTAGTTCATGTGTTCGATAGCGCACATGGACTTGGTGTGTGGCAAGCAATGCAAGAGGTTCTAGCTTAGTTCTATCGTGCCGCGAGCTGAACACGATTGATTGATGTCAACTGCCAAAGCTACCAGCCGGGTCCGGGACTTCGGGTACGCAACGCCTGACTAGGCTCTGTAAGAGGCAACAAATCGAGTAGTAGTAAACATTGGAGATACAGATCTTGGTGATGAAGCTTCCAGGCGTGCACGGTGTCTTCGATGGTGTGTGATCAGCTCAGCCTGATGCTGATGGGAATGCACCAGTGGGACGCCAGAGCCATCAACCACCAGGGCCATGGATGGTTCACGCCCTCAGCCACCAGCCGCGCGGTTCAACAGTGGGAGTCCGTCACCGTCAGGTACTTGTCGTTCCTCCAGTGCTGCGCCATCAACCACCACCCGCTTGTTGGGTCTGTCAGGCCACCCGTGCGTGTCGCCGTCGAGTCTATGCGGCCTGGGCCTTCGGTGTGCATGGGCTTTGGAGTGGGCCAATCCAGCGGCCTGGTCCGATGCACAGGCCTGCCTCATTTGAGCTTCAGAATTTGAAAGGATAACGGACCCTGCCGCGCGGGAAGGCGAGCGTTGAATCAATCCCGACCGGTAACCCAAGGATCTCGCTCGCTTCCCCCATGTGGCAATGGCCAGGCTTGATGACGCACGCGGCGAGGTCTTGAAGCTCAATGCCGGCGTGTTGCTTGGAAGAGGAGTCGTCTCTTGTAGCAATGATAGCCTCGGGCACAGGCGCACAACAGGGGAGCCAGCATTGGTTAACTCCGTCGCGCTGCCGCCGTCAGATGAGCGTGGCCCAGGCACGCATGCACTGAGGTCGGTTCCCGCCCGGGCGAAGAACTGGCGTGCCTGCTGCCTGGTTACATTCATGTTTCGATATATGCACATAGTAGCTTCTCTATTTTTAGAACTTCACACATGGCAGCCGGTTTATATTAGTACATAATAAAGAGCAGAAAATGGACTTTCTCTGCTATCTACCTTTTTGGAACTGAACTTCCATTCAGAATTTGTATACCATTTGGTCCCAACTACAAATTTATCCACTGGAAACACTATAGTCTAGAATGTAAAGCTTTGTACATTTTTGGCAGAATGTTGTGTGGACGAAAAGTTTTGTACATTTCGGGCACAATGTCATGGAAACAAAAACCTTTTATTTGGTTAGGCACTTCTCTGTTCTTGCAATCTTCTTTCAACTGGTAAACAATTAGGATAGTGGATTTACATTCTTGTCATCTAGAAACCATACAGATCACCATGAGTTCAGTTCTTCCTGCTGCTTTTTTTATTGGCTAGCAGTGAGAGTTGTGTTCCAGCAAGAGTTGATGTATGGAACCCTGTGTCATCTTTTTTGACGAATCAACCGATACTTGGTTTCATCTACAGTATATGTATATTTCTTACCTGACCTTGCCTATGCTATAGTATAGTGCGGTCCTATTTGTGCTAACAAATTACAAAGTGCCAAGGATCTGTTGCTCTGCCAAAAGAAAAAAAAGATTGACTTAACGATTTTCCCCCTTGAATGCTTATATATGAGAACTGTTGTTTACCATGCTAAATGCATCCCAGTGTGACTATACCAAGGTGCTTCTGCTCACTTTTCCAGATTGCAAAGTTATTCAGATATCAATTGATAATCATCTTCAATGCCTGAAAGAATATATCATTTCTTAACCAATTGACTAAAGTATTTTCAGATTTTTTTAATATGCTGGTTCAAACATATGCTTACAGTTTTTGTGATTTGTGCTTCATAGTGAGGGAAAAATCTGTAAGCAAAGTAGATCGGGATAGCTGCCTCTGATGAGATCATGTAAGTTCGAGCTCAATGTAACCATACAACACTATTTCAACTTTCTGTGAAGGACACATAATTTCTCTTTCCAACCGAATACAGATTTTGGTCTATTTAGATATGCAATAAATGATCCCTTACAAGTACCGCTGCCTCACTTCGAACCGAGCTGTGGTGGCTGAATGAAACAGATACTAAACCTTAATAAAAACAAACACGTTTGGGTGTGACCTGACCACACTAAAAAACTCATTTAGGGAGGAAACTCAACCTGACTAGAATCTAAAGAACGCAGGCCACGGGCTCCAGCAAAACACCATATGTGGTGTTCTTCAGTAAAAGACCATAACTGGTACTGGAGCAAAAGACATATGGGATGCCCTCTGTCTGTTACTCCTCTTCCTCTTCACCTTGGTATTGACCACACATTCAGCAAACAGCTCGGAGCAATTGAAAGCATACAGAGTAGCAGATATTTGTTCATCAATGTAACAACGGTTGCAGCGGCAAAACAAGTTGCTTTCAATTAAAGCAGGACGCTCTTGGGTCTTTTATCTAAAAAAAATCAAGTATACTGAATAAATAAAATACATTAGCAGGAATTCAATAGGAAACATGCATGTAGTAAAAAATAGCTGGACATTAATGGTTTACATAAAAGATCATTGGTAAAAGAACCTGAAAACCAGGAAAGCAATGACGGCCCCTGAGAAAATAGCTAGTATGAAATTAACAACTACCCATTCAAGGAATAGCAGGAAATCAATAATGAAGGACGAGCGAGCCTAAAAATCTGGTTGCAACTTGCCTCTATAACGTTGGGTTTCTGCTATATATAGCTTGTCAAATACATCACCCATAGCACAAGTAAGAAGAAGAAGATTACACTACCACCACCTCGCATGGAATACACCAAGCATATGTCTGCACTAGTCTTGTTTTCGCTGCTTCTTCTAGGTTCTTTTGCAAATATTGGGCTATGTAAGTGAGAAACTACAAATTCATATCTAAATTTGTTACAGTGTGTCTCTGAGATAGTGTTCTCTTTCTCTTGTGCTCTATCATGCATGCTTCACTTATTTTGGAATAGATTGTAGAGTGCATATGTATATGTATATTGGAGCCATACATTTGTATGCATATATACAGTTTGACGGTACTTTCTGTTTCACAGGCCGAAGCATGGATAAACCAGGTGACGAGAAATTTGAAGTTCCAGACAAAATCTGCTCCACTATGGGGGCTTTAGGTCCTTGCATAGGTGACCGCTGCTGGTGTTGTTTGAGGAAAGGTTTTACGGAAGTTTGTAGTATCACATTTGATGAAAGCAGGAAGATCTGCTGCCCCGATGGGCATAATTGTAAATGTTAGTTGGGTAAAATGTAATAAGGCTATTAAATGAGGTGCCGCATGAGAAAAAAAAGATAATTAATAAGAAATGGCGCGGCAGGGCTCTGGATCGCATCAACCAGGGTCACTGCCTCACTGGGTCCCTAATCATAACGTCTCTCTCTCTCTCTCTCTCTCTCTCTCTCTCTCTCTCGTTCATGTGTTTGATAGCGCACATGGACGAGGTGCGTGCCAGGCAAGAGGTTCTAGTTCTATCGCGCTGCGCGCTGAACACACGATTGACTATCAACTGCCAAAGCTACCTGGGTCCGGGACTTGGACGCCTGACTAGGCTCTGTAAGAGGCAACAAATCGAGCAGTAGTAAACATTGGAGATATAGATCTTGGTGATGAAGCTTCCAGGCGTGCACGGTGTCTCCGATGGTGTGATCAGCTCAGCCGGATGCTGATGGGAGGCCCGCGCCTTTAATTTGATCACCAGGGCGCCAGCCGCGCGGTTCAATTAAGTTCCACTGGGGGAGTCTGATCCATCAGGTACTTATTCCTCCAGTAGTGCGTGCCTCACGCCATCAACCACCCGCTTGGGTCTGTCAGGCCACGGTGTGAGTCGCCGTCGAGTCTGTCCGGCCGGGGTGCATACGTTCTGTAGCTCCACCACCGTACCTTGATCTCTTCCACATGGCCATCCAACGGAGGAATGACTTAAACTTTGGAGATGTAAGAAGTTGATCAAACTCTGGCATGTTCAGACAAGTATGAGCCTCGTTGGCCGCAAAGGACGAGGGGCGATCCAACTCGTAGATAGAGCATCTGCAAAACAGTCAACTGGTTCCGCGATTGAGAATCCTAGGCTCCTAGCTTCGGAGTGGGCCAGTCCAGCGGTCTGGGCCTTCGGTGTGCATGGGCTTCGGAGTGGGCCAGTCCAGCGACCTGGGCCTTCGGTGTGCATGGGGGCCAGTCCAGCGGCCTAGGTCGATGCACAGGCCTGCCTCACTTGAGCTTCAGAATTTGCAAGGATAACGGACACTGCCGCGCGGGAAGGCAATGGATCAATCCCCATCGACAACCCAAGGATCTCGCTCGCTTCCCCATGACCAAGCTTGATGACGCAGGCGGCGAGGTCTTCAAGCCCAAGGCCGGCATCTTGCTTGGAAGAGGAGCCGTCTCTTGTGGCAACGATAGCCTCAGGCACAGGCGCACAGCAGGGGAGCCAGCATTGGTTAACTCCGTCGGCCGCCAGATGAGCGTGGCCCAAGGAATGATTTTCCCCTTGAATGCTTATATATGAGAACTGTTGTTTGGCCCAA